>OU015498.1:147436853-147447880 GCA_907164885.2 Dolomedes plantarius | reverse complement strand
ATAATAAAATGCAACCATTTTATGTAAAATAATTACAAGATAAAAGAACTTTTATATACCACGTTTTCAAATTTCTTTTGAATCATATAAACTTGACAATTCTCTCTAAATTGCACAAACCTTAACTTCATTATTCTTTTTCACTTTCTTTAGTTTTAATCACTTTTTAGTCGTTTCCAATATCCACAGACTTCATAAACCTTAATTTTTCTGTATTTTTTTTATTTTTCGCACAATATTTTTGTAAACAAACTAAATTCACATGTATTCTGTTTTCAAAATCGTCAAACGCTGTTACGCAAAAGTGCAAGCATTGAATTCGATCGAAGCGTCACCTTGCCAATTTTTTCAGCTAAAAGCATTAAAAGAATGCATTGTCATCATATTATGAGCTATTCTAAAAATTTCAAATGTCTAGGTAGTCGGGAAGTTAGTTAAAATTTGATTGCAAGATTTGTATTGTACAAACACACACGCAAACAAACAAACAAGAAAGCGAGTTAATAAAAACATGGTAATAAGTTAAAGAGTTAAGTGGGTATATAGGCATTAATCTTATAAACATTATTTTTTTGCTTTTAAAGTAGGGGATATTTCTACTATTGAATTTTTAAATTTATATCTTTAGTGATATTTATGGGGTATGTGAGCATTAACGTATTAGATATTCTATTCCGATACAATAATGTCTGAAATAATTGCCATAAAATTCAGTTGAATAGGCATAAGTTAACAATGAAAGAGGAGACATGAACGAGTTTGATAACACTAATTCCGCGTAAATGTGTTATTACTAAGCAGAAAAAAAATTTAATTATGTCGGAAATTTAGTTCAAATTTTGCAAGCAATGTAAAGAATGCTATTAACTTAAATTTTCATATTGGGAACAATAAAATATTTTACGTTTAAAAATGAGAAACTCTTAGCTAACATTGTTGTGGAATAAAAGAAATGTTTTATAATTAACAAAATTGTGCTCACAAGGATTAAAAAAAAAATTCGAACTTTATAATTCCACATTTTGTACTTGAGAAACTTGGAAATGTTCAAGCAGTTGGTTAACAAAAGCCTAATAAAAACACAAGCATCTGGTTATTTTACGAACTTAAATACTAATTAGCTGAACATCCGAAACAATGTTTAAATATATCTAATAGACTTTTATGTTAAGAAAGAAATAGGAATCAATTTTGATCCTAGATTTTATTTGAATTCATCTCTTATATTTATAAACTGCTTATGGGATTTGTAAAAGAAAAGTGCTAAAAAATATTTTAAAAAATTATCTTCTCTTTTAAAAATTAATATTTGTGTTTATAATACTACTTTAAACAGCTTAGTTAAAGCACATGCACATCATTTTATTTCTAGCCGAAATTTTGTCACTTGCTTATTATCTGGCATTCCTAGTTGAAAAAAATGTTATTTTTCACATCTTATTAGAAGTGCAGATTTTACAATAAAAGAAAAAAAAATTGTTAAAAGAAATAAAACGTAATTTTACAGCCCCTTTTTGTAATCTTTTTGTTTAAATAACTTATTATAAAATCAATTTTGGGGAATAGAGGTTTCAAAATTTATTATTCATTTATATATTTTGAAGAGACAGAGAAAAGACACCATTATTTAATTCTTCATATTTCCAGGTTGAAAATAAATGCTAGTTGCTTTATGTACCTTCAACGAATCCAAAATTCCTTTATTAATTACATTTTCAAGATTAATGAGTGAATAAAATTAAAAAAACGGATAAAAAAGTAACAATAAAAGTTAAAAGATGTACCTGCAAAAATTCTCCCAGAATCTCAAAAATTATCGCTTTTTTTTAACCAATTAACGGCGTTTCATGTAAGTTTCTTTATGGATAGTTTACTGCGTAAAATGTTTGGTATTTTATAAGGTTCCATTAAGGTATAATAACATCTAAAGTTTTAATCAATGTAAAAAATGTAAAAGGGGTAAAAGATAGTTCAAAATTCATAATCTTTCCTCATAAAAATTTTGCTTTATAGCTGTTTCACGAAAGATTGTAAAACTAAAAATCGTAACATTTATTTCTAAAAGGTTATTTTCAAACCTTCCAAATAAATTCTGACCAAATATCGGATAAGATAAATATTGGTATATTCAGAAACACATAATGGCTACTCGGCTTTTAATACCTGTTAACGCTTTTTGCTAATGATTCAAGAAAATTAAATTCATTGATTAAATCAAGCAACATCCAAGCATCGTAACCTAATAATTTAACAACATTAAATGTTTTTGCAAATGAATAATTACTCGTAACTGTTTAAACTTCTAGTTGAAGTACATTTTAATCTTATTTTTGGCTTTTCTATTTTAATGTTGCATTTTATTCTGAAGTTAATATTTGTTAGTTGTAAAAGAGAAAGAAAAAATGACATGGTTAAACTATATGATATAAATGAAGATGTTGTTGAAGTGTAGATTAGTATGGTGAAGGAAAAGAATATTTTACTATAACGTAATATTATGAATGAACCTTTTACAATCTCACATAAGCTCACACACACACAGATATATATATATATATATATATATATATATATATATATATATATATATATATATATATATATATATATATATATATATATATATATATATATATATATATATATAAGTTTATAACTTTATAAGAACAACGTATAAAAATAAAGTGTCATAAACATGGGTTCCCAAGTCGTTAAAAACTCATGGATGGGGGAGAAAGTCTGGGAGAGGAGGAATTTCTAGATGACCTTTAATATCTGTTACAGGCGTCATAATCTATTCCATATTGGAAAGATTGAAAGCGGAATATTCAATAAGGTTCCGAGAGATAACTCAAGTAAAATCTGTTTCCAACGGGGTCTACAACAAATGACAATGTGGGCACTGTGGGAAAGAAGCTCAATATCTGAAGGGATGCAGTTAACAGCATAAAAGTACGCTGAAGGAAGACAGATTATGTTTAATGCGGCCGTGCTTTTTCAGTGATGGATTCACTATACAGTTGACGATGAGGATATCGATACCATCGATGCCCTTTTGATACTATTCTTCTCTTTGAGCCTTGTGTAATGTGATGTTATTTCTTTTTTCTCGGTTATTAAGAAATAACAGATGTCATAATGCATCAATCCCTATCATGAAATTGTATATTATACACATTTTTAATTTGGGATTATTGGGATACACCTATTTGATTTTGCTAATAAGTGAGAAGGTAATAATATGAAACCATAAATGAGAATGAATAAAAGTTTATCTCGCAGTAAATATAAGAAACAAGACAGAAAATGGGTTATAAAGGCATATTGGAATGTGACAGCTGTACGAGTTTGCAGAACTCACAAAATGGAAAAGAACCGAATTTCCTATTATATGCGATTTTCTAAGGAAAAGGCTATTCATAAAAATAGCTGTCTGGAAGAATATCAGTGTGACTAGTAAGTAAAGGAGTATGACTGTTCAAGGTAATGATTTCCTACCGGTGTGTAGTGTCACTTTAGGGTACCTCGAAATTTTGTCTGGCTAGACAAAAAAAAAAAAAGTAATAGGGACCACTTAAAATAAATATTTAGTTAAATGTCTGTGTTTCCAGTGAAAAGAGTGTCAAGTCCAAAATCGTAGATTTGAGAAAAACGGACTTGTGGCGGCCGAGTGGTACAGCGGGAAAGTTTTCGGTGCTGAGGGTGCTCGGATCGAATCCTGGCGTCGCACCACGAAAAATGCCTCCGATCGTGTCGTCCCTTCATAGGGGGTAAGGCTGTCCGCATATATGGTGCCCCCACAATAAAATGGACAGTAAAATTGCGGCGTAGTATAAGCGAATGTTTCACGACAAGTGCCTCCACATTGGAAAAAAAAAAGATTTAAGAAAAAAGACATTAAAAAAATGGCTTTTGCAAAGTCATTTTTTTTTACTTAATTTTTAATTATTTTTTAAGCTAAATTTTTCCACTTTTATTTTTATTGAGTAAAGGGTGTTAAGTCCTTGATTAGGACATAACCCCTCTAAAACTAACATGTTTGTAATTTTTTTCACATACCCCAAATTTTCACCCATGAATAAAAATACTTAGGAGTGGTATTGGACTTAGCTTGCTGTACAATGCAGTAGCCCTTGGTTTTTCAAACATGCCTGGTTTGATAAATCATTTTAGCTCATTTTCATCCTTAACACCCTTTAGATCGCAAACGCAGATATATAATTCTCAAGCCTGGCAGATTGTGACGCAAATCGATGTACTCGTTCCTGAGGATGAATTAGATTCCCTCACGCCCTCAACTGTTAGGCTTTAAATCAAAGAATTGTTCTGTAAATAAATAAAATCAGCTATGGAGACAGTAATTATTTGAATTTTAAGTCAACTTGTTCCTGAAATATATTCCAATTCAATTTAATATTTAAAAAATTTAAAAACTTAAATTATAATAAGGTTGCCCCAAGTTTGTCATCTCATTCCTAAGGGTGCCGCAAACATTATATATATATATATATATATATATATATATATATATAATTATATATATATATATATATATAATTATATATATATGGAATCCTTAGTTTAAGGGTAAAAACTTAAATTGTTGTTTAGTTTGCATTTTTAATTCTTTTAAAAATTCTGTAACTTGAAAAATATAGTGAAAATTTTTAAGGAAAAAAAAATGTTTCTCTGCCTACTATTTCACGTATTTAAGCAGCTAAATAGCGTCCTCATGCATATTTCAGAGAAAAAAATTATCCGAATTCACTTTTTTGAGTTGATTCACATTTTAAGTAAGAAATGTCACCAAAAAGGCGCATTCTGGAAAGCTCAAGGTAATTTCATTTTGCATTTCGAAAAATTCCTGAAAGACAGGAGTCGCCGTCCTTAGAAACTCATGGTAACGCATGTTGAGTTAATGTGACATGGCTGAACAATTTTCATAAAAATTTATTTTTTACAACAACTATATTACAAAACAGATTTAAAGCAAAATGCTTAAAATAATGAGTTAAATTATTCGTATGTATTCCACAGATTTCGCATGCACTCTGAATATTTGAAAATTTGTTTTCAATAACAAAATCACATAATTAATCATTTAAAAAGCTTTATTTTCCCTTAAGGCTGCTATGTACAAACCCCACTGGATTCGCTCACCTCAATGTTAACCTATGGAGAAAATTTGTCCACGGATTGCCGACTTGGATTCAAAGATTTTTTTTTAAAAATTCTACTCCGTCATAGAGAAAGAAATTTTACACCTGTGTACCGCTTTCGTTTTTTTTAAAAAATGCAATTAATATTTTTAAATTTAAATTATTCGGAGAAAAATCTGCTATAGTGTGTTTTAAACGCTCATAAGTTCTTTCGGTGGATGAAATTTATAAAATGAATCCGGTAGAGTACTGCAGAAAAGTTCAGGCTATCTGACAATACCAATTTTATTTGATTATCAGCATTTATGTAGCTGTAAATAGTTGACAAAAAATGATTTTTTAAAAAAATTTGCTGAGAATTTCGTCTGTTGGGGGGGGATGATTGATAACTTTGACGGGACCGCCCATCACAGCAAGGGGTAGCGCTCCCGACTTGCTACCGCGAGGGGGAAATTATCGTCGGGGTTTCTGAAACCCCGAACTTTGGAAAACAGGAACAAGACAAACAAACAGAAAAGATCTGGGATTAAATTATGAAACTCTTAAATGAATATCAGAAATAACTCCCCTCCTGCAGGGCTCGTTGTCATATCATAGCCGTCTCAATTTTTTTTTTTTTTTAACAGATAACCAAAGTAAATATTCTTTCAAGTTCATCCTTAATTATAAGTAAAATTAAGAACGGATAAATGGAGATCGTAAATGTAAACTTCAAATCATTAAACTGATAAAGTAAAACAAAGAAACCCAACTAGCATTTGAGAATGATTTTTAATATGAATGAGCAATTTAAAAACACAATTTAATCGAATGTTACGCGCATACCTATTCCGAATGTAAACATTATAAAAGAAGTCAAACTGCAAGTTTCTGTAGAAGGGTAAGATTATGAAAGATTAAAAAAAAAAAGTGACACATATCCCCGTATATACAAAACAATATTTCAAATCACAATTTTAATTTTGCAAACTTGAAATCATTAAACTGACAAAGTAAAACAAAGAAACGGAACATGCATTTGAGAATGATTTTTAATATGAATGAGCAATTTAAAAACACAATTTAATCGAATGTTACGCGCATACCCATTCCGAATGTAAACATTATAAAGAAGTCAAACTGTAAGTTTCTGTAGAAGGGCAAGATTATGAAAGATTAAAAAATAAGTGACACATACAGAGGCTGTTCACACATTTTTTAGACGGTGTATATTATATATAACATATAATATAACGATGTGTGTATATATATATATATATATATATATATATATATTATATATAATATATTGTAAAGAATTCGCCGAATGGTAGCGAAAAGAAATCAGCGATACAATCTAATAAAATTTAAAATAACCGATTTATTTACATAATAGTTGAGTCGATGAAAACAGGAGATGATTACAGGAGCGATGCTCTCTAATGCTGTGCGGATATACGAGTCAGTTACCACACCTCGGTTTATACTAGATGTCTAACTGCACTCCGGCACTAAAGTTCTTTAAATCGTGCACGGGAACTCAGATGCGTCACGATCACCTGCGAGAATTGAAGTCCACAGAAATTCAACAATTATCCAAATCCTTCTGGAATCACAAAACAAGCTAGGTCGACAGGAAGTCAATAAAACTCTTCGCCTATCACAAGGACTTATGGAGAATTTAAATTATAGGCTGCGAGGCCTGAGTAGCACCTTTAGCTTGAGATCCTAAGCTCAGCCTTCAATATACTTCTGCCCGAAGTAAGTCGACGGGGTGTCGAACGATTCTTCTCCGAATCGAAGTAACACTTTGCCTCACCGAGGACTTGAACCGAAGTCACGGCTGCAAAAACCGGAGTAGCCAGTCTCAGCGTGAGAACTCAGAGCTAACTGAATATTTTTACTGTCGTAGCAACGCACTTTGAATTTTGGCGCTGGTATCTCTCTAAATGTAAAAAGGGCTCTAATTGGCGCCTTTTAAAAGTGACCTCATTTCTCTGGATTTTGATTGGTCTAGCTTCAACCGCTGTTTGGCCCTCAGGTTCCCTGTTGTTTTTTCCTGGAACGTGCATGGAAAGAAGGGGGTTTCGCCCTCAGGTTCACTGTTGGTTTTTCCTGGAACGTGCATGAAAAGAAGGGGGGTTTCGCCCTCAGGTTCACTGTTGGTTTTTCCTGGAACGTGCATGAAAAGAAGGGGGGGTCTTGTTCTTTAAGATTGTGAAAATCAATGGATTCTTCACAACCCCTCCCCTCACAAGAGTTTTGTCTCAATGGCAAAACTGTAAGGTAATGATTAGACATGGTTCACCCGACAGTCATTAGAGGCAGCAAAATTAAAAAAAATGATACATGATATACACAAAATAAATACTAACTAAAATTATGAACACTGAAATATTTACATTTACGTCTTTAGTAATTTTTTTCGGATAGCCTCCTGCCTAAACAATCAGCGTGTCCGACGTCCCTACCAGCTCTGTGAATGATCTTATGATCGCAGGGCTGTACGACTAAGGCCATTTCTTTGTAACACCTGGACAGGGATTCTTTAAAAAAACATAATACACTCAGCTACAACTAATAACGTTACTCCCCTAAGTTTTACTCTGTGCTCTGAGAATATCAGTTAAGGCCAAAACATATTATTTAGAATTACTCTAATAAACCTGATGCAAACTTCATAATCCTTTCTATCACATTATACTCGGAATTACAAGTTCATCAATATTCAGCATCCTGTTGGATCTGTAGTGTGAAACTTAATTTCACGCTAAGACACGCGATCTAAACGGCACCTATCCATTTAATTCAAACCTAAGGGCACTCGTCCCTTTAACTAGCCTTTCGCTAACTTTTACTGGTTTTCACCACGAAAAACCTTTTAATTTCTCACCACAACAAATTTACTTGCCTTAACTGACTTCCAACAGTCTCTTAATCTAAATCGCAACGGAAAATGTTGGATCATTTTCTATAATCCCCAACACTTTATGGTTTACACACAAACATAAGTAATTCGTGATATAACATAGTTACAGCCCATTTGAAGCCGTCCAACATTAACCACATATAACACAAGGGTTTAACTTTAACTTGAACTATTTCCTTTCTGCGACCCTTCTATGGGGTACACAAAAACACCAAGAATCCCACTTTCAGTTTTAACAATGCCTTCTCAGGCCTTCTAACGTATACACCGTAAAAACCGTCTTAGGAACGTTATCCACAATACAATTACACTAATTGATATAATTATCACAAAAAAAAACACAAATTTCTTAAGCCCATTTCCAAAACATAGGTTCATGGTATACAACAGATAAGCAATAATACAGAAAATTCTATTAAAACACAAAAATCATCATACAAAATGTTATACACTTCAATTCTCTTGGGTCACTCATTTACACTGATTACATTTACGTTACATTTCCCGTGACCCTAAGATCTCGTCCGAGACTTTCAAACCTTCCCCGGACTAAACCCTTTCATTCGGGAGGTAATTCTCTTCCAAAATTTTTTTTTCGGAAATTCCCTATGAATCTCTCCCTTAGACTTCCGGATCCTCAACTGTCTTTTTATTTTCACCTTCACAAAATTTCGCAGCATTCTCTCTTGCCTGCAAATCCTAATCTGATTCCCCGAATCTATCGTATTCTCTTTCATTTGCGTTTTACCGAAACTCCGACTTTTCGATCTATTCTTAAACTTCTTGACATCCCAAATTTTTATTTTCTTCCGAAATTCTACTCGGTTCAATTTTTTGGCCGTAATCCTCTCGTACTTCAAAGATTTTAACGATTCCGCTAGCTCGAAATCTGTCCCCATAGATTCAACCCTATGACTTTGAGACGCGATCCCTCCATTACTCATCTTTCCATTATCTAAAATCCGAAACAGTTCTCTCATTTCGCATTTCCAAATGTCTGACCATAACTCCCGAGTTTTCGCACTCCTGACCTTCCCGAACATCCATTTCTTACCAAAAACTCGAAGTCTCGGGGCCAGCATAAGCCCTCTTCGTATAAAACTCTTACGCCGCCCTCTATCTCTTTCCAGCTTGCGGTTGATTTCCCTTTTAAGCCTCAATTTCACGGCTATGATCTTATCAACCCGATGCGTACCAAACCTAAGTTCCTCACTTTTCATTTTGACTTTGACGGAATTCTGGCTTCCCACCATTTCTCTCTGTTTCCGACAAGCCTGGGCCCCCCTTGGCTAATTCACCTTCGACCCTATTCCCATGAGGCGTATCAGTCTCAAGTTTTCCTTTTTTAACGCAGGCATCGCTAGTCAGATACTTTGTCAATTGACTCCTCCACGAAAGTCCATCGCTCACTTTCCCGCTGTTTACAATTCTCGTGAGTGACAATCGGTCACAACACTGCTCACTTCTCTTCCCAAACACAATGCTATTGTCACCAACTGCTTCTTCCCTTAATGGTCTCTCCTCGCTTAACCTAAACTTACTATTGATCAAAACGGGACACACTTCCCTTGTCTCTAATATCTGAGGTGCATCTGATTGTTGCGTTTTTGAAAACCCGTTTACAATTTTCTGAACGGGGTCTTCTCTCCCGAATTCTGAATTTGTATTTTCCAAAAGCGTGTTCGTTTCGCTGAACCCAACCTTCTTTTTATCTGAACTTGGCTCGTCGGCCGAACTTATTTTGATTCTAATTTCTTCATTAGAATTTAAATCCGCTTGTTCAACTGAAAGTATTTTCTTTTCACAAAGAAATATTTCTGAATTTCCCTGAGCATCTGCGCTCTCTAAATTTTTAGCATTCACCTTGCTACAGTTTTTCAAAACTTTCCCTACGACCGGATGGTCGAACTTTTGCTGTACGCAAGCGTTTTCTAGACTCACGGACGCGACGCTCAAAGTCTTACCCGATTTTGCTAGTCTAAGTTTTTGTAATTCAAACTCTTTATAGCGAATCTCTTTTTCCTCTGCCTTTTGTCTGTCTAATTCTGCCTTTTGTCTGGCTTCCTCAATTTGACGGTCCTCTACGATATTTCGTAACATACCCTTAGCTCTTTCTTCCTCAAAATATTCGCTCGCAACGATTTTCCTAATCAATTGATTTCTATCTGAATCCTCGAACGGTATTCGTAATTCATAAGCCAACTCCCTTAAATCTGGTTTTCTATAGTTATACAAAAAAGCCATTTTAATTTCTACACTTTTAACAAGGAAGTTAACTAATACCAACAACACGTACTTTACACAATAAATACACTTCTCAATAGGCTATTATAAGTTATGAATTTTCAGTTAATGTCTTGCATCTGTACAAGAAAATTTAACGGTTCTTAATTAATTTTAATTTCAACTCAAGATCATTCACAGAACTCTTTCTATTTGAGCCATTAATAACTTGGCTTTTAATTCTCAGTTTTAAAACACTCTTGCAATATAGTTATAATTTTACTAAAATACAACTCAAATTTTAATCCTAATTTATGCACATTTGCAATTTAAATACTGTTCTTAAGAATTTTAAATTTACACTTGTCACACATTAAAACACAATTACTAAGATCGCCTCTAATAAAAGTCAGGCTTACCTTTATCTGATGACTTTTTCAGCATCCGCGATGATTTGTAGTGAATTCTTTCACACTGTCGGTCACTCACAATACAAGTTCTTTTAGTCGAAAGTTCTCACTATAATTTAAATTTGAGATGTGGGCTGCTACTGTTTTCTGGAGTAGCATTAAATCCCGGGGCTGCCACCACTTTACTAGATTGTAAAGAATTCGCCGAATGGTAGCGAAAAGAAATCAGCGATACAATCTAATAAAATTTAAAATAACCGATTTATTTACATAATAGTTGAGTCGATGAAAACAGGAGATGATTACAGGAGCGATGCTCTCTAATGC
>OU015498.1:147394353-147431853 GCA_907164885.2 Dolomedes plantarius | reverse complement strand
TCTGTGAAGTGTGGTTCCTGCCAAAATCAGTAGCCAGAGTAGCCGCCATTGTTGGAAATCACCGCTGCCACACGCCTCGGCATTGATTCAAAGAGACTTTGGATGAGTTCTTGGGGTACAGCAGACCAAGCAGCTTCCACACGTTGCCAAAGTTGATCTGCTGTGGCAGCTGGGGATGAAATCTTGGTCAATCGTAGAGCAACCATGGACCACATGTTTTCTATCGCCGAAAGATCCGGAGAGCGAGGCGGCCAGGGAAGCAATTCAATCTGGCGATTGACGAAGAACCGTTGGACAATGCGTGCCACGTTTCTTGGTGCGCTAATTTTTTTGTCCATGAGTGTATATATATATTATATATATAATTTTCATTTTTTCAAAAAAATCCCGAAATCTGGGTTTTCTGGTACGTTAAATCTGGGTAAGTTATAAAATAGCAAAATGCTTTGTTTAAAAAAAAATATTTTTCAAAAGCTAGGTTTTCATATTACAAACTGGGTTTATTATATTTTTCTAGCTGGGAGTCCTCTGTGTGTGGTGTGTGTGTGTATATATATATATATATATATACTTATATAGAGGAAAGATACAATAAAACTCCTCTATGGCAGCCAGCGATGGTTCCTCAAAAAAGTGGCTGTTTGGAGGGGTGACCAAAAAGAGATATCGTTCATAACATTGGCTCCATGGATTCTTTAACCGGTTCCAAACAAAATAGGACCGTTTAGAGAGGTTTTACTTACTTACTATCTATCTATCTATCTATATATATATATATATATATATATATATATATATATATATATATATATATAGTGGAATCTCGATCGATCATTCTCCGAATCATCGTTTTCCTGTATGTGTCGTTTTTTTCATCCAGTCCCGATGATCATATTGCTTTGTTATGTTCCCGTATCTATCGTTTTCCCACATTTATCGTTCAGTTCTGTCGGTTGCTTGAAAAACGATAGATCGAGATATATATATATATATATATATTATTTATTATTTATATATATGTACAGAGAGAGAGATATACAATAAAATTTCTCTATGGCGGCCAGTGATGGTTCCTCAAAAAAGTGGCCGTTTAGAGGGGTGACCGAAAGGAGATTTCGTTCATAACATTGGCTCCACGGATTCTTGAACCTGTTGTAAACAAAACAGAACCGTTTAGAGAAGTTTTACTCTGTCTCTCTCTGTGTGTGTATGTATATATATATATATAATATATATATATATATATATATATATATATATTTGACGGCCACTTTTTTTAACCATGACTGGCCACCATAGAGAAGTTTCACCAATATATGTGTGTGTGTGTTTGTGTTTGTTCCAGCCTCACTCTGGAACGCTTCGAGCAATTTCAACCAAACTATTCAACCAAGCAACAGCCAAGCAATTTCAACCATTATATACTGTTTTATACCATAAAGATTTTACAGTTTTAAACCCTCAAAATTGATCTTTAGAACGCAAGTAATAATGTCATTCGACTATCAAAAAATTTCGGAGTTTTCACCAAAAAAATTGAAAGTCTACTATCAATTTTAAAAATGTTTCACAAATGGCGCTCAAAAGAATTCTGTATTTAAAATTATCCTCTATGAAATTTGGAAAGGGAAAACTTAGTGTTTGTTCTGCCAAAAAGGAAATTATAACAAATATATAACAAATATATAAATTGTTATTACAGTCATGTTTTATAATACATACACAGGATACTTATTAGCAGCAAATGACTGATGATTTCCAAATGATTAAATCGAAGTTACAATTAAAGATATCTGCAATATCTCCCCGACGTGCGATATTGCAGATATCTTTAATTTATCGGAATCTTATGAGCAATTCCTTGAAGATTCAAAGTTTTCTGAGATTATTTCTTTTAAACCTAATTTCATTTTCACAGACAAATCCCAATTTTTCTGTATTAAAATCCTTAATTTACTATTGTCTGTAATGAACTCATATTAATAAATAGTTTCAAAGTACTAACTTTCTTTCTGTAGTAAGGATAATTTACAACATTGTTTCAAGACCAAAATCAGAACTTTCTTTCAGTAAAATTTATATTTTGTATATTTGCTTTGTTTAATTTCTCGTTGATTTTGTGAAAGTCGGGTCTTAATTTTTACATTTATCGCTATGGCGAGACCCATCGTATCCGTGAGTAAAACATATGGCAAAACTCAAGCGTATGACCGTTAAATTTTCGCCGCACGCTACAACCAGCAGTTTGCGATTTCTTTCGGGGATTATTTGGAAAGGCAAGGATATCGCATGACCCCCTTTGGAAAGCACATGACCCCTATAGAGAGACGGTTCATTACAATCCCTCAACGTCAACCCTAAGGGGGGGTGGAATTCTCGAACTGTCAACTGGACTCCTCCCACCACAAGAGTCGGGAAGGACTGGAAATGGGAACGGAGATATTTTCTTTAGTACATAGCCCCCTTAAGCAAATTTCATCCATTGACACTGGGAAATTTCGTTAGTACAGTTTAGAAAATGCTGATAAATTTTTCATTAAAGGTATTCCTTTTTAAAGGCAAAAAGGCCTTTTGATCAAAGTAAGCGAATTTTTCATTCCTAAGAGACATTTTTATGGTACATTTTCCTAAGATATTTTTTTTAACTTCTCCAAATGAAGGAACGCAAGTTTTATGTGTATATTTTTACTTTGATTGTTTTATTATGACAGTATTTTCCCCCAAGAAATGGACTAATAGTATTTAGCTTTTAAAAAGATAAATTTTTGTTTGAAGAGTTATGGATTTTTGCGAAGGTGTGTAAAGACACAAGATTGAATTTAATTATGCTGTCACTTTCGAAAAATCAACTAAAAGTAATTGAACATACATAAACTCATCTTTTGCATTCAATAATGGGTAAAATGTAAAAGGAATTAAATAGTCATAAAATATTTGAGTGATCAACGGAAAATAAAAAGAAATATTGCCTTTCATTTCTGCATCTTTGGTTATCATTTAACTAATCAGATTTGCGTTTCCGGTCATACATTCCTAAGTGATTCTGTTCTGTTTTTGAGCTTTCTACCTCCTACAGAAAAATGCGAAATTTCCGGCCATCCAGTGAGGTTGGAAAGAGGTATGGTCCAATTTAGTAAACAGCACCCTCAGCGTGAGGTTTGCGTTTCCGGTTATACAATCCTATGTTATTATTGCACGTCTTGATGCCTACTATCCTCCACTGAATTTGTTGGTCGTATTAGGCAACACCCTGTGTATATATATATATATATATATATATATGTCAAACTCGTTTCTTCACACCCATAAAATTAACATTATATTCCGAACATCTCGTAATCACTTGGCAGTCGGTGGTCTGGTGGCTAGGAAATGTTGAATCCATACTCAATACAGTGACGAGAACTCCAGTATCATTAAATAAAATTTATTATATACTTTAAAAACTCTCAGCTCCATCAATGTGGTATATTAAGCCCCAACACAATTTAAATTACGTGCGCCCAGGGCAGCACGTTCGCCCCGTTCCTAAATCACCATGGCTCTGAAGATTACATCGTTTGTTCACAAGCTTTTAATTAACTACGCATGCCTCAACTAACGCGTTATGACGCTTATTACTTATGCGTGACATCACATAGACTTTCTATCGTGTTCCACTGATGACCGAGCATGATTTTTAGCGCTTGCTCAAGGCTATAACTCTATTTTAAGATTCCCCACGTGGATCGTAAATTAGAGTCCGGACATTAAAACTACTTTCCCCGCGATGCATTTATTCCTATTATTTTTGATTTCCCAGTCTTAAATTGATAATAATTCTTATTTCTTCCTAAACAAAAACACCGTTTTAAGTTCACGTGATCGCCCCCCCTCATATTAAAGCATTACACAACACACACACACACCACACACACATATATATATATATATAGATTATATATATATATATACATATATATATAATTATATATATATATATATATATATATATATAATATATATATATATATATATATATATATATATAATATTATATATATAGATATATATATATATATATATATATATATATACATATATATATATATACATATATATACATATATGTAACAAGAAAACGCGTCTTCCTAAATTACTTTACTTTAAAGCATATTCTATTGTTAATAAAGTACGACCCCTTTTCTAAAATTGCGACCTAAATGTAAAATAAGATAATTTATCGTAGCCCTGCAGATCACGAGGCATGTGAAGGCATGAGGCATAGCCGAGCATGATGAACTCCACGAATCTAAAGTCGCCCAATTAAAAATTAAGTAGTTTAGGCCCTCTGGCGACAATATCACAAAACACCCATTTAATATTGCATGAACAGAAGACTTTTCTCTCTCTTCGTTTCTAACTCTTGTTGCTGTCGGACCTACTGTCCACAGTCCGGTGGTTACAACGCTTTTCTCTTAACTCTCGCATGTAAACACTGCTGTTAACACGTCCCGTCCTGGCATGGACGCCGGACAAGTCATGTGGCCACTGCAACTAATATCTTCGTAATGCCTACTAATTGAATAAAGGTGATTTCCTGGATATCGTCGGAAATGTGTGTTCCTCTTCTATGGCTCTGCGTGTGTACTCTCCTAAATTTCGCAAGTGCTTCCCCGAATCAACACTACGCCCGACTGCATCTCTCCAAGTGTGCCCAGCGATTTACTGTATGATCAACACCCTCGTGCCGACTGCATCTCCGATAAGTTCTGCGAATCAATTCCCTTGTGCTAAATTTCCAAATGTGATTATTATCACATATGTATATATATATATATATATATATATATTATATATATATATATATATATATATATATATATATATATATATATATTTAATGTATTTGATAAATTATGCAAATCCTTAAAGCACGTGCCAATAATTTATCCAGACACTAATAACTTGTCAACCCCACAATTATTCATTTAATGCAACAACATAACCATATATGATCATGAAACCGTACCGCTTGCTACCCATGAACTTCAGGCAGTAATAAATGATCCCTGTTTGAAACTAATTATCCACTAACATACCGCCAAAATCCACTCTTGCCCCAGTCTGAACTATTTCACACAAAACTGTAAACACTTGAAAAGCACGTGGGGTTTAGACAACGTGATTATTCTAACCAATTATATAACTCTAAAACCTTGTGGTCAAACAGGGAAATGTGTATTTTATATACGATAGACAGGAAGACGAACTCTTTCCATGTAAAGTCACAGCATTTCCCCTTCTTACCTCTTTTTGTGAATTCTGATTAGTTTTATTCATGCATCCATCTAGAAAGGTATTTACCAACACACCAAATCGGTGTTGTATTAAATTCAAATCTATAGCATTTCTTGAAGACATGTTTCCCGGTCCACTTGAATTTTGTGTTCTTAAGACCTGTTATGATATTTTTTATTTTACAAACAAAGAGTGAATTTTAATCAGAAGAAATTTTAATGTCTCTTAAAGGAAACTCAAAACTATCTTTATCAAATTGCTTCTTATGATAAATGCATTATTCTGTATAATGGAAAATATGAGCAGAACGCAGAAATTTACTACGAAAATTAAATAGTAAAATAGCAAGGAATTATTCAGCTGTAATGGATAATTGCTCTCACATTTTCTAAATACACTTAATTGCCCATTGATGGAGTTCTACAATTCCAATTCATGTCCCTTATGAAAAAACGTCGTTAAATATAAACTAACCCTATTTCTGTGTCAGTTCAAATAATTTAATCTATTAGCATGAAAGGAGGCTAAAAGGAAACTAAAATAATCTAGCCTTTATTATACAGCGAAACATGACATGTTCAAATAAACTCATTTCGTGTAAATGAAGGTAGGTATATTTTTAACATACATATATCTATACAGATGAAAAATGTTGAATGCAAACTAAAGCGTCATTCATAACATAATGAAACGTCAATTTTTCAAATAACCTTCTTTAATCTTTGTAAAGGTATCTTATTTATAGTTACTGTAAATGAGCAGAAATCTACTTAGATGAAAACTGTTGACAGAAAACTAAACTAAAGTGCTATTTATAATATACTGAAATTTTTTCTTTTATATTTAACCAGTGCATAAACTTTCTTTATAGTTTCAGCCTTGTGTGGGAAAACGATTTGGCGACTCTTCCTATGATTTAAAAAATTTCAATAATTTCATCACAAAATATATATATATATATATATATATATATATATATATATTTCCAATGCGGAGGCACTTGCCATCAAACATTCGCCTATACTACGCTGCAATTTTATTGCCCATTTTATTATGGGGGCACTTTATTGGCGGGCAGCATTACCCCCTTGGAAGAGATGACACGAACGGAAGCATATTTCGTGGCCCGAAGCCGGGATTCGATCCGAGCACCTCAGTACCGAAAACCAGCACGCTGTACCACTAGGCCGCCACAAGCCAATTTATACATATATATATATATATATATATATATATATATATATATATTTATTTATTTATTTATTTATTTATTTATTTATTTATTTGACAAGCGTCGTTTCACGCCTGTTATTATTTAAGAGGTTGCAGTCACATATAATCCTGAAGGTAAAATTCAGCGGGGTGGTAACTAAATGCACAGCTAAATAAATACATCGTCAGTCACTTAATTTCCTTTATTTGATCAAACTTCAAGAAACCCACTTCTCCAGCATAACTTCGGAAACCTGGCCCTCCGGCCATCTCAAAATTCGGAACACTTTACTGCGTGTCCATCATAATCGATTGCATTCCCCGGTCTGCTTATTCTTTTCCCGCTACATCGAGATAAATCGCGCTAAATTCTGGTCAAACATGCAGTTCGAACCTCCTGGAATTTTCTTTTGATGGCCTAAGCACTCTCCGACATAATCTCTTCCCGCCAATTTCTTCAAGGCTGCTCATTCTATTAATAGCTCTTCGCGTTCTCCTCTCGCCTACTCATTCTGTAGCAGTTAAATGTGAAGAATATTGACCGTTTGACACATAAAAATCAGATCTGCTACTGAAAACCCACTTTTAATTCTTTTAATTATTCTACTAAACCCTCTCTAAAAAACCCTTTACACAGACAGACACACACACACACACACACACATATATATATATATATATATATATATATATATATACCTATATATATATATATGTATATCTATATATATATATATACTATATATATATATTATATATATATATATATATATATATATAATATATATATATATATATATATATATAATGTAATGAAAGTATTGAGAGCTGGTGACAGGGCGAAGTCGTACAGCTTTTAGTGGGTAGAACCCTCATCTGTAATGATTACGGGAAGAAATCTAGAGTGCTGGAAGAGAACAATATGTATTTTGTCCTCTTCTAGCACTCTAAGTTATATTTTACCATCATCAAGCATTCTACGCGGCATTTTGTCCTCTTTTTGTGCTCTAAATATCATGCTTAGAGCTGGTGAATATGTTTCTCTTTGGAAATTCTTTTCTCTCCAGCGAACTATCTTCTTCCTGAAGAGCCCGTAACAAAGGCAAGGCCTAAGTCCAAGGTTGCTGGGTCAACTGAAGGTGTATACATTTGCCCTTATGGTCCATCCCACGAGGGAGTTTTGAATGCATTTATTTAGTACCGTTAGGGTGTAATAGTGTACGTTACTAAAAATCTATTTATCTTGCAAGTTTTCATGATTGCCACTTTTAGAAGACCATATTTAAAATTTCTAGCCAGTTGTCTGAATGATGTTTTGTTCCGAGACCCGTTGAGCAGTTTTTATTAACTGTGTACAGAATGTTTGGTTTAGAGTAAAGAATCTGAAAACATTTTTTGTAATAAAAAATACTTTCAAAATGATTTTATTTTGCTCTTTAATGTAACGAAAATATAAAAAGTGCTTCAAATCCCAGAAATATGTATTTTAAGTTTTTCTACGTACATAAATGGAAAAAAGTATGCAAATACAGCTATTGTACAAAAACAGATTTAACAAAAACTAAATATGCTTGAAATTTTGTTCTTTAGATTTATTTAAGCAAAATAGCAAATTTCGTCCAGTATGTTTTCATATGTATAATAACAATGTATAAAAAGGCATATTTGAGAAAAAAAATTAAGAAATTCATGTAGAAATATTTAAAATAAGTTTCCCGGACCTCTTAAATAGATGTTTACTTTAAAAGGAATTTTATTACATGGAGGTAGTTTGTCATATCCATAGTGCAGTTTAAACTTCGAATTTATTTAGAAAATATCTGTCTGTGAAATACAGCGTTAATATAGCCTTCGCGTGTAAATTTTATTTATTGTTCGAAACTGTAAAATATAGTAGGCATTTTGCTGAAAGTTCCGGTATGAAATATATGTTATAGCTGAAAATGTAAATGCTTCGTTAAATGGGCAAAATCATCTGCATGATGATGGAATGTATAAAAGTTGAGTTCTATTAACTTTTATGTACTTTGGGCCTATACGTCGTAATTTCTGTCGTAAAACGCATGAAAGTGAGATAAAAGTGGCTTGTAATAAAGAAAAGAAGTCTTACGCATTTAGATTTTGAGAGGAGGTTATAAAATATTTAAGGTCTTTGGTCTTGATACAGGGTTTTGAATTTTTCAGTGAAAAGAGATTTTTTGGCATGTCTTGTAAATAGGAAAAAAATATGTCTTTCTAACGTTCACGTAAATTAATGCATATTGATTAAAAGTTCTTATATGTGGAAGTAAGTAATTTTATGATAATGGAACGCGTGTAAATTAATTGTGAATATTTATTATACTAAGATGCAATTATAATCATTTGGATAAATTTGTGCAACCACCTTTTTCAAGTGCCTAAAGTTTACCAATATCCCCAATAAGCCAATTAATATAGAATATCTTGGTGATATTTTACAAAAGAAGAAAATAAACAGTAATATAGAAAGCCAGGGTGACGTTTAACAGAGAAAATAAAAGAAAAAGTAATGTAGAAATACCTTGGCGACTTTCACCAGTAGAAGAAAATAACCAGTAATAAAGAAATGCCTGAGCCACGTTTAACAGAGAAAGAAAAAATAAGAAATTTAATCAATTTTACCCTTGTGTCACCTTTGATAATTTTTAAATTCTCTGACCATTTTTTTTTATAGTTTTCAGAAATATGATTACTTATTTAGCTATCAGAATGTAAAATGTTTTCAGATCTGGAGGAGAAATTTCAATGTTGTTAGCGTACTGGGTGAAGATATCGACGTTGCGAAATTCCAGACGTGAAATCTACCTAAAGTGAAGGCTGTATTTGAACACACACAAAATAACACATAATAATTAGTGCATATTTTAAAGAGGTGGGAAAACTAGGAGCAAGAATAAGTTGATTCGCCCCCGAACAATTCCTTCACCTAAAATTCTGTGGCAGAATTTGCCCTCACTTCTGTCGGAAAGTAGATTAGAGGTATAACACTTCTCGGCCCAAAATATATATGGGATTTTGCCCTACCTAGCTTAAGATCAGTGACCAACAAGTTTTTTATATTGTCACAGAAACTCAATGAGTTCAGTCAAACCAAAAAGAAAACAGAAGGCAAGTTCAGCTGGAAGGCTTTGTGTTTCTTCTTGTAAAATTGAACTACAGGGAGTTTGTGTCTGGGTTAAAACCCTGAGGAAATTTGTAAAATTTAGTGGTCAGGTTAAGAGATGCACGTATGCTATCTCTTAACCTGACATTAGAGGCGATCTTTATCGTCTAGACAAATTTTCTTTTCTAGCCTTCTAGAATAAAATAAGATACTTGCTATTCAAATTCTCTGCCAATACAGTATATTTCAGTCAAAATTCTCTCTCTAAAATTAGTGGGAAAAAGCCTTTTTGAATTGCAAGCAGAACGAAGTTTTGCGAACAGATAGTATAATCATTTGTTAGTTCATTACACTGCATGGTAGCTAGCATATAAAGCTTCCAGCCCATGGGTTCGAATAGTAATCTCATCTATGGCTTGGATGATTTTGAGCTGGCGTACATAGAGCGTACATTAGTTTACCTATTGGTTTAGTTTAATGAAAGTATATTATATTATTATAAATTCTTAAGGCTTAAGGATCGATAATTGTGAAAATGTATTAGTTACCTAAGTACGTATACTTTCTCGAAAAATATAGGCATATATTTTCTCGACAAATTTAAAAAAACCACTTGCTGCCAATACTCGCTGCCAGTAGAGTAAATTGCAGTCAAAATGCTTCTTCTAATATTAGTAAAAAAAAATGTTTTTTAAACAGCAAACAGAATAATTTTTTCCCTTGAATGTGAGGAAATAGGATTTATACTTTTTATCGAAGAAAAATAAAAGCGAACATTTAAAACACTACGGAACTCTTGATCTATGCTAAAACTAATTTACTTCATTTTTATCTGAATTCAACTTGAAAATTAATCTTCTCACAAAAACGCACCTCCTGATACGCTTTAAATCATTGTTCAGATTCTTTTCTTTTTTTTTCCTCAGCGAAATTATTACAGAGAGCAATTTATAACGTAAACTATTAACTATCGATTCTCCTTTCCCTCGCACGAGTCATTTACTCCGTAAATAATGAATGAGAATTCGATCACATGCTTCACACCTGGCAAATAGGACAGAATATTATTTCCGTAAAATTGAAATTATTTGTCGCCAATTTTTTTTCTTCTCTTCTCACTGAAGCCTGACGTAGATAAAAGCTGATTGAGATTTTTTTTCAACTAATGGAAATGAAAAGAGGGTGAAAAAAAAACCCTAAAAAAAGACGAATTTAAAAAGTATGGTAAAAGTATCGCATTTGGGTACTGAATTCTTAAAGCATATTTAAAAGCAAGAAGGAGAGTTAGGTAATTATTTAAAGTTAAAAAAAACAACTTTTTTTTAGACTTTGATGAAAAGTTATTTTTTTAACTTTTCAGGATGTATATTTTAACTTAATTTGCATGTTTAGTTATGCGGGTATATTACATTGTTAAATTTATTCCGCATAGTGAAATCCCATAATGCGTACATAAGCAAATTCATGAATAGTGCTTAGTTGTATATGAGTAAAATAAAAAGTTAATTTTTTAACTTATCAGGATGTATATTTTAACTTAATTTGCATGTTCAGTTATGCGGGTATATTGCATTATTAAAGTTATTCATCATAGTGAAATCCCATAATGCGTACATAAGCAAATTCATGAATAGTGCTTAGTTGTATATGAGTAAAATAAAAAGTTAATTTTTTAACTTTTCAGGATGTATATTTTAACTTAAGTTGCATGTTTAGTTATGCGGGTATACTGCATTGTTAAAGTTATTCACAATAGTGAAATTCCAGAATGCGCACCTAAGCAAATTCATGAATAGTACTTAGTTGTGAATGAGTAAAATTATTATCTTGTAGGAAAAATTAATTTATATTTATGCACTTAAGCATAATCTATGAATAATGTTATGTATTAGGACATCTAATCTATGCTACCAAAAACATTAGCTAACAAATTATATAATTAGATTTGTTATATGTTAAATTATATTTCCTAAATTTTGACAATTTCATGCATTTTATGTGTTTAAAACATTCTATGTGTATACGCTAATTATCAGAATTATTTAAAATTGATAATATATGCACTATTATATAAAATTTAGAGAACATAGTAGTAGTATGGATCTAGTTTGTGTAATTCTTTGCCCGTACTAACAAGAAATTTTATTTTAAATAAAAAAGGACCATTAAAATTATAAGAAAAACTGTGTTGTATTTAAACGTAGTAAATACTTACAAAAATACTAAATTTTAGTCATGTTGATCGTAAGATTCTAATTTATAAAAAATCCTTCAATTCTTGAAAGAAAAATTGCACAAAATATTTTAAGTTAATGATATGCTTTCATAAAGACTTTTAAAAATAATAACTAAAACCATTTATAATATATTAATTTTCTATTTTTTATAGTCTCTTTTAGGAATTCATATAAGAGATATAACCCCTTTTCAACACAATCTATCAAAAAACTGAATAAACCAGTATAAAAAATCCATTGTTAACTAGAATTCAAAATATGTAGAGTTGACAACTCTTATTGCTTTGGCAAACATTCTAATCTACCGAAGAAATTGCTATTTTCAGAGAACATTACTGAAGAAATGATAACACATGAGTTAAACATGTTTGATAGAAAAAGCGTTTTTAATAGTTTATTGCGTGCTATAAACATATATATGGGGAACAGAGTCAGTCATGAAAAGAAAAGATTCAATCTTCAGCACTCCAACTCCTTAGGATATTTAATAGCTATTTCAGATGAGAAAGCGAAAAATATTCTATCAAAATTTTTCTGAGTTCGAAAGAAGATGTAATGAAAAATGAAACCAAAATATGTGGGCTGATTGATGTTATACAACTGTAGATTGAGTCTACAAAAGAAACAAAATGACAATAAAATGAAAATGCAAGTTCTTTTAAAAGTAAATTAAAAAAATTATTGTTGAGCTAAAAAAATTTACAAGGGTTTTATATCGTTGTCTTAATTAAAAAATTACGTAAATCATATTTCCCACTTTTTACAGGATGAACAAAAAAACAGATTTATTCCACAGTAAAAAGATAAATTGAATGCCTTATTTGAATAGTGGTCCAGCTCCATTCTTGTTCATTTTGAGATACAGAGCCTTAAAGTCTAATGAATGCTGAGAAATGACTGCTGGGGTCTGATTTTTAATGACCTCTGTTGGCAGCAGAAATATGCTGGAGGTGTACCAGTTTAAAAATAAGATAGAAATGACTTGTATGAACATGAAAGCGAGGTTAACTCTATTTTTTTAAAAAGTGGAGTTGGACCACTATTCAAATAAGGCCTTCAATTGAGACGTTGACTTTGAAAAGAGGGTAAATACCAAAATTTCCGAAAAGCATTTATTCACCGATACAAGGGTTTGTTCCAAGGCTATTGGTGTTAAAAAGAAGATGAGTGCCCAGCTTGTATGGTTTAGTTCTGAGATAGGAACTTACCTTCTTTTCAAAACCATTAGTCTTAGAACAAATCCTTGTATCAGTGAAAAAATACTTTTCGGAAATTTTGGCACTTGCCCTCTTTTTAACGTAAACGCCTCAATTATTATCGCTAATTCTTAAAAGTAAACGTTCAAGTGTTCTGAGATACATATAGGCCACATTATTATGTAATTAAACATCCTCATCATTAAAGTGGAATTACAAAGTTAGCAACTGTTAATCTAAGGAGTTACGTAGTATATGTTGTTTTTCACCTGTTTGGACGAATTAAATTTTTTGGAGTTATGAGGTTTGACAGAGTCACACGGGGACCAAAAACCAGTGTAACAGCATAAAAATCCCAAAATTGTATTTCATGGTGTTACGTGGTTTGTTAATTAGGGCAACGATATGCAAAAACTGAATAAACAATTTTAACACTAGAAATACGGCTACCGTCATTTTGACGGTTTCGATGTCTGTATTTATGTCCTCAGGCTTCTGAAATTTTATGACTTTTTCAAATTTTATGCGAAGTATACACACACATTTACTAAATTATATTCGACAGTAAAGAGGGGGAGAAAATGTGTTGTTTACCTACTAAGATTTAAAGACGTCAATTTGTAGGCAATGTAGAAAACAGGCAGAAAGTTTCAAAATAATGCCGAAAAAATTTTAGTTACTTTTCGTCTATTCCCCCTTTTGCAAATAACAGATATATTGGCTCTTCGGAAATATTGGTGTTGAAAAATAAGAACTGCACAAACCATGCATATATTTTTAAGGATAAATCATACCAGGTTGACAGCTTGCCATACGTGCATAAATAAATATCTAAATATATACTAATTTATTATATATTGGTATGAAATAGTTCAAAATTTAAGCTATTTAACCATTAAAAAAACATTAAATATTTTAAATTCTAGATTTTATTTTTAACCGTCAAAATGACTGCGTTTCTTATTTTTAGTAAGAAAAGAATTCCCGTCTTTCTAGTGTTAAGTAAGGCTTTTTTTTAAAACTTGAATTGTTTGTTTTCTCCTATCCCTCATATCAATGGTTGAGTGAGAAAGAGAAATGTCGTGATTTAGACGTCTATAATCTATGGAAGAAATATCCCAAAACGTCTCAAGGAGAAGGACAAAAAAAGACCTAAAGACAGAAAAATATTTTACCTCATTCATAATATATCACAACGGTGTTTGATTTCACCTAACCATGCTATTCATCCTCGTGGATTAAAACTCCCAGCAGTCGAAGACAATATGTTTTTTAACCTCACTTCGGTGAAATTATCCCCGTTTTCCCTTCTCACCTCGCTTCCTTTTTTTCCTCATTTTATTACAAATTAGTTTTACGTCACAGGAAAGGAACTAATAGAAGACAGGATATGATTAACATACAAATTGAATAGAATAAATGAACCGAGTAATATACTGACAAATAACGTCTCGATTCCGCCGATGTCATCTTTTTACGTTTGTAACGTGTAGTAACTTGTTCGGAAGATTTAATTTCATTTCAATCTAGCACGTGTTCAGTTTTCTCACTTAAGTACTTTTTTTAGGGGGGAGGGAGAAGTTAATTTATAATATGAGATTTTTCTTAAATCAGCGGGATAGTTTAGAAAGAGGACTAAATTATAACTTAAACGGGGTTTCATCTAAGATTTCACATGTAAAATCATTTTAAATTTATATAAAGATGATTAATAAATTATCCTTCTTCAATAGAGTTGCCAAAATAATTATTTTCTCTGAATATTTCTTTTTTTAAATCACAAACATATCAGCGCATTGTTTACAGTACATTCAAATACTTACAAAATGTGAAAAATTCTTCCAAAACACGTATGGAAGATCATAAGTAGATAAACTGGAATTATAGTTTATAAAAACATTCATTAAAATAGTCATAATTAATTTAATAATCAACGGTTTTTTCGGAATATATTTTTGATTATCACGTAGTTTTAACAATTCATAAACTTTTTGTAAACAAAGATGTAACAGTGATAGGCAGATTTAGGACTGCTATAGGGGTTGATTTAAAAAATATGTCAAAACACTGCTGACAATAGTTTCTCAATACAGTAATATATATATTTTAAAATTTCATATGCAAGCAATAGAAAAAACAAGATTAAAAAAATTACAACAAGAAAAGAAACAAGAACAAGATAAAAAGTGATATGAAGAAGGAAACATAACGCATTAATTGCGCAATGCTCTTGCTTTCCAATATCGGCAACAGAAATCCCGAGCCGACAGTGCCTCATAGATCTGGAGGTGGAAAATTTCCGAAACTTGGGGTTTACCACAAATACTCCAGAAAGGTCTTCCTTGAATTTTCAACCGGATCAGATGTTTAACCAAACAATGATGACCAGTGAAAAGCTGGATCATGGATACGGAATCCTTCCTTGGAAAATCTGGATTGTATGCACTATTAACAATCCTTAACATATTAGTATTTCTGTCAATTAATTATTGATGAAATAGGTCTTTCAAATTCTTCCACCTATCTATATATAAAAGAGTTCTGTAACTGACTGACTGACTGACATACAACGCACAGACCAAACCTCTTGACCTGTGGTAAACGCTGGACCTGCTGTAACCTGTGGTTTATCAAAAAGAGTGCAGAAAGGACTCTGTAGAATTTTGAAGCGACTCATATCTTTAGCTAAGCAGTCACAACCAGTTAAAAGCCGAATCATAGATACCGAATCCTTCTGTGAAAAATATCAAATGAATGCACTATTAACAATCCATATCTTATTATAATTGCTATGTATTAATTATTGATGATCTCAATGGATACGCCGACCGGGACGTTCAGTCCATCGACGATGTCAAACTGGAGACCAGCGCTGCGTAGCAAGTCCTGCAAACTCAGACGAAGGTTGATTTCCCCTGTTCTGATTATGAATAGTATAGGAATGGCGCCGGACGGACAATACAGACATACCGACCAATTTTGGCAACCCAGGGTCTCTTAATTCTTGATAAAACAGGTCCTTCCATTTCTTTCGGATAAATTTCCTTAAAGAATTACCGAGATGCAATAACATATGATAAGAATTTTTTTTTTCATGAAGTGATATTTTTTTCCAATGTCAAGCAATAAACAAAAACAGCAATAAAAATATGCAAGAAAACACACAGCAACAAGAAAAATGAATGTAAAACGAAGAAGGAAATAGGAACGTATCAATTGTTCAATGCTCTTGCCTCCCAACATCGGCTGCAGCGATCTCGAGCCGACAGCGTCTCACAGTTATGGAGGTGGGAAATGTCCGAAACTTGGGGTTTACCACAGATACTCCAGAAAGGTCTTTCTAGAATTTTCAACCGGGTCAGATGTTTAACTAAACAGTGGTGACCAGTGAAAAGCCGGATCATGCATGCCGAATCCTTACTTGGAAAATCTGGATTGTATGCACTATTAACAACCCATAACATATTAGTATTTCTGTCAATTATTTCTTGATGAAATAGGTATTTCAAATTCTTCCACCTATTGAATTATACCGACTGGCCTAGACGGGTTCTGCAAGACTGCAGAACGTCTCTTTGCCAATCTGTCCTCGAGTTCATTTCCAGAGATTCCACAGTGTGCTGGAATTCACTATAAAACTGATGTTTTGTGATGACAGTATATGAATAAGTGACTGTATAATAAGTGAAGATACTCGATAATTTCACTGATTTTGTAGCATTTCATAAAGACAATGGCTTCAATGGCAGCTTGAGAATTAAAAAAATCACACATCTTTGGAATCTGATTGAGTGGCATGTCACGAAATGATATTGAAAGAATAAAATGGGAGCAATTTCCTGATATAATATACAAAAATGCAAAAATATCCACGATGAAAATTTCTTGGAATGAAAGTTTAATTCTAGAAAAAGAAAAAAAACGAAACCAAAATAGAAACTTTTAATTACCTAAAAAAACGAACTAGAAAAGCCGATTTCGTAGATCGTTCCTAAACAGATGGATTTAAATCTTCATTTACAGAAAAGGATTTTTGAAAGGGAAAGATAATTTAAACAATAGAGTGGCACATGAGCCAAGCTTATTTTGTGTCTTAGATGTCTAATAAGGAGCCTGATATAACGAATTTTCCTGCAACATTTTCTTTCAAAAACAGAAATAGCAGTTATAAACTGCATTAAAATGAACGTCTATAATAACAGTTTTCGTGCAACATTTTCTGTCATAAGTATAAAGAAAGTTAATGAATAATATAACTTTATATCGCTTGTCAGTATATATAGTAATTAAGTCTACCGCATATCACAATCATAATAATAAGAAGCACTTGATCATTTCTAATTTGACCTTTCTCTGATATTACCAGTCATATATATTAGAGTCTTTTATTAATAGATTTTCGTCTATAAATTATTGCCTATCTGTTACGTAACAAATGTTTTTCTAAGACACGCATACTTTCTATCCTAGTTTGTTGGCCTGGAATTCCAGCTACATAAAGTGTCCTTTTTTACTGAAATAACCCTTTCAGTGTGTTATTAATAATATTGTAATACTAAACATCGCATAACTAAAACAATTCAAATGATTTAGTTTAGTGTCTTCATACAAGTAGTATTAAATTATTTTATATTTAACACTATTTCTATTAGAATCTGCTTCAGTTAGTTCAGTAATAGGTTATTTTTTTGGAATCTTCATATGGCTTCAGTAAATACACGTAAACCAAATAAAATAGTCTACGTCTTTAAACTATACCTTAATACTAGTTAACGTCAAAATAATTTAACGGTAATTCCAAGTTATCTCACTAAAGTTAAAACTCAATTTAGTCTGTTTATAATATGCATCTTGCTAAACTCACAGTAATGGTTCATCTCAAAACAAATACAAATTTAATTGCTTATTGTTTTATGAAAATGAATGTTTGTTCTTTCTAAGTCATAAGTAATGCACAGTAATATTCTTTCAAGATAAAAATTCTAGGATTTTCAGTCACCGGTAAATATCTTAAAAGAGCCTTTGTCATTCAGCAATAGCTACATTTGGATTTCTGTTAAAGGACTTTAAATAAAAGTTTTATTTTTCTCTCCAATAGTTTTTGAAACATCACAGACAGTTCAACTTCCAATGTAATGATAAACAAAAACCTTGAAAAGAGTCAAGACATTTCTTCTTTTGGTTAGTGTAATTGACATTTTATCACTCGCCCATCCATTCAACACGTTCTTAGCAAATCGAAACATTTCTTTTCAAGATTTCTTTTCAATGTCAATATGCAACTGACACGCATTCAACAAACTCATAGCTCAGAACTTTAAAAAAAAACTAAAAATAGCTAGGACGAAGCGTGAAGTTTGATCATAATTTAAAAATAATTTCCTGTAGAATAATTAATCAGAAAGGCGAGGTTCTTTAATAAATTAAATTTGTATTCATAAAAGTTCTCATTTATTTCCTATTGTTGAAACATTCTGAAAAAAAATATGATGCAGTATTTATATGAACAGTTCCGAGTAGTTCAATACAACCGTTACTGAATGAGAAAATGATCAAAACGGGGAGGAAAGCATTTTCTATAAATTTCATTAAAATTTTCTAATTACAGTATGGGAAATGATGTAACTTAATTCGAATTACTCTTTAGTGTTTGAACCAATTCTTTCTGATCTTATATGAATTCCCGTTATAACATGTAGTTCAATTTTACCTCTTTGGTATTAACTTGGTGTATCCAATGCGACCTCAAAAATCCCAACTCTTTAACTTTCTACTATGTATTATATATAAAGCAGAAACGGGTTATGAGTCATGTCTGTATGTGTGAAAAACAAAAATTCAAGAACCATGAGCCCTACCTTGATGAAATTTACACGGTTTAATGTTCTTGGAAAATCAGGATGAATGTGACTATTTTCATCCCGCTACGACGTTTCATTCCCGAATTATGTAAGAAGTGACATTGAAACAACATAGCAGACGATTTAGTTTTGAGAAATAATTACAATCATGAAATACGTGTACATTCTAATTAAGAAAGTCTGAAAGTATATTGAAACGTAGCAGACGATTTAGTTTTGAGAAAGAATTCCGAGCATGAAATATATGCATATACTTTTTATATAATAATTATCAGATTTGCTGTGTTTTATTATTGAATGCGTTCACAATCCATTCAAATATTATTGATTACTCTTATATAATAATAAATCCATTCAAACATTATTGATTAGCTGTAAGTTAATGCTTTGAAATGTCCAAAAACAAGAGAGCACTGGTCTGGATCTGACAGAAGAATGTTTTTCGCATGGTCAGCTATATGTGGGCGTGTCTAGAGCAAGGAATCAATCAGAATTATACATTGTCGCAGATGATAAAAAAGTAACAAAATATGTTGTGTACTGGCAAGTATTAAAATAACAGCAGATTAGTTAATAAATGAATACTTTATTACTGAAGAAATGAAATTAATTTGTTTAAGAGTTGTTATAACTTTAGAACATCATAACATGAGGCTAATCATTGAAAAAAAAAATAACAGAAACTGAATCCCGAGCGAAGCCTGGTAATAAATTTAGACTTTCTCTAAGGCAGAACATAAATCTAGAGCCTTAAAATATGAATAAGTTTTATCCACAGCCTTAGTATCCTAAAGCTGTGGATAAAACTTATTCATATTTTAACACAGACATTATAAACAAACGAAGGTAGAAAACGAACTATCCATCATATTACATAGAAACAAAACAAGTACAACGGACGGGAAGTGGCAAATTTCAGGAGTGGGATACCGGCTCAGAGTAATCGGTTGCGTACGAAATATTCGGTACTGTTTCCTAAACATTAGGACCAATATATTTTGAATGCATGCTGTATGAGAACGATAATGAAATTATAAGGTTATAAAAAGTTAGCATGATTTGATAGAGATAAAAAGAGTCATAAAATTATATATTAATAGCATGTGGTTAGGTTGTTGTGACCAAGAAATACAGCTTTTTTTATTTCACGGCTTTATTTTAGTACATAACGGATAAAAATCATCAAATCAAAAAATAATTGTTATGGAATATTCATTGTATATTTTAAGTACACTTCTGGAATATTACTTACATTTAACTTAAACAGAAAAAAATTAACTTTTTAAAAAATATCTACAATATAATTAACAATAGTAGCTAATTGTGGACTGATGATGGTTTTATCCTTCGTCAAAACATAATGTCTATATGAACGATTTAGTGAAAAATTAAGCTTGTTTGCATTAGTGCACTATATTATGGATTTTAAAGCATTCAGTTCCGTTTAATTTACGAATTTATTTGAAAAATAAGAGAGAAAACTATTTTAATCAGATATCTTTAAAGAAGACATATTTATAAATTCAAAAATATTTATTTCATTTGTTTACTAGAGGTATGAGAATTTTTCTTCACAAAACAGATGCGTGCAAGAACTGAAAGTTTCAAAGAATATTGTTTTGGCGTTAGGGTTTTCTAGGAGTTTATAATGAAATAAAAACAGCGAATGTGGATTGTTTAAAATTATTAAGCTATGCACATGTTAATTACAATGCATTGGCAAGGCCTCATAACGATTGAAGACGGACATTCCCACACTTAAGTTATAACACTTATACAGGCTTTAGACTCAATGAATATAGGGGTCGCTGCATATGCCGCAACATATGAGAAATTGGAAATAAAAATTTTCCTTCCTACGCAATGTTTTATACCAATACTCTATATTCGGAAATATAATCTAAAATTTCGGCAACAGATTTAAAGAGTGGGTTTCTTTCAATTTAGCAAAACGTCATATCTACGATGTACTCATAAGGAAGATTTAAAATCTTCCGGACACACATTTTTATTTTTATTTAAACATACTTAGTAAAGGTTTTTGTCATAAACTTATATAAGTGCTTTAATAAAAAGAATATTAGTCATATAAAATTACTAATTAACTTTAAAATTTGCTATTTAAATTCGTTATTTAATATTTAAACTAAGTTTACTTTTCAGAAATCTGCTGAACCAGAATTTTATTGGTTGAGCATATAAATTAAAATTGCGGGGGTTACTAAACCTTCCATAATTTTAAATATACAAAAGTGATATTTAAAATTATGGTAGGGATCAATATTCGAGTATGATATTTTTTCCTTTTTGTAGATCTCAAAGGTTCTAAAGCATAGTTTTTAAATAAATTATATAGATATTATTTATAAAACCTTTTTAATACGCAAAAACTATTTTTCCGACTAAATTTTACTATAAAAAAATTTTTTTAGAAAACATTTTCAAAGGCTTTAATCTAAAACTTTTGGGCACAGTTTTATGAAAATAGCACATTATATATATATATATATATATATATATATATATATTTATATATATTGGGTAAAAATATGACTTCTGTTGTACTTTAAACTTAATTAATTTTCTATTATAATATTTACATAAAAGTATAATGTTTTATACATTTCGTACCGTATTTTTAATGCATAAAAGAAAATATTAATCTTATTAATGAATTTAAGAATTGCGTCTCCATTTTTTGTGGTATTTAATTAAGTACTACTCTGAAAATATCGAGTGGCACCAAACAAGATTTCACCATTTTTCGTTAATCATTTCTTTCACGAAACACAATCCATGTTCGCGACAAACGTTGTCTGTCCATTATTCCTGCATCCCCTTTCGAAAAAAAAGAGAAACATTCTTCATACTAGAAGTCAGCGGTAAAAGAAGCTTTATTGCACATGAAATACATTTATTACAGCAAAAGGGAATCGATAAAATGGCGAATAAATAAAAACTCACCTTGTTATATCTTCCCGCAAAGACAAAACATTCATCAATAACAAACGTGACATACCAGAACAATAGCCGTTATCAGTTGCTTAGCAACTTGATTATGTGTCTATGTATAAACAATGAGGTTTTTTTTGTTGTTTTTCTTTCCTACAAACCACTCTCTCATGGAAATGTCAGTGCAAACACAATTAAAGTTTTGCGTCTATAATTGCACTCTTTTATGTTTGAGGAATATCGCATACAGATTTTAAAAACCAAACCCGATGCAAAACGTGGGGTATACTTAGAGATCTAAAAATAGATAGAAAATAGCGTGCAGTGTTGTATATCTAATTTGCTGTGGGACTTAGGTAAACAACTCTGAATTATCCATCACTTACGTTTCTGGCAAAACGTTTCATTTGATAACGAAAGTGAACTAGTTTATGCGTTTAGGAGGTGTTCACAATGTATGGGGTTGCTTAGAGCGTCTATTGGAAACAAAAATATCGATTTAAATTACCTTCGAAAGCCATTTGAAAAATTAAACAGCTCTAAAATGGATAGTATGCTGTAGAAATAAACAGATATCTGACAAGTCTTAAGATAATGAGAGAAACATTTAAGCGTAACATTACATATGCAATACATGTTTATTTGTTGTAGAATTTTGAAATAATTTTAAAATGCGTTTAAAAAAATTATAAGCTTAATTTCACAATATAGCAATTAATGTTCCCAACATTTAAATGAAATATTTAAGAAAGGACACCAATAGACAAGAATTTAAAATTAAATATTTTAAGTTTTAAGGAGCATTATTTCCAACCATTTAAAACTTTAGAATGTAGTATCTGTAAGAACATGGATAATACATGAACCTTTGAACATGCTTTCACATTTCTATAGCCTATTTTTTTTAAATAAGGACGTTTGAAATAAAATATTATTTGTGATTTTTTAAATGAATATCAGGTACGGAGTTCATAAAAAATGGTTTGAATTTCGAAAACACGTATTCAAGCGCTTAGTATAAAATATTGAAAAACTGGAATCACTAGCTCTGACAAACAAGTATTTTTTATTCAGGTATGAAAAAGTGGAAAAATATAGTTTCATATGTAAAAATGCATTCCGCCTCTGTATTCGCTTGGCGATTGTCCAAGAAAGTTGCAAAGCTATAGAAACCAATAAAAACAAGGCTTTGTATGAATTATATATATATATATATATATATATATATATATATATGTATATATATGTATATATGTGTATATATGTGTATATATGTGTATATATATGTGTATATATGTGTATATATGTGTATATATGTATATGTATGTATATGTATGTATGTATATATATATATGTATATATATATATATATATATAAATATATGTATATATATGTATATATATATATATATATATATATATATATATATATATATATATATATATAAATATATATAAATATATGTATATATATATGTATATATACGTATATATACGTATATATACGTATATATATATGTATATATATATATATATATATATATATATATATATATATATATATATATATATATATATATATATAAATATATATAAATATATGTATATATATGTATATATATGTATATATATGTATATATATGTATATATATGTATATATATGTATATATGTATGTATATATATATATATATATATATATATATATATATATATATATATATATATATATATATATATATATATATATATATATATATATATATATATATATATATATATATATATATATATATATATATATATAAATGCATTTAAATATATGTATATATATGTATATATATGTATATTTATATATATATATATATATATATATATATATATATATATATATATATATATATATATATATATATATATATATATATATATATATATATATATATATATAAGCAAAAATACTTGACAAAAAATATTAATGACCATGAATAACCGCACACTTATACATATTGATAGATAATTTTAAAAAGTTTAGTAACGGTTAATCAAAAATATTCAAAAAGCCGTATAGTACCCCTTCCCATCCATCTTTTATATCGTAACTTTTTAAAGTTAGTTTTATTTCAGGTTCTGCCAAATTTTAGACTAGATCTTTGAATTTTAATATGCCTTGGAGAGATCACTTCTTTTTTGTTATGTTATTTTCATGTATACGGTTAGCAATCGAGTTCCGTTTTCAGACTTTCATATAAGCAATAGTACAATGCAATAGTTCAATGTCAGGTGTAAAATTCCGGAATTTGTTTAAAAAATTCTGAAGCTCATTCTCGTCAATATTAATTTTAGATGTCTGTTTCAGGAAAAAAAGGAATATAGGTTTAGAAATGAGGGTTCTGAAACAGTGTACAAGAAATACTAATCTCTGAAAAACTAAATGTTGCTTTCTAGTACTGTGTGAAACATTGCTTAACTTTTATGCATTCCCTTTAACTTGACTCAATATTGTTAAACATTCCTTATAAAAATATTATTATAATACGGAATTAAAAATATATATATATTTAGAGGTATTGTTGGTGGTTCTCTCCACTGAAAAAAAGTTTTTGATACAAGAAAAAATAATATTGTATGAAAATGAAATACTTACTAAAATATCATTATTAAAATATTTCTAATATTTAAGCTTTCCCACGTATATAAAAAGTAACAAATGGGTTGATAATTTCCTGAAATATAGTATAAATAGTAGCAGTAAGCAACCGTCTTAATCCTTTTGTCTTTCTAGTTTGTAAAGTTAAATTTCATACAAATAAGTGGGAGAAAATTGTAAATAGACCACAATATAAACCCTGTTCTCTTCAACGCTATATAATAGAAATATTGGTTTATTGCTAAATTATAGTTCTATGTTGACACTTTTCTATAAAATATAAATAGTACTGAATGTCCCATATTGTCTAAAAATGTTGCATTAAATGTTTGGAGCGAAACTTCATGGATTATTGATGACATAAATTGCTGTTTCCCGACACTTTCAGAAAACAAATGACTCAGATTAAGTCTATCGTTAGCAAGTTTGTAAATATCTTTAAAATATTTTTCCAATTTTGAGACACTTACAAGTTGCAACTTTATATCCTATACTATAGGAAAATTTTTTGGTGGAAAATTCCTTTTTCGAAAATCCAATATTCTAAATGCTCCAGCCTCTGAAGCATTTTGAGTATGGATATCACTTTACAAGCTGAAAATTCTGATGTCATTCGTTATCATATTAATGACACACTATATTTTTTATTAAATCTTTAAGCGTGAATAAATGAACGTAAAAGGGCTGCCTATAGCATGTTATACAGTTATAAAAGTTATACAGTCATGAATTAAGACCACAGGGTTAAATTATTATTAATTTTAGGCAGCCCAGGTTGAGAAACATTATCTTTCAAATTCTTCAGTGCGGACAAATTTTTCAAAATTTATATATATATATATATATATATGTAAGGTATACACAAGATTCGATTCACAAGAATCGAACTTGTGTATACCTTACATATATATATATATATATATATATATATATATATATATATATATATGTAAATGAGTAAATTAAAGTGAGAGTAAATTAAAGTGACTTTTGAGTGAATTAAAGAAGCTGCTTTAGATATGCTAATTTCGGCATACGCGCTTAGTATAAATACCATGCAGCGTCATTAAAAAAAGGGGGAGGTTGTTAAGGTTGAAAAGGTGTTATCCTGCGCTAGTGCTTAGCGGGCCAGAAGTTTACGTGGCAGTACTGCTGGTTTGACTTACTGTTCGTGAGTATAAAAATATATTGTTCTTGAAAGCTGTGTTTATACATTCCGTACAAGTAGTACGCATGCTTACTGCTGTAAAAGCCAATTATATGTGCAACGAATTCAATAAACATTGTTTCATGTATAAACTGTGTTTGGTTCAAATTCAAATAGAGTGCCACTTCAAATTATATACACCCAAGTCTGGGTAGAAGTGAGCATAGAAACTATATATATATATATATATATATATATATATATATATATGTAAGGTATACACAAGATTCGATTCACAAGAATCGAACTTTTGAGTGAATTAAAGAAGCTGCTTTAGATATGCTAATTTCGGCATACGCGCTTAGTATAAATACCATGCAGCGTCATTAAAAAAAGGGGGAGGTTGTTAAGGTTGAAAAGGTGTTATCCTGCGCTAGTGCTTAGCGGGCCAGAAGTTTACGTGGCAGTACTGCTGGTTTGACTTACTGTTCGTGAGTATAAAAATATATTGTTCTTGAAAGCTGTGTTTATACATTCCGTACAAGTAGTACGCATGCTTACTGCTGTAAAAGCCAATTATATGTGCAACGAATTCAATAAACATTGTTTCATGTATAAACTGTGTTTGGTTCAAATTCAAATAGAGTGCCACTTCAAATTATATACACCCAAGTCTGGGTAGAAGTGAGCATAGAAACTATATATATATATATATATATATATATATATATATATATATGTAAGGTATACACAAGATTCGATTCACAAGAATCGAACTTTTGAGTGAATTAAAGAAGCTGCTTTAGATATGCTAATTTCGGCATACGCGCTTAGTATAAATACCATGCAGCGTCATTAAAAAAGGGGGAGGTTGTTAAGGTTGAAAAGGTGTTATCCTGCGCTAGTGCTTAGCGGGCCAGAAGTTTACGTGGCAGTACTGCTGGTTTGACTTACTGTTCGTGAGTATAAAAATATATTGTTCTTGAAAGCTGTGTTTATACATTCCGTACAAGTAGTACGCATGCTTACTGCTGTAAAAGCCAATTATATGTGCAACGAATTCAATGAACATTGTTTCATGTATAAACTGTGTTTGGTTCAAATTCAAATAGAGTGCCACTTCAAATTATATACACCCAAGTCTGGGTAGAAGTGAGCATAGAAACTATATATATATATATATATATATATATATATATATATATATATATATATATATATATCTTACCCTGTACGAGTAGTATAGGGAACAACAGGGGATTTTTCTTTAATCTCGAGTCCCATCCTCAATATGTTGTCACGTTAATGCAAATCTTTCGAAATTTAGAAAGTTCTACATTTTGAAACTCCTTTAGCATGAATGATCTAAATATCTAAGTCAGTGTTCCTCGAAACCTGAGTCTGCAGTTTCAAGTACCCCTCATGGCGTGGGTGTTTGTTTACACCCAGGATTCGATTTAAATTTTAGGCCCCGATCCGATTAGAGCCTCCGGGGAGGAAAGCATGTTGGTAGCACTTCAGCTCAACCAAACTCTAGTCCCATGCAAATTATATAAGAGAAGTTTAAAGTGCATTTGTATTTTCAGCCTACGCCAGTTGGCTGTAAGTTGCAAAAGTTGTAAAAGTTCATATTAAGACAAATATATTCTAACGTTGCTTAGTATTGCCATTGTTTATAAATAGATCATCATATGGAACTGATTGTTTATGCAGTAGAAGAAATAAAAAATGCTATTATGTTGTCGTATTTGTAAGTAAATGAAAATTCAGTATTCAAATTGCAACGTCAATGAGCTTAAAATCTTAAGGTACTTTTTAAAAAGCATATTATTTTTCCATAAAGACGATAATCAATTTAAAATTCTCCTTTAAGAGAAAAGAAATTACTGTAGAATTGATAGCTTTGCTTGTATGTGGTGACTGTTATTTAGAATTATAACTGAAAGGTAATTTTAATTGTTTGTTTCGCGTAATGTTATTATACATCATTTATATCTTTGACTACTGCAAATTATTCAAATAAAGTATACCAGAAAGAAAATTTATTTATCACTCGGTAATGATAAATTGGTATTGGGATTTTGAAAAGAATAGTAATTGGAATAGCAAATTAATTGCATTGTAAACGGTTTAAAATGATTGCTTTTTAGAAGTAAACAGTATTTTATTTCCTTTCTTAAAGACTGTAAACCTCAAAAAAAGATTTTCTTTTGCTGATCGTTAGATTTTTCCAAACTGGGAACATAAAATGATTAATATGAATGATAAACTGGAAAATAATTTTGGAGTAGGTTATCTTATTCTGTTGATCTAATAAGTTTCCAAAGTTTTAATGAAGAAATCCAAGAGGCCACCTGGTTGCGACGAATTTCGAACTAGCTTCTAAAAATTTGAGGCCAGTATTCTACCTCTAAATTAGTCTGTCAATATGAGAAAACCCTATTTTTAATTACTTTCTCTGAAATATCCCAACCTCCCTTATGAAAATGATACTGTTATCTTTGTCACTTTTTTCTCTACGTTACTTTTCTCATACGCTTCACTTACTATCCGTAATCAATTTTTCAAGAAATTATGTGTCCATCTCTCGATTGCTAACAGGTTTAAGGATTGAATCATAGCTACGATTCTATATTTCTACCAAAAGGACAATCGTCACGATTTGAGGAAATTTTATTCCTATTGACCGGACCTCACAAGGGCCGTTGTTCAATTAACTTACATAAAATGACTCTTACTACCAAAATATTTTTTAAGAAATTTTGTGTCCATCTCTTGACTGCCAACAGGTTTAAGGATTGAATCATAGCTACGATTCTAGATTTCTACCAAAAGGACAATCGTCACGATTTGAGGAAATTTTATTCCTAATGACCGGACCTCACAAGGGCCGTTGTTCAATTAACTAACATAAAATGACTCTTACTACCAAAATATTTTTTAAGAAAATTTGTGTCCATCTCTCGACTGCTAACAGATTTAAGGATTGAATCATAGCTACGATTCTAGATTTCTACCAAAAGGACAATCGTCATGATTTGAGGAAATTTTATTCCTAATGACCGGACCTCACAAGGGCCGTTGTTCAATTAACTAACATAAAATGACTCTTACTACCAAAATATTTTTTAAGAAAATTTGTGTCCATCTCTCGACTGCTAACAGGTTTAAGGATTGAATCATAGCTACGATTCTAGATTTCTACCAAAAGGACAATCGTCACGATTTGAGGAAATTTTATTCCTAATGACCGGACCTCACAAGGGCCGTTGTTCAATTAACTTACATAAAATGACTCTTACTACCAAAATAAAGAATATTGGATCTTTATAAACGTAACATTCTTCGTGCTTCTATCTTTACATATATTTTTATTTTCAAAACCTAATCTGCGCACTTTGTAACTTAATATATCCTCGTAAATTATCACGAATGAAAGAAACGTTCTGTTTAGAATGGAGACACAGTTCCACTTACTATTCATGATGCATGACAATGAATTGTAAGACAAACTCACGTTAATACCCTTCATCCATTCCAATCAGCGAAACTTTTAGATTTTCACTGGGGAATTTCAAATTACCTATAGCGAATAAACGTTTTATACATTTCTAATGTGTAGTGGTTACTATGTGAACCACTACACTTTATTTTTTTATGGAAGTATGAGATCAGTGAATTTTACAATTATCCTTAATATGTTTCTTGGTGTTGTTGCTAATGTCCCCTGGTCGGAAGTGCTCCAAACCAGGTCCATATAGGTTTGGAAAGATGAGTAGGTCAACTCTTCTTTGCAATAGCCCCACGAGGGTTCGAGTACTTCTCAGTTAGGTGCCACGTCAATTTTGACCGAGATCCCTAGGGGCGACATCTGGGAGGATTGCACCCTCTCCCACCTCCTCTGACCTCAGGGAGGTACTATCTTGTCTGCAGATTTAACCCCTTCCGTACCAGCATATGTATATGAAGATTACATGCAAAACCAGTTTTTCGGGCATTTAGATTTAAAATATCAAGTAGTAGTTTTCAGATAAATGAGATGCTTTTATTCATATTAATAAGAAGAAATATAGGTATCGATATTTAAATCGATATATATGTATATATATATATATATAGATATATATATATATATATATATATATATATATATATATATCAATATCTAAATCGATACATATAGAAATATAACGATATCTACATCGATTTATGTAAAAATTACATAAAAAAGTTAATTTACAGTTCTGTCACCAGTGGATCCATACGTAGATCCACTGGTGTTTCTGGAGAATCAGGCTATAGATCCATACGTGGATCCACCGATACAGAAGGGGTTAATGTGCCTATATCCAGCCTAGACACAAAGGTATAAATAGCGCTTGTTGGGATTTGAACCAAGCACATTTGTCATCGAAAGCCGACGCGCTACCACTAGGGTACCACTGAAAAATGTTTTATTTATGGAGTTAATTTACTTTTTCGCATTTACATCATTATTACAACACTAGTTTGAAAAGTGTATTCCCTCTATGCAACGAAACATTGATAATTTAATATACCGTCAACTGAGGTAAGTTTGACCCAACAAAAGAAAGAAAAATAGTATGTGCTGTATCTAGACAAAGGAGAGTGATTATCATTTATTTATTGCAAGGGCCAATAGGTGGGTCACATATAATAGTTATAATAAGTATACAGGTATATTATAATTTTGTTTGGTCAAATATACCAGCAAAGGCCAATAATACTCTAGTTGACGGTAATTAAATGTGATTGCTGAATAACCAGCTGTTAAAATATTATTGCTGAAGAAAATTGAAAGTAAATAACAAAGTTAAAAAACGGGTTTAAAATCATATCCACATCCAAAAACTAATAGCAAACAATGCCACTGCTTCAGTTTTTAAATACAAATTAAGGAAAATGGATTACGATTCCTGTTTTACGTCGTAAACCAATTATTGTAAAGAATCAATCATGGCAAGTAAATAACCTGAACTGATAGAGATTTATTTGGAGACAAGGGAAGAGGGTATCGGGGATTAATTGATGATTGATTAATACAGTGAAGTAAAATTTTCTTTTCACAGAAACGATGCACAGACTCAAAGGAAATGAAAATAATACAAGACGACCGACAAAAGGGGAATAATTTTTTTTTTCCGGATAAAAGTTTGAAAGAAACGTCTCAGTCGAGATCAGAGATAGAAACGCAAGGAAGAGCCTGGACTTCAAAATCAGCATTTAAACTTTTTCATGAAGATCCTTTTAAAACATTGTATTGGAAATGAAAGAAATATCTTCACTTGTGATATTATATTAAATAGCATACCTTATTCTTCAAAAAGTTTTTCCTAAATTTTGCCTTTTGAAATTTGAGAATACAAGCAGTTTTTAATAAGTGCCAATTATTTTTAACGTAGCCTATAGTGAATTTCTCATAAAGAAAGATTATTTAAGAATGTTAGTAGAGCAAAATGGAGAAGATCTAGTTGAGAACGAAGGCAAAACTTAAAAAGAATTAGAACCTTAATGAAATTTCTATAATTTTGAAATTTAGCTTTGCATTAAAAGGTTCTTCTTTGCCGAATAATAATTAAATGTAGTTTCAAGTGTTTTAAAACGGCATTTAGATGAAACTGATAATAAAATGTAATAGATAGACAAAATATACATGCATGAAGTATTTTTGCGAAGTTACAATTTGGAATTCCGCATGGTTATTACCCAAAAATTATGCAGCATTGCATTTCCTCAACTTCTTTAATGTAATAATGTACAAAAGAAGAAAGAATATCATAAAAATACAACATGCAATATTATATATATTAGAATAAATATAGTAAAGATCTAGTCATAAACAAAAAAAATATTTTAAGGGAATTCAAATCTTTAAATTTCTACAATTTGCAAATTTATGATTGCATTAAACATTTTTTTTTGCATAAGAATAACAAAAAATATTTTCAATGATATAAAATCATTGAAAAATAAAACATCAGTAATGAACTATCATTATATGAAAAATATGACCTTCTATTCATAATATAGTACAATAAGCATTTATGTAATACTACAGTTTTAAATCTTTAGAATTGTTTTATTTTCAAAAACAATACAACAATGTATTTATGTTGCTTACATAATGCAGAAAGAACTAAATAAAAAAGATTATCTTTATGCTAAACATAAAAATCTGACAAAATATTTATGGAAATGATGAGGATTTTGTTTGCTATGAATAATAAATAATGCTTGATTTACATTGTTACTTATTCAACTTAATATATTTTCATTTGGAGAAACATTCTTTTTAAAAGAAATGCAGAATTAGATATTTTTCCCCACAAAACATTGCATGCCAAATTGAAACAAAACTGCGGTAGTTAATCTAAATCAAAATACACTTCTAGCCAAAGACAAATACTGTACACCTTGACCAACATTAGAACCACTGAAATCTTGCAAGTATGATGGGCGTTTGTCGCTTAGCAACTTTGATAACACAAAACATTATTTTATATATTTAACTAAAACCAAATAGCAAAATAAAATATCTTGTCCAAAATACTTCATTAAGATCCATGTTTTCACGGCAATTTTTTTTCATGACAAACGTTTAAAATATTCATTAATTCTTTTAGGTTTTTTATCTCTCTTTCTATAACGCTGCTGGTTATTTTTTTACGCATAGATAAGATGTTTCAGGAAACACTTTGAGTGTATAAATTAGATATTTTGAGAGAGATTTTGATAGGTAAATTTACTTCACACAAAAAAAGATTAATAAAGGGATTTAAGTTTTGCAGATTTATTAATTTTTCCTTATCAACACTAGAAAGACATCTGCCGTCATTTTGACGTTTCGGACATACTATTGACAGCTATGTCTGTATTTATGTCCGCAGGCATCCGAAATTTTATGACTTTTTCTAATTTTAGGCGAAATATGGACACACATTTAAAAAATTATATTCGATTGTAAATAGAGGGAGAAAATGTGTTGTACCTACTAAGAAAACGGTCAATTTGATGGCAATATAGAAAACAGGCAGAAATATTTAAAATAGTACCGGAAAAAATTTAGTTACTTTTCGCCTCTTCCCCCTTTTGCAAATAACAGAAATATTGGCTCTTCGGAAATATTGCTGTTGAAAAATAAGGACTGCACAAACCATGCATATATTTTTACGGACAAACCATACAAGGTTGTCAGCTCGGCATACCTGCATAAAAATATATCTAAATATGTACTATTTTATTATATATTGGTATGAAATAGTTCCAAATTTAAAGTATTTAAATATTTAAAAAAGTAAACATTTAATATTTAAAATTTTTGATTTTATTTTTAACAGTCAAAATGGCGGCGTTCAGTCTTATTAGTAAGAAGAAAATTCTCGTCTTTCTAGTAGTAAAAAGCACAGCTCACATAAAAACCTAATGATAAGAATAACTCAATATGAGATTATGCAAAATAAAAGTTATGGAATTCCCAAATATATCAATTGCGATGATTAGTACAAGCCAAGACAAATTAAAACTTCCATTAATTATAGATTATAACAGTATCCTTATATCAAAGGACAAGCAGGATCAGACATTGATTACATACGGTCTGTAACAAACTTCAGTGAGACTGCGACGCACTCTGTTTTTATCAGATTTGATATACCACTACACATTGAGCTTTGTCTGTCAATGAAGGAAGGTGCTGCTTTTGTTTATTCATCCAGCGTGTCTTATTTCGATAAGTACAACTTTAGGTACACACCCATGAAGGGAAAAATGTTTTGGAAATGAATATGATAAACTGATAGAGTTCCACAATCCAAAAGTCAGTTTGGATTTAAGCCTACGTGACTGTTTACGTTGAAAATGCTATTTTTGACTATTTTGGTCAATTTTATTTTTTGCAAGAATTCTGTAATTCAATCTTTTTTCTTTTCAAAACCGTTTTGTTTTTTATTCTGCATCAAATAGAAACAGAGTTATAGCTATTTAAAAAAATATCGTCTGATACAAAATTGAACTGACAAACATCTTTAAATGCGTTTTTCTCAGAATTATGTTTTTTAGAACAGATATCTACCGTTATCATGATATTTCACATAATAATGCATATAATTTTATAAAATTTTCAGGAAATGTTTTAGATGCTATTGTTAATGAAATGATGCACAATAATTGATGTATAATAAATAGTTTTTTGTTTGGGGCTGTTTTATATGGAAAGGAATGACGAATTGGGGAAAATTTTCATTTTGGAACATAAAATTTTCTGTAATATTTTTGCATTTTAAAATTTCTCTTACATTGTGGGTCATTTTGAAGATAACTGTTATATGTATCATGTGTGCGAATGAAATTAAAATAGTAGCATTAGAATTTTGTGCAGAGTGTTAGGCGTTTTAGTTAATTTCCTTAAAAATTACTTCAAATTGTCCAATTTATAAAAAAAATGGTATTTACAGGTAAGTTTTTAATTTTTTTATTTTTAAATTCTATTTTACCATAAAAGGCCAAAAAATCCTTTAAAAAAAAATTTTTTTTAAACAAAATTGGCTCCGAACGTAGGCAGTCACCTTTGTTTTGCTACTCAGAAACCTGCAAACACAGGGATGCTTCTTATGTTATTAAATTTAAAGTTTTATTTTATATTGTTTGTTCGTTTTATTCCCAAACTTTTGATAACACCCTCGAGGAAATACATTTGCAAACATTTTTGGTAATAACAAAATTTTGGACCACTCAGGATTGAAAAAAAATGAAACGAACTTTGAGAAATCCCTACAACAAGGAACAAAGTGTCCTATGTGGAACGTTGTATCGGTATTTCTGAAACTATCAGGAGTCTGGCATGAGAGAATGCTAGGTATAGCTTAACGACGAAATGAGCTGATTAATGTTGTCTCGAATGAAACGAAAATGTCCGATCAAGCGACGACAACTGCAGCCCTTTCACCTAGTGTTTATTGTCCAGCAAAATATAAATTCCCCTTTAGATTTACTAATTTTAATTCACATCTTGATTGCAAAAATGGCTTAACTAATCTTCATTTCATTGATTCTCGAGGTACTACTATACTAGGAATTTCTTGCAACTTATGTGGAAAACGATCGAAAAAATTTTATACTATCATAAAACGGCTGGAAAAATTCATTTTAGATATGCAATAAGCAAAGGAATAGTGACTGTACAGATATTTAACATTAAAACAAATGTGCAGAAGGGAAATTGCAATATTCTGAGGGAATAAACCATTGATTTCCATTTTTTTTTCAGATTTATGAAACTTAGTTTTACTGTGTATATTTTTATAAGCAGCGTCACACCAAAAGTCTTAATTATGTTTACCATTCATATTTTAAGAAAGAAAGTTTCACTTGGAATAATTATTTTACTTATTATAACTGTAAGAACATACGATTTGTAACGCAGTTGATTTTGTCTGCCGTTGTGTAAATATTACTTATCAGTTAAATTTATAACATGGCCAGTGTTATATAAGTTAGGACTTAAAGAATCAGAGACACTTGATGAGGTGAATAATAATTTACATCTGTCCACGAAGCTAAATATTTCGAGAACATTCCCCTGTCGGGTGAATGTTTAAAAGTGTAAATCGATCAGACAGCGAGTAAATAACAACACTGTTTTTAAAAATTTCCAATGGTGGGTACAAAATGCATCTAAGGTTAAAAGAGAGAAACAATAAACAAAATAAAATGGTAAAAGATGGCACAGAAAGTGTGTCTATAGACCTAAAATAAAAAATTATTAAACTTAATTACTTTCATTTATTAAACATCGTTACAATCTCTCAGAGAAAAATGTCTATGAGAAATTTTTTCGATTGTTCCTTTATAGTATTTCCGACAAAGCTAAGTTGTATAACAGTGTATAAAAACTTCCCCCAATAAAATGTTTCCTACTTCTGTTTCTGGTCATGCCAACACGTGTTATAGTCTAAAGTTACAAGCATTGCAAAAAAACTTAAAAAATACATGGCTACCGACAATGAAAATTCTCAAAGTTCCTTATAGAATGAAAACACTAGTACATTTCCTCGTAAAATCACACAAACATCTTAACTAAAAGAATTATATACTTAGCTAAACGTGTAAGCTATAGTTTAAAAGGGAAAGCCATGATATTCTACCCTTTTCCCTTTCTCACTCTCCGTACACACACACGCATGTATATATGTATATATATATATATATATATATATATATATATATATATATATATATATATATATATATATATATATATATAAATTTTCTCATACGATATATACCATAGCAGGTTTTCAGATATTGTAACTGACTTCTATTCAGCTGTAATGGCATAAATATGAAGATCATTACTCTCTTTTAAAATAAATAACCTGCTTCAATAAATATTCAGCTTTTCGCTAAATGATAACATTAGATACATTTCATATGTATATTTATGAGAAAATGGAATCACAGATATGCTGATAAATGGGAAAGTTTTTAAATTAAATACTAATTTATATTTTATGTCCGTGTTAAATCTACCTTTTTGTGATAAATTCAAAAGAAAATTATTTTAAATAGCTGCCTATATATTCTGATATCCTCTGCTACTCGGTGCGAAAAACTATTTAAATTTAAGATTACGTAACAACAATATTAAAGAGGGTCTTTTCTGCAACTCTATACTAACAATATATTTTCCAGCAGTAAATGTGCAGTGAAGGTGAAAATACTTTTACAGGGAGAGAGAAAATAACCTCCATTTAAATATATCTTCCTTTGTTCTTTAAAATGCATTTCTACACTTGGTTAAAGGACCAAAACCTTTAAAAGTTTCTTTTATAATTCAACTTCGAACTATCTTCAGATTTCAGGAATAAGTTAGGGGAGCTGGATTTAAATAATAAAATATTTATATTTAATTATCTCTACTATTATATCACATTGATTATATATATATATATATATATATATATATATATATATATATATACAGTTGGCTCTCTGTTTAATGACGCTCTACTTAACGATGATATCTATTTAAAGACGATATTTCCCAGTCCCGGCTCCTCCGACGTTATGGGAAATGTAATTTTTTCACAAATTCTGTTTAAGGGCGATCTCTACTTAAGGACGATTTTTCACGGTCCCTTGAAAGTCGTTAAACAGAGAGCCAACAGTATATATATATATATATATATATCAATAACAATAAGATATAATTTAAATAATATATATATATATATATATAATTTAAAAAGCACTGTAAGATACTAATTATTGACATTAGTTTTAAAAACTTATAAATAATATTGTCAATTCAATGTGGAAAAGTCTATTGACTTCTATTGTCAAAGTAACCAGCCATCTTTCTGTTTTAGCCAGCCATCTTTCTGTTTACAATCATTTATAGTTTCATATTTTTCTAATTTTTAATAAATTTTCTTTAAATAAATGTTTTTTTTTTACTTTTAAATAATAGTGTACTTGATAAATCCTCTATTCATTGTGAATTAAAAAGAATCCCAGGAAAAACTATGTTATACGTTTATTAACCAGGAAAGAAGAAAACATATATTATTGCTTTAAAGATAATAAATTCCTATAACAATTTAATTCTGTAGTAACAATACATACTTTGTTAAAGTTCCCGATATTTTTTATAAAACGAAGTTGTTGTGTAAAAGAAAACGAAATCACTTAACTTTGCACACCCAATATAAAATATCGAGAAGAAAATTTTTTAACTTTTGATTATGAATAAAGTGAAAGCCTTTTTTCTTATGTGAATGAATATATTGTTTTACAGTTATGATTTATTACTTCGTTTCGAAATT
>OU015498.1:147026853-147391853 GCA_907164885.2 Dolomedes plantarius | reverse complement strand
GGGTGGCCTTCGAAAAAAGGTTTTTTCCATAACATTGATTCTATGGAGTCTTCAATAGATAATTCAATAAAAGAATTCTGATTAAATAAATATATTACAACCTGAGATTTACATCCATGCTTTCTCAGAGATCTATCATTCTCAAATTTAAACTGTATCCCCTAGTACGCCGCTATTTTTAAGAAATTACCTGCGGTATTCCTGGGGAAAATAGAAACGTATTTACAAAAAAAATATATACTTGAAATATAGAGGTAAACAAGTGATGACTTTATTTTTCGGATGAAATAAAAACAAAATGTCATAATGTAAATAAAAAATGCTTCAAAAGTAAATAAGATGTATCATTTAGTACCACATATCAAGAAAAAAACTATGAAAATACTCCATCGTATATAATTCCTCTTTTTTACATTTAATTATTTGATAGAGTTATGAAACAGTGCAAACAAATTTAAATAATAAATTAAATCTCGGAAAAAATAATACAGAACATTAGTCTTAAATTTAAAAGTAAAGTTTGGTACGGAAAGTTGAGTGAAACACCCTTAAAGAAAGTGAGATAAAAGTTTTCAGGAGGGGAAAAAAATCTGTCTGCTAATTCAATGAAGAGGCAGCGTTCTGCTGAATCGACAATGCCTTGCGGGTTCTTAATTATCTTCGACATTTAACCAGAGGTGCTTTTCTTTGTGTGCTAGTTGTTTTTTCGAGACTTTTTTGAAAAAAATTCTGAGACCTCTTTTTCTTATATTAACGTTGGTCAACTGATTAGAGCCTGAATTTTGAAGATTTAAAGCTAAGTTTGGTAATGGATTTTACTGGATAAAATATGTAATTTTTTATCTTCTTACTGCTTTATATCAGTACTCAGTTCAGGAATGAATGAACTTTTTTGAGCTATCTTTTTGTTTAATTATTGTTTGTAAACTGATTAGATTTTGAATTTTTATGATGTAAAACTGAGTATGGCAATGCATTTTATTTTATAAAATATGTAATTTTTTATCTTATTACTGCTTTATATTAGTACTCAAGTCAGGAATGATCAAAATTTTTCTGACCTCTCTATTTGTTGTGTTAATGTTGGTCAACAGATTAGAACTTGAATTTTGGAGATTTAAAGCTAAGTTTGGTAATGCATTTTACTGGATAAAATATGCAATGTTTTACCTTATTACTGCTTTATATTAGCACTCAAGTTAGGAAAGAACGAAACATTTTTTAACCCAATTTTTATTGTATTATTGTTGGTAAACATATTAGAGCCTAAAATTTCATGATTTAAAACTAAGTTTGAAAATGCTGGATAAATATTTAATTTTTTATAGTATCACTGCTTTATATTGCCACTCTAATTTGGAGTTATCAAAATTCAAATAATACAATATTTGGGTTTTTTAACTTATTGAACCTCAAGGAAAAACTGTTTTTGTATAAACCTGCGGTTTCATTTAAGTCGCTTAAGTTATGTATAGAAACGTTTTATTTCGAAAGCAACATACCAGAAAATTAAGGAAAATATAAAGCATTCTAAAATAAATAAAAATCCTATACAAAGATGTTTGATAAATCTAACTTTAACTGATAAAATCTCTTTTCGAAATATTTGAATATGAAATTTAGAAAACAAGCTGTGAAAAAGTTACTTCTACTGTGCGGGAACAATATTATGTGCTTATTTGCTTGAACAATATTATGTGCTAAAACATAATATTGTTCAAGCAAATTTTATTTCGTATGAAGAATTGTAGATTACGAATTTCCTCTCCATATGTACACTATCGTATTTTGATGTGTGAAATAAAGAAAAATTGATGAGGCAAGAACCGAATCAACAGTTATCTTCCATTTAATGTCAAATTTAACTTCATATTTGAAAAATAATGTTTTACACATTCTCTAGAAAAATAATATTTTTTATACAGTATATTTATAATTAATTATGCAGTTAACCGATAATTGATAAAATAATTTATAAGCTATGGAAAATAATTTTAATTCTTTATTTAAAAAAATGAAAAATAGAAACCTTGTTTTGGGAACAATCTATGATTCATTAGATGAAATATATGCAAATAAATCATGCAATTAATCACAGTTGTTTTTATGGATATATATATATATATATATATATATATATATATATATGTACAAGTCAATTAAAATTAAATGATTTATTTATATTCAAATTCCTTATAAATCTTGACATTTAAGAAACTACACAAAATGTTATGCTTTGTATATACTACATATAGTATCAAAATGATAAAACGTTTAGTGGTCTCTTTATTATCTAAAAAGCCTGATATTCAAGTGAAAATGAATAATTTATAATCGATAAAAAGCAGATCGATAGTAAAAAAATAGCGAGGAAATGTACTGAAAGGAATTTATAACATAGTTGCAATGAATAGCAACATAGTTTATGCACAACACTGGGGAAAGAAAGAAGTTTATGTGTACAACAAATGTAGCAGATAATAAAATTGATTGTTTAAAGGCTTTTTTTTGTAAACGATCTTACATTCAGGCATTTTTACAGAGGAGGACGCAACTTTAAGAAAGCTCAAATTTTACAAACATAAAACCACTTTTAATAAAATATAGAAATAGTTAGGGCATATTTTAAATATAACTTACATTATATAATTATATTACAAACACTATTTTTCAAAAATATTGTCTTTCAAAAGATCATTTCATCGTAGCTTTATTTCGCAACAGATTTCTATGCCCTTTGAATCATCGTTACGGAAAATATGAAATTATAATTGGAGGTGCTTGGTAGCCTTCAGACTCGGTATGACTCAAAGTTAGTGTTTTGTACAGTATGTATTGTGGATGATTTCACTATATGTTTTTAAATGTGATACCTACAGTGAAAAAATTTCATGTTTTGAATAAAGGTTAAATGCTAGAGATATTTTTACAATAAAGATAGGATTTTTCGAAGATATTTTTAGTCATACGTTGAGCAATTGTAGGACTTTTTCCTCTTGGTTGTCTTATAAAATTCTGAATAATATATAAATTTTTTATATATTATTGAAGGATAAAATTCTTTGAAGGAATAATGGTAGTAAGATCCCGCTCACTGCAGCATTAAAAGCTTTAATTTAGATAAGAAACACAACTTCGTAATATCCACGATAAAATAAAAGGGATGCGTGGCTATATGCATTAAACCGTTTGATAGTTCATCCTCAGGTCAAGGATCAACTGGTACAATTGTTAAGTTGAAATATTTGATGTATTCAACTTTGTTTAAATGTCGATTTTAATGTATATTTTTATTCCTGTCTCTTAAAGAATAGGGATTTCTGTTTCTAAACCTGCTTTATTTTATGTACTAACATTTGATCTGTCAATTTCAATGCAAGTGAAGACTTTAATCGAGTTTTCTAAAGAACTCATTTTTCACCAAAAATGTATACGACTATTGTGATTAATCAAATTATAATAATGATAGGTCAATAACATTTTCAAAGTATGTTTTCCATAATACTAAGGCCGTCCGCACACGGAGCGATTCAAAAGAAACTGATAACCGACTCAAATCACAAACCAGTCCGTTATGAGTCGTAACCTATGTAATTGAATGGAGCCACGCACACGGCGCAACTGGTAGCCACTGGTTACAAACCCGTCGACGGGTTTGTAACCAGTTGCGCCGTGGGCGTGGCTCCATTCAATTACATAGGTTACGACTCATAACGGACTGGTTTGTGATTTGAGTCGGTTATCAGTTTCTTTTGAGTCGCTCCGTGTGTGGACGGCCTAAGAATGCAGGGAATACAGATTAATCTCTTGGTCAGTGATTCTCAATATTTTTTTCGTCACGGTACACTTTTATTAATTAAAAATTCTGACGGCACACTAACAATAAGATGAAATTAAAAGAATTTTACTTGGATAATTGATTGATGTGTCTATAATATATTTTGTAAAAATAACATACGAAATAATTTTCATTGAAATATAAAACGAAATTACATTACAAAGTAAACAAAATGTTCATTTAACTACACATTACATTTAATGCGAAATTTGAGCTTGTTGTTTTTGATAACTTCGATTTATATTTGGGCGTAAAAATGATAATGCTACTTTCATTTCGTGATCCAAATTTAAAAGTCCAGAACTGTAATAGTCGAGAGCTACCAGTTACCAGTCCAGAACTATAATAGGCATGCGCACTGGTTCAACCAGTCCCCGCTAGGAAGGTAGAATTTATGGAACTACTTGTGTGACGTCGTTTATGTATGGGTATTCGCAGTGACGGCACACTTCAAGAATTTTGCGGCGAACACTAAAGTGCCGCGGCACAGTGGTTGAAAATCACTGCTCCAGGTATTTTACTTGTTGATGTATAGCTCTGTTTATAAGAAAAATCTCATGAGAAATTACTGAAAATTTACTTGTAATCCCATGTAACGACCTGCATTATTTTTAGATTTCAAGATATCGATTCGCTTTTAGTTCATTACACTGATGAGGGGTTTACGTACATATGATGCAAAAAAAAATGTTACATGCATAATTTATTTTGCAGAGCGAGAGCCGTTTGTGTAAAACATTTTTAAACGCTCAAATTTTCTAAAACGTTGCATAGCCAAAGCATATTTTTTAATCATTTTCCTGTTCTTGTAGTGCAATATTCCAGGGAAAATAGCACAAAAATTTTCGGAAATAAAGTTTTTGAACGTAGTCGGATACCTCAAAATGTCCTCATAGGGACAATCACCCCGAATTCTCCTCGGACTGACGGTATTAATTAGCTTGAAACATGCAACCCTCCCTTTCATTTATTGACGATTTTTTGAGGCATTGCCCTCCTGTTTGCATTTTCCCTAAACTTCCTGTAATTTATAATTTAGATCATCATAAAATGCAACTCGATTTTAGTTATACCGACCCCCAAACATATTGAGGTGGATGCTTGCATCCATAACTCAAAACTAACTTTCGTCGAAGAATAATATTCAAAAAAATAAAATGCTTTCCAAAAACAGGAGTGTCTTAGTTCCTCTCTCCAGAACCAAATAATCCCTCCCGATACATACCCACTTACGGTTCTGAATATGAACTTGAATGTAAATGAGGGTAGGCGTAAATAAAGTATGTCGATACGTTCCTCAGAAGATTGTTAAAAGGGTAGAAATGCATGTTCGTGGTGACTTTTTACACATTTATGAGACTTTCGTACAAAAATAACACGAAAAGAGATATTTCCCTACGTAAAGTAAAAAGTGGGCTTTATTTCCTACAATCCTGGAGGATATAAAAAGCGGCTAAAAGCACTTTCTGTTCAGAGGAATGCTAGAATGTATTTGAAATGGAGTTGGAGGAGGAAAGTAAAAAATAAAAAAAAAAAAAACTACATGGCGACTGAGATCGTGAAGGGATTTTTTATGTGTTTTTAGAGTCTCGACGCGGTATATTTACTTATTTCTGATGCCGAATTCTTCACTTTCTAGCCTGAAACTATACATTTTTCCAGTTTTTTTTTTATCGCTGACTTACAAATGTAGAGATCTATATTGATTACATTTTCACAAGAGTGTACCTTCTGTTAAAATTTAAATATTTTTAATGACGAATAACAGTTTCCATATTTAACAAACTTCTCGCAAAACAAACAAACACACACACAAACACACACGTGTATGTGTGTGTGTATGCACTGCGTATGTACAACAAAATACATGAATGGGTCCATGTTTCACCCGGGGCGCATGAAGTGCGATTGTCAATGTGAAGACATTTATAAGCATCAATACATGAGCCGTTATTTCCTAGACTTTTCTTGGGGGTTTAAAAATACATGCCGAGTTTAAAGTACAACAGTCACATTTTAAACAGTCACAACTACTTGAAATGGCAATTTCAGGACTTTTTAATACCGTCTAAATCATTTTTTATTCAATTTCACAGTGATGTTGAAACGCCACTGAAGTCAATATTGTCCATCCTATACAATTTCAAACTCAATTAATCATAGCAGTTATACACTTCAACTGATCACGTAACATGTAAGTTGTCACGAAGAAAAGAGGGTTCTTCAGGCAATTTAGCAGCAGATAAAAGCATTAACCATAATTATAAATCATGACAGCGCAAAAAAGGGGGTGACAAATTAGTAAACAAACACGTTCAACGGTCAATACCAAAACTCTACTTGAATAAACGGAATTTATAAGCCGATCAGAGAAACCAATCAGCGATAAACCATAAATCAAACAAACAAATTTCAGGAAGTGATGAAAATTGAATTTGTGCACTCCACAAGAAAGTAACTACAAAGTAATTGCATTGTATACGCAATCATAGCTTAACTTACAGTGCGTCATACAGAACTGTGGGCTTCATATTTAAAATGTCTACGTTGTACATGTAATAATATTCAAATTGATATTTTAATAAAATCACATGTTGCATTTTAAACACATCAGTTGGTTTCTAAACATTTTAACATATAAATACTTATATCGCCTAAATAGAATACAAATAAGATTCTTATGTTTGTGAATGGCCACATACACTTTTAAATATAAAGTAGGTGAAATGCATAAGACTCAATATCAAAGTAAATGAAATTTAATTTAAAACAATAGTCTTCTTATATTGCTACAGTCCAGTTGCATATCAGCGATCTCCTGCTGCAAATACGGTTGCACGTTACGGACTATTTTATGCTTATACATGGGAATATACAATGGTATATGTAAAAGTTATACAACAGCTATTATACGTATGCTACTATGATATAAATTCTAACGGAGTTTTTAATACTTTTCTTTTCTGTTTATCTTCCAGAAAACAGACTGAAGTTAATTAAACAAATACAGCAATTTAGTAGATTGACACTAGACAGTACTGTAATTTTAAACATTACGATTTTGTAAAAACTTTAAAAACTTTTAATTATAAAGTATGCCATTTCTCCTCAAAATATTTTAGAAAGTTCTTTTATTTAGATGAGAAGCTTTCCATATGGTTATTCATGAGTATGCGTGTTTAAATCTTAGTTTTCGTGATTCAAAGATAAGATTAAACAGAAATATCTTCTTGCATTTTGAAAAGGGAAAATTTAAAAACAGAAAGATTGCATTTTCTAAAAAAATATCATCTAATATTTCACTCAAAATGAAAAAAAATATCATATCAAAGGTAAATCTTTAAAATCTAAACTACTACTACTATAAAAGTGGAAACAAATAAATATGCATTTAAACGTATTTGCCCTGTGAAAGCAAAGTTTTATCATAGTAATTTTCAATTACTAGTCTGAAATTTTTATCGCACTTTATATACACAAAGACACATTATAATAGTTACGAAAGCAGATGTCAGCAACAAAGGAAATTAAAATACTTCTAATCCTCGGTGTCAGTTTAGATAGATCTCCAGGCATTTGAGTTATAATTCTATATTCAGCTTACTTCGTCTGAGAAAACAAACATAATAGAATACTATCACTGAATGATCTACAAGGAACTATTTGAAATGAAGTTGTCTCTTGAAAGTAACAAAGAAATTTATAGCGATTCGTATTCAGAAACTACGATAGAATAGTGAGATGGCGATATTAGAAGTGCTGAATTGCATCGAAATGGGTTTTCACATAGAATAAATGTGTTTCAATATAATGAGTGATTGACATACATAATCGGAATAGAGACTCAAAATCTATAGGATCACTCTCAAACGACACGTCTTATATGTCTCTAGTTCAATAATGTCTTTATTCTTAGTTGAGAAATAGTGAACAATAGGAAGTAATATGATCCTGAGAGACGAGACTTTGGATTTGACTCAGGTATTATTTTAGAATAAAACACATTGTAAAACTGAACTGACTTAGCTAGTGCAGAACATTCATGGAGGGCCAGACCGAGTACCGGTGCAGGTCGGAGGGGCCCACATGCATAATGTTCCAAAACATGATTAAAAATGTCACCGTGGTGATTCGTCTAATACTTGAAATAAAGGGTGAATGCAACTTATAGGTTGTCCTTATTCAACCATCAACCTAGCCGTGCTCCTTCCTGGTCTCGCACCTTCAAGTTCAAGTGCAAGTTGGAGGGGTATATATGCATAAGGCTCAAGAACACCATTATATAGGTTTTCACATAAATTTATTAAGAACCTAGAAGGGTATGTAACTTACAGATTGTACCCATTCAACAATAACTCTAGTCACTGTATGTTCGTGGGCTAGCATCTTCCAATATATAAAGAGCAGACTTCTCGAACACTCTACAAACTTTCCATAGTCTCGATATTCAGTTAACGTACAAATAATTATAATTCAAGTTTATAGAGCACATTTCCATTTAAAAATATAAATATTCATTTACTCATTGCATGTCATTAAAGAACTTTATTTTATATTTTGTCCAAATCGTAAGTTTTTGATTGATTACCCTTCACTTCAGTATGATAAAAATTCACTTAATAGTCTAAGAAAGTCTTTAATTATTTAATACACTGTAATAACACATATTTGGGACACACTGGGGCAAGTTACACTAGCCATTGAAAGGGTAAATGACAAGTGAATGTTTTACACAATTTTCAGAAGTATTTTAAGCTTCTAAATTCTTAGCTATACGTATGCAAAACCTTTACTTTTTTAGATCAATGCTTGCCAAGAAGTAAAGAAATGATCTAGAAGTATTAGAAGAAACCCCAAAAGAGCAGAAAACTGTACATAATAGTGTGACAGGTATAATTGATGTATGGCCTAGAACTACTGTTGCTAATTACAATTTCAGCGTGGGGAGGTATATCGGGTTATAAAGACCATATTATGATAATGTGATAAAAAAAATTATGAACAACTGTTATACGCAGTAAATATTTTAGTGTTTTGTTTGCCTGCCTGGCTTTAGTAATCATTTTGCAATAATTTCTACAATTTATAGTCTAGTGAAGACATAGGTAATAATGAATTACAATGAATTTTCTTGAGATAAACTTTTGATCAAAAATCGTAAACTTTTACTAGTACATGAAATCCTACTAATAATAAATAATTGATACAAAAATTGCGCAATGACTATATTGTAATACATTCTTATGTTTTCAAAAATAGGTAACTCAGAAAATACCAATTTCTGGGGTGTTTAACGTCCGAAAATTATTGCGTTTTCTGTATACAAAATGCCATTTACACTGTTACCCATACTGAAAGATAAATTTATGAACCTATGTTTTCTTTTTATCTCATTATAAATGATAAAAATGGTAATCGTAACTGTCGCAAGTAATCTTGGTTGCTAATGGTTCTATGAACACACTTCTTTACACAAAATAAGCGCAAATTACTAGTACCCATACCAAATACCATTGCAGGTCAAACAAAAAATGAATACCTTTTCGAGTAGGAATACCATAGGAAAATATAATGCTAATGGAACAGAGTTCTTAACGATATTTGGAGTCGAACATACAATGATATTTTCGTTAAGTACGCAAAAATTCATAAATCCCCGAACTAAATTACATTACATTTAATCAACATGTTTAAAAGTTTTAAATCGTGATAAAAAATTAAGAATAAAGAATCTTTTGATAAAAGATTCCTAAATGGATCTATTGTTGTCAGCAACGTGATTGTTTTGCATCCCTGATTTTTATTTGTTATATAATGAATATTAAACATAGTATAAATGCAGGTGTCATACGGAGGTGTATGTGACGTCAATTTGTCTTCTGTATTGTACAAAATTACTATATACTTCTAATTGAATAAGCTTCAGTCAGTTTTGATACATACTATAAATGTTACTGTAAGGCTAAATGTAAACCAGTGGGTTTTAACTCCTTGAATAAAAATGTGTAGTAGTGTTCTCTTTTCTTAAGGTGCGAAAAAAATCTCGAAATGCTCTTAAACTTTTAGAAATTTGTTTCTGGAAACTTTTTTCAGAGAAATTGTAGAAGCTTGATATTGAGTATGAATTAAATATTGTTGCAGGTTCACGAAATGCTGATAGGAATAAATGAACTCAATAAGGATATTTTAAAATATAGAAATGTTGGATTCTAGCCAAGACTAAAAACTAAACTCATTGCGCAACAGTCCGTGTGGACAAAGGCCGGTGATGCTCATGACCGCTTTCTTGACCGCGAAATATGCTTGGACAGCATATTTCTCGGTCAGGTGGTCAACCTGGCGCGGAATCCCCAGAGTTAGTTCCCAAGCATGCTTGGTCCTTATTTATCGACCCACTCATAGGATTAAAGGATGAGTTGAACTTGTCCAGTCGTAGGATCGAACCCTGGACTTGTGGTGTGGCAGCTTGAAGTTTTTAAATACTACGCAACCGGGCGTCTCTAATTAACTAAGACTAATGCTTGAAAGTTAAGAAGATTAGTGAAAATGAAAGAAAATACATTTCGAGATACACATTTCGATGATATAAATTTATTTTAAGGGAATTTTGGCGTGTATTTTGACACTGCAATCAGACTGTTGATTATTAGGTGATTTCTTTCTTTCATGCTTTACAAGTAAACTGAAATGTATTAATAGATGCGTCAGAAAGAGCATTCACATTCAAGATGGTCAATGTCCGCCTAATTAAACCGCGAAATTAAATGGAAAAGGAGAATTATGTACTGTATTGATTTCCTTGGAGAGATCAATGAACGGAGCATATTAACATAACGTTAATACAACAAGAAATCCTGTTGTGATTGTAACATCTGCAGTAACAATTCTACATGTTGTTCCTGTTTCAAAAACCATTCTATGGCATTTCACTGTGGCAGTAATGTATCATCACCTGACTACAAAATTATGTAACAGGGATAAATGTTTATCACTTAAGAAATTAATGTGTTTTAGAACGATGGTGTACCGTCCGTGTAATGTTAAAAAAAAGCATTCTGTTTTGGGTTACAAAGCAACTTAAGGCTGCCATGTACTAAGAAAAAAATCTTATTTCCCTTTTACTATTCTTGCAGAAACTTGTGGTGGGAGGAGTCCAGTTCACAGTTCGAGAATTCCACCCCCCTTAGGATTAAAATTTTGAGGGATTGTAATGGCTCTCTCTCTATAGGGGAGTTAACCCTTTCAGGGGCAACAACCTCCCCCTTTTGCACGGTGCATACTTTTCTATACATCTCTAAAATTTAAACATTCTAAATTAGTGAAACAGCCTATGATTTAAATACACGTTAATTAGGTTTTCAATGATTAATGTTTCATACAATATAAATTTATCTAATAGCTAATTTTTGTGTTTAAAAATCTCTCACTTCTTTGTTTAAACTACAAATGTTTAAAAGCCAGTAAAATTCTCGATATATTCAGTGGCACATTTGTTGCCACATACAAATCACACGGTAACTGCTAAGTCAACACAATATGAGCTGAGTATTGCAGTCCATAAAGAAATATTAAGACAGGGAAAACTCAAAGGTGTTAATATAAATTGCATTATTTGCATCCTTTAAATAGTTAAAACTCCATTACTGGATTTACAGGCAATTAAACCGCTAACTCAATCATTATATTCAAAGAAATCTTGAAGAAAAACGTATTCAAGCTCATTACCAAAGAATGTTAGTTAGAAATTCTCTTGGGCTTTACATTTACTCACAGTAATTAAGAACTTTTATCTCATGTTTAATTATTCCTATTTTGCACCACTGTCTTCATTATTTGAGGTGAAATATCCAGTTTATTTTAGAACTATTAATATATATATATATATATATATATATATATATATATATATATATATATATATATATATATATATATATATATATATATATATATATATATATATATTTATAATAATTACGACGATCAGTGTATACAATTGATGTAAGAAAAGCAAAATATATATTTATAAAAAAATCGTAAGGGATATTTTTATAGATAAAATAATCTAGAAGAAAATATTCAAATTAAATCAAATTGGACATACTAAAGAATATAGTACTGTCAAAATAGTACAGTTTGAGGATCATATCTTTTACTGTATTTTAATATTTTTTGGATAATGTCCAATAATCTGCCACATTAGCAAGAAAATAAAAATCTTTTCAGTATATTTAGTTGTTATGCACGTGACGATAAATTTATTTAAAGTACCAGAAATAGAAATTACGTGATCAGAATTTAATAAATTAAATTCTAAAAATTAATCTTTAAAAATTTACCAAAATTCAGAAAATGGAGGTAAAGATTCGAAAAATATTTCATTTTAAAGGAATTTTTATGATCTTTCTCGTGATATAAATTTAATAACCCTCAAATTATTATTTTAAATGCAAACTTAAAAAAAGTTACAAAAATAGATTAAAAATTTAATTTTAAAAAATTTAAGAAGATTTTTTCAAAAATCTTTCTTAGTGCACCCCTATAACTATAAGAAGAATCGCCATGCAAAATTTCAGTCCCTTAGGTCCAGTGGTTTGGACTGTGCGTTGTATGTCAGTCAGTGAGTCAGTCAGTTACGGAACTGTTTTATATATATATATATATATATATATATATATATATATATATATATAAGAAAGATTCACTCGAAGAAAATAGATAATATCTGTTCTCTGAAGTTATAACATAACACATAAAGAGATACTTCTTAAAATAATTATTTTTCAGAAATATTATTTTACATTTCTTTCTATGGTCGTTTTTGTGTAGGGTAAATTAAAACAATTTTTTCGTCAAAGTACTAAACATTATCAAGCAGCATGTCTATTGATTTTCAGTTAACAATTTCATATTCATATTTTAAAAATTTTAATAGTTAATTTCAGCTGTATAATTTTGCCCCCTTTATGTGCGCATTTTGAATTAAAAGTCTTTATTTTATTCAAATACAGTTTAATTAAACACTCTTTGAGCACGAAAAATATCCTTTATATCTGTCTCTCTTATAATGTGTTTTAAATAAGTTAGAATTTCAGAATTGTACTTTTATTCAAATGTTATTTTAGCACTGACAAATGAGAAGAATGCATATTTATGATTTTTTCCCACTGCAATTCAACGCATTTCAGTGTCTGAAAAAGAAAAGTAATTTTTTTATTCTAAAAATGGTAATAGAAATAACAGCTTAAATGGCAAAATCTTAGCTTGGTTATGCAATCCATAAAGAAAAATTATGATAGGGAAAACTTAAAGGTGTAACTATTAACTGCAATGTTTTAGTAATTTAAATAGTTTTAACTCCATTACTGGATTTACATGCAATTAAACCTCTACCACAATCATTATATTCATAGAAATCTTGAATAAGAACGTATTCAAAATCGATTCAAAAGAAAATTACCATCCATTAGTCTTAAAAAAACTGTATGTAATTCACCATCCATTAGTTAACATGTAACATATTACTGTGTTACTAGTTAACTTTAATCTAAAAAAGTGAACGAAATCGTATTGAGAATCAATTGTTATAATTAAAGCCTTAAAGAAGAACTGAAATAAAGAGAAAAGAAATTACTGCTAATAAAGCACTTTATTTAAAAGATTTTAAAGATATTTTCAATAATGTTTCCCTTAAGATCCCACTAATATTTGGGTAATTTTAAGATTTAACCGTTTTATTTTCTGTGCAGTTGTTAATTTCTGCCTAATTCTATGCCCTTCTTGCTCGTAAATACATATGAGAGAACGTAACATGGTATTACATCAGTCTTCTGAAATCACTAAAATCTAAACATACAAGATTCCCCCCAAAAGGCTTTAATAGAGCTCAACTAAGAAACAAGCCCCTTATCATTATATCATTTACTCTACCATGGGAATCACTAGATAACTCTCAGGCCTCCGTGGGCAGCTCAATAGCTGACAAAGCAATTAGATGCAGTAATTTAAGTTGTCTACAGTTTTCTTTCTAGTAAGAAATGTTTTTTTCCGTGCTTACTCAAGAGAGTTTAGTTTTTATCCTTTATTTTTTGCTTCGCGGGTTGCTCTAGGTTTTGTTTAGAAAATCATGTTTAGTAATTAGGGACTGTTAGTTTCTTCCCCATGTTCCCTTACATAAAAGAATTCGAGCACTCGTATTGATTGCCCCTGAATGAAAGGAATAAGACAATGCCAGTGTTGAAATCCAAATCTAATTGTTTCATTTCTAAAGAAATGAAACTGATTTTCAGATTGATTCCGTAAATGATTGATAAATTTTAAAAATAAAGAAAAAAATATGATTTGAATTATTGCAGAAGATATTCGGTATTAATAGACTCCGGGTTTTTTACTGACAGGTTGAGAATGTTTTTATCCAGTTCTCTCAAGTACAGTGTTATTTCGCTTTTTTCCTCCAACACCGTCCTATTTTTCGACAAATGAGATTTATTTTAATAATATATATCCCTTTGAACTACTATTAAACAGCAAAATATGATTTAAATCATTGCAGAAGATATTCGACATTAATAGTCTCCGTGATATTTTCTGACTCATTGAGAATGTTTTTATCCAGTTTTCTCAAGTACAGTTGCCCTTCGCATTTTCTGCACCAACACTCTACTGTTTTTTTTTCTAAAAATGTGATTTATTTTCATACTATATGTTCCTTTGAAGTCCTATTAAAGAGCAAAATATGATTTAACGCATTGCAGAAATATTCGGTATTAATAGACACCGGGATTTTCGTGTCAGGTTGAGAATGTTTTTATCCAGTTTTCTCAAGTTCCGTTGCCTTTCGACTTTTTGCACCAACACTCTACTGTTTTTTTCTACGAATGGAATTTATTTTCATACAATATGTTCCTTTGAACTCCTATTATATAGCAAAATATGATTTAACTTATTTCAGAAGATATTCGTCATTAATAGACTCCAGAATTTACCTGACAGGTTGAGAATGCTTTTATCGAGTTCTCTCAATTACAGGGTATTTCGCTTTTTTCCTCTACCACCCTCCTGTTTTTCTACAAATGTGATTTATTTTAATATTATATATCCCTTTGAATTCCTATTAAAGAGCAAAATATAATTTAAATCATTGCAGAAGATATTCGTCATTAATAGACTCCGTGATATTTTCTGACTGATTGAGAATGTTTATATCGAGTTTTCTCAAGCACAGTTGCTCTCCGCCTTTTTGCATAATCACCCTACTGTTTTTTTCTACAAATGTGATTTACTGCATACTATATGTTCCTTTGAACTACAATTAAAGAGCAAAATATGATTTAAATCATTGTAGAAGATATTCGGTATTAATAGACTCCGGGATTTTCCTGAGAGGTTGAGAAAATTTTTATCCAGTTCTCTCAAGTACAGTGTTATTTCGCTTTTTTTCCTCTAGCACCCTCCTGTTTTTCTACAAATGAGATTTATTTTATACTATATGTTCCTTTGAACTCCAATAATGGCATTTTCAATCAATCTCTTTGACACGTGTAAGTCACACTTGGGATTTTAATGAAATTTCCAATCTTGAATGATGGAAGTGTAAGATAAATACGTCAAGTAGCATAAAACTCTTTGAAACATAGAACTCTTTAGAGAGCCAATAGATATCTACGAATATAGAATGCTAGAAAGTTGGCTGAGTATTAAAATTTCATCTCATTTATAGAATATGATAAAGCATGACATTTGCCTTTGCTTCATCTTGCTTTGCTTTCTTCTGAAATGTATAGAAATTTCATTTGATATAATGTCACAATTCCGTCAAATCCACGCACATACCTCATTCTTTCCGAAGAATGTATTTGGAAATTTTGATATTTAATTAAAATTTGGAATAAATTATTCCAGTCCCCACCTCGTTTAAATTGTTTACTTAATCTGATTACATAACGTTATCATTAAAAAGGTGTTATATAGGTTTAAAATATAATAAGCACTAATATGTAAATTATGTAGTTTTAGAACTCAGTTGTTAAAATGTAGTTTTTAGTTAAAACTATTTAAATTCATAGCTGAATTAAATTCAGTCCATAACACTGGATAATTTGTTTGAATACTTAGAATTTCTGTTTTATTTCATTTTCTTTGGCTTTTCATAATTTTACCAATAAATGCTTTTAAAACGTGCTCAACTGCTATGCATCCCACGGATCCATATTAAGTAAATTTCAGTACTACAGATGAATCGCTTGCAGAAGTTTCCTAAACAGGATCTGACACTTATAAGTTCAGGGCTAAAATATTGTGTATTTGAGTGAATTCCTGAAAATTAATGATTGTGCAACTTGGAAATGCAGGGTGCTCTAGGGTGCATTGAGGAAAAAAATAACTTTTCTATAAGCGTAAATGTGCAAGAGTCCAGAATCTTACAAGAATAAAGAGTTTTAAACCCATTCAAGCAACTCAAAAGTATCATCACTATGTGGAACACACATTTAAATATTCTGAAGAATTTTAATACTTCAATAGCAATGTTTACATTTCTTTAAATATAATCAATGATGACAACCTTCGATCTAGATTTTTATATTTTGTTGAACATACGTGTTCACCTACGATATATATATTTTTGCATAATATCTTATTGGTATACACTTTAGGAACGAAACCATCATCGGAATTCTTTCTATTTTATTAAGGATTGTTAAGAGTTAACTACGGCGCGTTAAATTGTATGTTATTTATAAAAAATAGAGGAAAATGTTAAGAAAATAAACTCGAATAATGCAATCCTATTTTTCACACGAGTTATTTCTTAAGTGAAATAAATTTCTTTAAGTTTCATTGTCTACATATGTACATGCATTTATACCATATCTAAATCAGTTAAACGAATGCATACTTTGACGTCTGATTTTAAAATTCCGTTTGTGTTCCCATTTTAATGATATAAGACGTACTTGAGTGATATGAAATTTCAACCTTATATCTATACTAATATATAAAGAGAGAGAGCGGATTTTGTATGTGGAGGGTAATCTCCGGAACCACTGCACCTATTTGAAATATTCTTTCACTATTTGAAAGGTACATTATTCCAGATGGACATAGGTTATTATGTATATCTGATCAGTAGAAAGAAAGTTAGGGGCCTAAATGTTGAGCTGATGCTTCACCTTTTCAATTTTTCCTTTGTCAACAATAGTCAAGTAACCATAGCAACACATCAAACGATATTTTCGGCGACACTTCAAAGCGCTATTTAAGGCTTGGAGATTTCGACGATTTCAAGTTCGGCAATTGAGTTTTTCTTGTGGTTTAAAAAAAAAAAACGATCAATTATGCCTCGTCGAAAACAGCGATCATCTTTTGAAGAAGTATCCGAGTTCGAAAGAGGAAGGATAGTGGCATACCCAGATTGTGGATTATCTTTCAGGGAAATCAGTCGTCGTGTTGGACGAAACCAAACAACTGTAATGCGGATATGTGATCATTGGATGGAGGAGGGTACGACGGACCGGCGTGTTCGATCGCATCCACCTCAGCGCACCACTTCACGTGATGGCAGGCAAATTGTGCGCATGGCAGTGACGGATCTCTCAGTCACATCACGAACCATAGCACAGCACATGCAGTCTGTAACGCATCATCCAGTGTCCATCATTTTCAGTTACCATTTGAAATCGTAAGATAGCATGTTTTAGAGTTGACCATAATGCATCCGGGGAAATGCTGAGAACATGTCGTGAAATGCTGTCTTTCAGATCAGGTATAGTTCTTGGTTTATTAAGACTGACTAGATGTTTCACATGCCCTCAAAGCTAAAAGTCGCATGGGTTGAGGTATGGGTATCGGGGAGGCCACACATTAGGAAAGTGGCGACTGATGACACATTCTTCTGTAAAGGGATTTTTGAGAACGTTTTTAACACGAAGGCTAATGTGTGGAGGAGATCCATCTTGCATACAAATTGTGCGTGAAAGGCACTGACGTGATTGCGGATCCGGAACAATTTTATTCAGTAACAAGGATGCATATCGCTCCCTGGTGACCAAGCATGTAACTAGATCTCTAAGACTTAATTCCTCGAAGAAATATGGGCCGAGAATAAAAAATGCAGAAATTCCACACCACATGGTAACTTTTGGTGAATGCATCGGATCATCTAATATTAAACACTTATTTTCTGGTTCTCAAATTCGGCAGTTGTGAGTATTCACCGAACTGTCCAAAAGTGTGCTTCATCTGTCCAGAGGCTATTTCAAGGCAATTCTGCAACAACCTCAAAGCCAGCAAGAAACTGTAGTGAGAAACGGTGTTGAGTCTCATAATCATGTGTGAGCAACCTCTGCACAAATTGAAGCTTGTACGGATAATACCAGAGGATATTCCGCATGACCTTCTGGACAGTTGAACGGGGCATATCCAAGGCTTCTGCCATACGACGGACACTGGTACTTGCCTGTTCGTTGAAAGTTTTGTCCTCTTCCACCTGAGGCGCAACTTTCTCTACAGCTTCTGAGGAAACAGGTTTCCTTCCTCTTCCGAAACGAATGTTAACCCGTTCGCGACCAGCGTCCCGTATAAGCGACGCAACGATTCCACTGTTATCAGACCAGCGTCTCGGATAGGCGAAGAACTCTAATCATCACGGGGAGCCCAGTGTTACGTATACGTAACTTGAAAATGGAACGATTTGTTTTAATTTTTAAATGCTAGTAGATGGCGCTAAATGGTAACGGTTTTCACAACAGTCGAGTCATATGGCATTGGACCTTCATGTACGGGCATTAGTTTCTGTTTTTCTGTTCTGTGCTTCTGGATTTGATAGATTTATTGGTGTAAACAAACTGTGAATCACGGCTCTTTAAAGTGCACGTATGTGTTAAAGGGACGCCGGCGTTTTTATTTATTGCTTTGCTTTTTTCGTTAGGAGAATATGGTGAAGTGCATCTAACTGACTGTACAGGGTATGAGAGAGAAATATTTCTGGGTGTTTTTTGTAGATGTTTTGGATATTTTTTTTCTTTTTCTTTTTCTCGAACACGAAATCACTTTGTCGCTAGACAAAGTGATTTCGTATATACATCGCCTGTATATACATCATGAGACTGCTGGCCATTAATTTAAGGGGTGGGGTTATATTCAGTTTCATTACGTTATCGATGGCTAAAAGACCGAGATACCTAACTAAGAGTGAAATAATATGTGTTGTAATCAAAATATGGGAGGTGTTGACACTGGCAATTCTATCATTAATCACTATCCAGCATTTAGAAAAACAGTGAAATGGCATAAAAAGCTGTTTTTTGGTTTGTTAGATATGGCACTTCTAAATGCAAATTTAATATATTCGAAGGTAAAAGGAGAGAAAATACCCGCTTTGGAATTCAGATCCAGAGTTGTTAATCAGATAATAGAACAGTTCGCAAAACCAAGAAACTTAAAAATTTGTCCAAAATCATCGGGCACTCAACCTTTGCGTTTATCTGGAAGACATTTTCCGAAAATTTAAATTGACGAAAAAGGTTATAAAGGTAGAAGGCGATTTTTGTGTGCGCTAAAAAAAGGAAAAGCGAAAGAAAACATCGTATTATAAGTGCAAAATATGCAACGTAGGACTGTGTGTCGATCCTTGTTTTGAACTATTCCACGCACAACAGAATATTTAAATTGGAATTTCATTATCTACAGATAATTATTGCTTAATTTTCTTTTTTTTTAAATATCGTATTTGTAACTTTGGTTTCGTGTATACAGTATTTGTTTCCGTGTGTTTAAGTATAATTATAGTATTTTGTATGTTTCATTTATTTCTATTAACGTTATATTAATTTTATTAATACATATTAAGAAGTAGTATATTATATACATAATTTCTAAAATTGAAGTCATTATATTAAAATGCTGATTTAATATGAATTTTTTTGTAAAATTAGGCTTAACTACTGAAAATGCGTGGGCCGGTGGCGACGCTCCATTTCGGAGCGTTCGGTCCCGTGACTGTGAATCGTTTTCCGCGCGCTGGTCCTCAAGGGGTTAAAAGAACCAGTTTCTTCAAATTTCGCATACATTAATCGAATACCTTTAACAGTCAATGGACCTTTTCGTGTCCCCTTCAAACTCCGAAAGGGTAAGAGATAAAATTTAACTGCCAAACTAATTGAGAAGGAAGTTTTTTAAGAATTTATTTCAAAATAATATGTTTTATAGATATTAAACATACAAATAGATTGACAGTTGTATTTAATTTGAATATTTTCTTCAAGATTATTTTGTATATAAAAATATCCGCTTTGATATTTTTGTAAATTTATATATATATATATATATATATACATACACACACACACATATATATATATATCTATATATACATATATATATATATATATATATATATATATATATATATATATATATATATATATATATATATATATATATATATATATATATATATATATATATATATATATATGTGGCATTTCACCACATGACTTTCCATAATAACACACAATATGCACAAATGAAGAGGAACAGTTCTTTTAAAATTGCAGTTCTTTATTTCGCAAGAGTTGATAGCTGATATCAGAGCGTCCTTCTAGCATGACGCGAAACATACATGTGCGTACAGATACAGAGACTACCACAGAACCCCTGCTCTCTTAGTCAGGAGCTGTACCAAAAAGTCAGCGACTGTTTATATCAACACAGATGTTTGTCGTGGGTGGTAAGGCTGCTATACTTCTAAGAAGCACATTGGGTGCGTTTTATCTTTATGGTATTGTTTGACACATTTGATCACTTTATCTATGGCACCTGCAGCCATTATCTCTGAGATATTGGGAACTTGCTGGTTTAGATGAATAGAGACGTTGTTTTATTAATCCTTCTGGCTCTATATTTCTATCAACTGAAAATAATTTATTGTGGTGTTTATCCCACTGGAACTTGCAGATGTTCACTTGCTGTTGGGTGGGCTATTCTGAGAAAAGGGGCCTCTCTTAAAATATATGGGGACCCGAATTATAGAAATAGACGAGATTCAACTTATAATGTCACACACACACACACACACACATATATATATATATATATATATTGGCATTAATTGCATACATTGATCGTTGTATTTAATTTGAATATTTTCTTCAACATTATTTATTTTGTATAAAAAATATTCGTTACGATTTTCTTATAAATATATATATATATATATATATATATATATATATATATATATATATATATATATATATACACTGGCATTAATTGCATACATTGACCGCTGTATTTAATTCGAATATTTTCTAAACGATATTTTGTATATAAAAATATCCGTTACGATCTTTTTATTAATATTTTTTTTTGGCATTAATTGTATACATTGACCGTTGTATTTAATTTGAATGTACTCCATAGCAAAAGCACGGGTATTCACCTAGTATTTATAGATAAATTCATAGAATTGTTTGAGACAGTTAAGCATTATGTTCAGTTATTTAGTGTTATCTTAATAAAACATTCAATGTTTCCAAAACCTCATGAAGAATTATTTATTTACAATACATTTTTCTTTTATAAGAGCGCTTCTTCCTGACATGCATGTTGCATTGTTTCATACATAAGTTTCCAAACAAATATCCGGAGTCTGTCTGTTCATGTATTGATTTATTTTAATTTTGAAAGAGCAAACCAATACTTTTGTTTACTTTAGAAACCTGTTTTTGCTAAGCAAAAGGAAATCAATTTAACATAACAATAAAAATGTTAGAGACTGTTTTCTATTCATGTATTAAACATCGCGAATCGGGGAAAAACACATCCATGAAGAATTTTCTTATGTAATAATTTTTTAAGTGGGCATAGAAATAATGAATATTTAATTTTAATCGATATTAACATTATAAATTTAACATTTTGTATTATGCTTTCGATGAACAGATGGATATCTTGATTAACAGATAGATATTTTTGTTGGAAAAATATGTGTGGAATATTTTCTGGCCCCAATTACTAGTAAAGATAACACGAATTTGTGAAAAACTGTTGTTGCTCAAAATTTTTTTCCAAAACTTATGTAAGTTTTCGTCAGATTCATTTTATTGATAAAGGCTTTAAATTCTATGATATTTCAATATTCTGCAATTATAATTATATGCTCAAGACTGCAAACCCAAACTGCATTCCAGTTTTCATTTTTTGTAACATAAAATACCCTATAGAGACTTACAATGCCTTATATTGATAAAACTCCACAGCAAAAACGAATTTTATTCGGGATTAGTGTCAAAATATATATGTATGTAAACAGTGGAATTTGTATCTAAACAGTGGAATTTGTATCTAAACAGTGGAATTTGTATGTAAACAATGGGATATTTCCATGACAGAAATTTTTTTAAACTTATTCTGAATTACACTTACACGCTAGCTTTCTCTGTGCTTTATCCCCCACTGATGCTTTGCAGACGCTGATGATATGTTTTACTGGCATAATTACTAAAAACTCTGAATTTTTCTTCCTTAAAATTAATAATTGGACATTTGCACCGATTAATATATCTAGAAAAGTATGTCTTTTAATATGATTGTATTATTTAAACTGAGATAAGAAAAATTACTTCACCATCGTTTTGTTAGATTTCAACACATAAATTGTATCCTCTTCATTGACAAATTTGTATTTCTATATATTTCATAGTAAATTTTACTTGAGGATCAAAGTAAATAGTCGGCTCAAATTTTATGTGTCAGAATTATTATCAGAGTAAATTAAAATTCACGCATTCAAATTAGATTCAAATGGAAACGATGAGATATACTTTCATATTTAAAGGTTTGCATTTCGAATACTAGTTAAATACGAACAGTTTTAAAGATTACATTTATTATGAGAACTGTTCACAATTTATTCGGATCTTGATTTTATGGTAATATTCTTTACACTACCATTCAGTTTAAAGGTTTTGTATTTGATGGAGAGATTATCTTTTCTTTAACGATTTCTTGAAAAAATGCAGGAAAATTTGAAGTTTTCTATAGCATCCTTTTAAATGGTCAAAAAGAGTTGTATTCCTTTACAAAAAATAGAACCTTATTTTCAGAAAGTATTTTTAACTCCTTCTTTAGTATTACATACATTAAATTCAAAATAGTTTTATGAGACGAGAAAATCATTTTCTTATACATGAACAAACCATTTACACACACACACACACACACATATATATATATATATATATATATATATATATATATATATATATATATATATATATATATATATATACTTATATATATATATATATATATATATATATATATATATATATATATATATATATATATATATATATAGGGTGTGTCATAATTCCCTCCGGGGTTTGGAAGCTTTATAAAATAAAACATATTACCAATACAGCAACAAAGTTGACTTTACTGGAGAAAGAAACATTACAAGTTTTGTTTCACAAATGTGTTAGTAGATGGCAGCACTAAGTCTGATAGCAGTAGCAAATAACGAAAACACGGACTTTTGAAAATTTTTCACATAAGACAATGGTGTTTACAGGTTCGCAGAAAGCTTACTGCGTGTTACAATTTGCGAAAAGTGAATCTGTTGTGACAGTTCAAAGACAATTTCGTACAAAATACCGATTTCAACCACCGACGAATGAAACAATTCATGCGTGGTGTCGGAAATGTCAGGAAAGTTGTTGCTTGTGTCATGGAAAACGAACTGGTCGTCCAGGCCCTTCGGCGGAAAAGGTTACTTGAGTACGCGATGCGTTTGTGCGAAGCCCAAGAAAGTGAATTCGTCAAGCGAGTGCGGAATTACAGATCCCGGGGAAAAAGCGAGTGAAACAAAAATTTGACTTTAGAGTTGATATCTGTCGCATCACGAAACGTTCACGTATTTAACATTTGTGAAACAAAACTTGTAATGTTTCTCTCTCCAGGGAATTATATATATATATATATATATATATATATATACACTGCTGGCCACTGTAAATGCAACACCCTGAAGGGAACATGCAAATAACATGAAATTTACAACATGCATTAGCGGAGGTGAGATGTGCAAATGCTTAGAATTTCAGCGCAGACGCACATCACGCGCGCCTGTGGCTCCACTTCAAAGCGCTATTTACGGCTTTTCAAGTTCGGCAATTGTGTTTTTCTTGTGGTTTTTAAAAAAAAACGATCAATTATGCCTCGTAGAAAACAGCGATCATCTTTTGATCATGTATCTGAGTTCGACAGAGGAAGGATGGTGGCCTACCGAGATTGTGGATTATCTTTCAGGGATATCGGTAGTCGTGTTGGACGAAACCAAACAACTGTAATGCAGATATGTGATCGTTGGATGCAGGAGGGTACAACGAACCCGCGTGTTCGATCGCATCCACCTCAGCGCACCACTTCACGTGATGACTGGCAAATTGTTCGCATGGCAGTGACGGATCGCTGAGTCACATCACGAACCATAGCACAGCACATGCAGTCTGTAACGCATCATCCAGTGTCTGCGTGTACCATTCGACGCCGTTTACAGCAGAGTGGTCTGTCCGCAAGACGTCCATTGCTTTGTCTACCCTTGTCGCAGAACCACAGACGTCTCCGCCGCCAATGGTGCGATGACAGAAGGATGTGGACGGCAGAATGGAATGAAATTGTCTTTACTGGCGAGTCACGTTTATGTCTACAACACCACGATGGTCGCATTCGAGTCTGGAGACACCATAAAGAGTGGATGCTCAACTGCTGCGTTATGCACCGTCACACTGGTCCTGCACCGGGTATTATGGTATGGGGCGGTGTTGGATATCACTCTCGCACACCTCTAGTACGCATTGCCGGTACTTTAAACAGCCAGCGCTACATCTCTGAGGTGTTGGAGCCAGTTGTCCTACTTTACCTTCATGGCTTGCCCACAGCCATATTTCAACAGGATAATGCGCGACCACACGTGGCACGCATTGTCCAACGGTTCTTCGTCAATCGCCAGATTGAATTGCTTCCCTGGCCGCCTCGCTCTCCGGATCTTTCGCCGATAGAAAACATGTGGTCCATGGTTGCTCTACGATTGACCCAGATTCCATCCCCAGCTGCCACAGCAGATCAACTTTGGCAACGTGTGGAAGCTGCTTGGTCTGCTGTACTCCAAGAACTCATCCAAAGTCTCTTTGAATCAATTCCGAGGCGTGTGGCAGCTGTGATCTCCAACAATGGCGGCTACTCTGGCTACTGATTTTGGCAGGAACCACACTTCACAGAAGTCTATAAATTTAATCATTTGATACTTAGTCAACATGTTATCTACAAAATAAATTTTATTGTGATATCTCTTGTCTTTCTTGGTGTTGCAATTTGGGTGGCCAGCAGTGTATATATATATATATATATATATATTAATCTGGAGGCACTTAACATAAGACAATCGTATTTTGTCATTCCCCGCGAAGTGTTGCTGGGTATTTTATTATGGGACCATCATCCAGGTAAGCCAGAATTACTTCTTGTAAGGGGACAACACGATCAATCCTTACTCGGGATTGGAACCCAAGGCCACTGTGTGGAAGCTCATGGCGCTACAGCACGTGGGCGGCATTTATAAACATCATTTGTACCATGAAAAGCTATTACGAGTTCCTTATTATACTTACATAGCACTTATTTATATACAGCTAGAATTGTTACATTTGGACGTATGGCACTACAATAAACAGGAAAATAATTTCTTTATATTCTTAGGCCGTAGATATTTTGTATGTATGATATGTCCCAATATATAAAAATGTTTTTACTACTAAGAGTACAATTTTTGCATGAGAAACTTTTATTTAAATTAATTTTTTTTTGAAAATTTTTACCTGTTTCACACTGAAATTATGCAACAAATGCATCCACATACAGACAGACTCACAAACTTGTGCATACACTGATACAAAAATAATCTCTCTTTATTAAAGTTTCAGCGAATAAAAAACATCAATTATTTTCATGACCTAATAGTTCTAAAGTTTTAATGACAGCTTTTTAGGGCGATGATATGTATTGAGAGTATCATAGAAAATTCAAGAAGTTTTTACATTTTTACACAAATCATTAATTTTTCTTTAAAGAAACCTATACAAAGTCAAAAACTGATATATATCTTATAGGTTAGGATTAAATTAAAGTGTAAAAAATATAAATATTCTGTACTTGTGTTTTAAATTTCAGAAATTATCTGTATTTGTCTAAGGTACAGTTTCTGCTCTGAATGTTTTCTTTGAGAATGGGATTTTTTCCTTCTTAAAGCTTTACTTAACGCCCAAATGTTAAATTAAAACACGCACACGCACGCACACACGCACACACACACACACACACACACACATATATATATATATATATATATATATATACATTTATTGATATATATATATTTATATATATATATATATATATATATATATATATATTTATATCTGTGTATGTACATGTTTGTGAATCTGAGCGCGTTATACATTAATCTGGATACAAATTTAATGGAATATATATACACTCGTTATTAAATTTAGAAATTTTAGAAAGTATTTTATTGTTATTTTATCTTCTCTCCTAAGTTGTTATGAACCCATTTTTATGGCATAAAAATGAGTTTTTCAAAGAATTGATGTTTCATATATTTTAAGTGATAGTTTAGATTTGTTTCACACTTTTACGATTTAAGGTCTACATTCAATTTCTATTTAACAATTTTTTATCATTTTACAAGTTATTAAGTGGAAATTTCAGCTTAAAATATACATGAAAGGTATTTATTACTTGAAACCTGTATTTATCCCTTTAACAACTGATTGCTATTACCGTTAAGAAAAACACATTCTTTCTCCAATTACCACTGAACGCAGGTATATGAAAAGGAAAATTGTTTTTAACTGGAAACTTGAGACTAAAATGTATGTGAAAGGAATTTATTATTTTAGAAGAGTCTTGATGTAATCTTTCAACAAGCTATCACTATAACTACTAAGAGATATACATTTTTATTTCTAAATTACTATTGAACGCAGGTATATCCAAAGGAAAATTTATTTTCAGGGGAAGCATGAGACTAAAATGCAAGTTAAAGGAATTTATTACTTTAGACGAATCATTATGTAACCCTTTAGCAACTTATCCTTATTTCTACGAAGAAAATCACATTTATAATTGTAAATTACTATTGAACGGAGGTATATCCAAAGGAAAATTGGTTTTCAGGGGATACTTGAGACTAAAATGTATGCCAAAGTAATTTATCATTTTAGGAAGTCTTTATTTTACCCTTTAAAAAGAAATACATCACAACTACCAACAAGAATGCATTTTTTCTCTAAATTACCATTGAACTTACGTGTATCAAAGGGAAAATTGATTTTAAGTGGAAATTTTAAATTAAAATGTATGTCAAAGATTTATTATTTTTAACGAGTTTATATAACTCTCTAACAACCTATCACTATAACTATTAATGTATCCGACTACGTTTAAAACATCGATTTTGGCGAAAATTCCGAAATTGTTTTTATTCCTATTTTTAAAGATTGTAAATTTACGTTTCTAAATCTGCTTTTATTTTTTCGATACGATAATTAGAAATGAAATGAGAGTAATTTTAAGATCAGCACCAGCTATGAATTTCAATATACAAGTTGAAAACTTTAATCGGGTTTTCTGAAGAACTTGTTTTTCATCAAAAATGTAAACGACTCTTGTGATATCTCAAAATCTAACCATAATATATCTATGAAATTTTTCACGTATGTTTTTCATAATGCTAAGAATGTAATGGGACTACAGATTTGGTTCTAGGTATATTATTTGTTGATTTATAGCTGCATTTATAAAAAATCTCATGGAAAATTACTAAAATTTTACATGTAATTGCGTACAATGACCTGTATTTTTTTTAGATTTTAAGATATCGATTAGCTTGTAGATCATTACACTTAGAAGGTACTTATGTACATATGGCAAAAAGAAATTAATGTTATGTGCATAATATATTTTTTTAGAGCTAGAGCCGTTTTTGTAAAAATTTTTAAATTTCGACCCAATTTCCTCCATTTTGAAAAAATTTGCATAGTAAATGTCTATTTTTTCATTATTTTAGAGTTGAGTCCTTCGAAAAATAAGGTAGAAATGTTGTCAAGTACAGTTTTTCAAATAAAAGGGCTCCGGACGTAGTCGGATTCCTTAACAAAGATGCATTTTTTATTTATAAATTACCATTGAGCGCATGTATATCAATTTTATTTTAAAAGAAGATTTAAATCCTGATTTTACAAAAGCCTCAGCGATATTTTTAGAATCCCTCTCCTTTTATTTAGTCACGGAATTTTCGGCGAGCGAACGTAACATTCATGTGGTGCTGCGGAAAACACCTAATAAACCGATTTCTAACGCACATGCCTTCACATTCTGTCCGAGACTGGAGCGTTGCCAAAAAGTAAGTATCTCTCTCTACGTCTCTTTCAATCGAGGTCAAGGAAGTTCAATTAGGAATGATTCATTGGAAGGCGACCGCGCATGCGTAAGCCGTAGAAACGCAACGAAACTCCTTCCTCTTTCTCCTTATTAACAATAGAGTCTGTTGTTTAGGAGATAACAAAAGATGATCGTGATTTGGAATGATTGAAGTCAGAACTAGATCTCCGGATTTTCGGCGTCGCAGGGATGTAACTTATTGTCTATTAAAGACTGAATTAACATTTTAATTATGATTCCTTGCGCAGATAGTGATTTGGGTACAGGTAAATATATTGGAATTAAATTCCTTCGGGTTAATTTGTGGGCAGATATTATTTGTAAGCAGTGTTAGGAATAAATACAGATCAATTTTATTTATAACGCATAATGAACGGTACCTCTTGAGAAAAGATCAATCGATAAACTAAAAACCAATAGGAAAAATGTTTACAGCATTAGTGTATAAAATTGGATTTTAAGAAAAAAAAAACATTAAACCATGTATGCTAAAATTATTAAATATAATAAAACGCGAACCATAAGCTAATCTGTTCTAGAATTGAAATAAGAACCAATGTGTTATTGATTAATCTAAATATTTTTCCTTTCTTTGTTGAAAGTCTCCAAGGCATTGATTGCTGTTACTTTTTTATTGGAAATTTTTGCGAACTCGAAAAAGGCAGAAACGGAAATCTGTCAAAGTAATAACAATAGCATTTTAGTGCTAATAAACTAAACTTTTATTTACACTACAACTAAAAATTAATTACTTAAGTAAATTCACTTAACAGTAGTGGGAAGTAAATTTTATCTAAGAAGATAAAGTCGCTAAATTACCATATACCGGGTGAGCCAAAAGTTCGCAAAAACTTTAAAAATTCATAAAAAAGAAGAAATTGTGATAAAGGAGTACAGTTTGCAAGAAAGGGCTCATAAGAAAGTGAGATTCTTTTTAGCAGCAAAATAAAAACTAAAAAAATTCACTGGTAGATTTACTGGTCCAGCTTTGCGAGCAATGCTACTCCCCGTGGACGATTCCGCCGCCATATTATTCATAACGGTTCCACCTCAGTAATGCGGCCCTCCGTCAATGGGATCGTCGCATTACTGAGCCATATAACTTCATGGCCGATCATCCCTAATTTCTTGTATCACGGTCTTTTATTGCAAGATTGATTTGCATAATTCTGCTGAATCTCTCGCATGTCAGCGCCATCTATCGATGACATTTTAAACTTTTTAAACTTTTTAATTTTTTAAACTTTTTTTAAAGATTATAAAAAATCCGACTTCAGTCTGAGCCCTTTCTTGAAACCGCACTCCTTTATCATAAATTTCTTCCATTTTTGTCAATTTTTAAAGTTTTTATGAGCTTTTGGCTATATATATATATATATATATATATATATATATATATATATATATATATATATATATATATATATATATATATATATATATATATATATATGTGTGTGTGTGTGTGTGTGTGTGATGCCCAGTCGCTATAGGTATTTGGTTGGTAGTCGTAGCGAAGATGAAACGCACACATGTTGTAGTCGAATCGATGAAGTATCCATAAAACTTTGGAAAGACTTTATTATGGACACTCACTATGAAGATTTATAGCACACAGAAACACAATGACGGCGTTTTGATGATTTACAGTACACAGACAGTACAATTCCGGGCCAGCAGGAGTATTTCACTGGATAACATATTGTTAGACGGAGAAAAGACGCAGCGTGATAGAGCAACACAGGACAGTACGAGGACAGTCATAAAACAAAAAGCCGCGAAGAATCACTTGCTCACGCTTTTACGCAGAGTTCAGCGCCTCGTACGCCAGATGGTCAAAAACTTTTAATTGGTTATCGGAGACCATCTGACCTCGCGTGCCAGACTTTGTATGATCTCGTGGTAGTTTCGAGAACTATTACATCATCCTGTTTTTGAAAACAACTTACTGTTAGCTCGTGCATTAAGGGACAAATTAGCTGGTTACTTCATTTATCCTTAGGTCATAATTTGAAATAGGGGGGTATAATTTATTGAAACTTCAACGGGAAATTTAGAATAAGCGTTAATTAATAAAGGTGGAACGTTATTATTTCATATATATATATATATATATATATATATATATATATATGCACTTTAGAATGCATTGTATAACTTTATTGTACAAGTAAAATAATGCTTTGCTAATTAATAGTTAAGAACGAAAACGATCAACTACGGTAGTGGCCAGAATTGTGGAAACCTTTTGGAAAATGTGCGTTTTTAAAGTTCAACACCTTATATCACTAATATATTTTATTATTATACCAAAATGTACGCATTTCTAAATTCCCTATAACATATCTGTTAAAATGGTTAATTAGTTCTCTAATTAGAAACGAATAATTTCCCGCTAAACATCTTATTATATGCTCCATTTTCCTTTGAATACTGTTTCATAGGCGCATCATTTTTACCGAAACTTAAAAATTTGAGTTTTTAAAATAAGAGTTTTAATTTACTTCACTAATTAAGGATTTCAGTCAATTATGTGCCTCAAAACTTCCTGCACTTCAAAATAGCTTTTTTATGTATAAATAACTATCAATAAAATAACTATTAGAATGCGGTAAAAATTTTATATTTTGTGTTTTTATAATGTTTTGAAACTGCATGTTATAACCATTCTTCACATGATTGTTTCATTTTTCAGTAATGTTTCTTTAAGCAAGTCAAGGAAAATTTGTGAAGTTTAAATGGCATGCTCACTGTTATTTAATACCACTTCATGAAAAAATGTGTAATTAATTTAACACGTTATTTTGTTATCAAAAATGCTTATTTAAAAACTTTAGTTATAAAAAAATGCTTATTTTCAGATTATGCTATATTTTTGTCCTTTGGTCTGTGCAAGAGTTGAAAATTTTATGCGAAAGCTGATCTGTTATAATGTAATAATATTTACAAAAATGGCAGAATTTAAAATTGATTACTTGCATAAGCGAATTAAAAATTTTACATATTTCAAAATTTTATACACGAGTTGAGAATTTTTTAAACGAATAACTTGCAGAAATATTGATGAGTTCAGAAATAATTGCTTACATAAGTGAATAAAAAGTCATACCAATCCATTATTGTAAAGATTCGACTTTATGTTTAAGAACCATAAATATAATAATTAAAATTTAGACATTTTTTATTTGGAGTGGCCAAAGAATTTTGACTGCAGAAAAATTTGACATTGACTATAGGAGTGGGTGCGGGGGGGGGGGGGGGGGTAGCAATAGTGCAGGAGGATTTTCTAGTTTTCAGTAGACCCCATGAATTGGTCTGGTGATTATCACGATTTAGTTATCCGGGAATTCTTTGACACCAACGAATTAGTTGGAGAAATATTGTTGCGTTCAGAAATGGTTTCTTACATAAGCGAAACATGTAAACATAAAGTTACATGTTTCTCTTATGCAAACATGTAACTTTATGTATAAAAACCATAAATTTTTTAAATAAAAGAATTTTTTTCAGAGTGACCAATCAATTTTGACTGTAGAAAAAATTTCCATTGACTGTAGGGAGTTGGTGCGGGGGCCGAAGGAGCTGGCAAAAGTACAGGAGGATTAGACCCCATGAGTTGGTCCGATGACCCTCACGATTTCATGATCCAGGTATTCTTTGAAAACAACGATTCTGTAACCGCGAGACTGAGGGAAGTTAAGATGCGCTTCGGGCTCTATGCTTATGATGCCGTTCCTGATCACAAATATTTCCTCAAAAACATGCGATGCGACTCTACATATAATAAGCGGTAAACGCACATTTGTTGGCTATGCATTTTTTACCTTTTTCACAGTCAAATGTAAACTTTAACGTTCCTTACCTTTTATATTAATTATGTTACTTATTGTATGTGTAGAAATATTAAAACGATGCTTTTCACACCTTTTTTTAATAATCGGATAAAAGTATTTCTCTTTTGAAAACGCAAATACGTAGCCTTTGATCAAGTGTTTTTATTTTCCAGAGACATTTTAAAGCAAAGAATATTTTTCTGATTCAGACGATAATTAAAACCTATTCCAAATTGATACCATCTAGGTTTTATTTTTTATCATTTAAATTTAAGGGAGCACACCACCTTTAAAACCCACCTTTAAAAAATCAATTTCTGGTTTTTGCTATACATTCTGATTTTTGAGACATTTCTGAACAACATGCAAAAAACTGCATAAAAATTCGCATTATTTCTCGAGTTATGAGTGTTTATGGAAAGCTTACTCTGTTGGCATGGCCATGTATATTCCAACTTCAGTTTTCTCAAATATGTAAATTTTTGGATGACGCGCACTGTTACTCCCAAACTATGTATGCTAGACACACAAAATTTTTATCAGGTTTGTATTTTTAGCTTCTTTACATGGTAAAACAAAAAAAAAATTGCAAAAGCAATATTTACACTTTTAAATGTTCTTAAAAAATTGCTAAATTTTAATTTTTTTTTAATTTTATGTAAATTTTTCAAATTAAACTATATTTTTCTATATGTTTTGGTTTTACATTAAACCTGATTATATTATTAATTTAATTTGACCAAAAAATAGTTTATACAAGCATATTTCTTAATTTTATGATGCTCGAAACATCCAATGATTTTTTTCCTTTTTTAGTAATGTGTACATTTAAAAATAAAATCTAAAAATTATTTATGAACTTACAAGTTCTATTGTTGTATAAAATATAACTAAAGATTTGTAATTTTGATATAAAAAAATTTATGTATATATATATATATATTAATAATACTGGAGTGTCAGTAGTTCGAATTTGATCATGTTTACTGTCATTTCAGTGTAGTCAAAGGTAGAGCCCTCCCTTAAATCAGAAATCAAAGTCGTTAGAGAAAGTCAAAATCGTTACAACAATGTGTGATCACACGCTGTATTTAAGGGAGATTTAATATAAACATATTCAATATACGAGTAATATTTAACAGAATCTTTGTTTCAATTTATATGAAGACACATACATTTTGTTAAAAATTTCTTTAAGAAAAAGATCAGATAAAAATTATACTACATATAATAATTAAAAATGCTTAAGGTAAAATGATTAGGTAATGTCCAAAAGAAAGGTATGATTATTGAAACTTGATTTAGAACTCTTCAGTGGTGGATTAAATATTTTATGATATATTAGGATAGGAATTGAAGCTGTAGAAAGTAAACCATTCTAGATATTCCATAATTATCAAGTATAAACATTTTTACATATCTATAATTTCATAAAATGCGTCCTTAATATGCCCTACTATCCGTTCACCTATAGTAATTACACTGATGCACGTAAATAGAGAATCGCATTGTTATGTATGAATTTTATAAAATCGATTGTTCCCAAAACAAATGAATTTATGTTAAAAAGGTAAATAAAGATGGGTCTGCAATAGAAAATATATGAGTGAAAAGGGTTGAAAAGGATGTCGTATCAATGAGAACAATATAAAACTCGTATAATCACATCTGATGCACGCACAAAAGCATTCCGATAACAATAAAATTTTTCATATTGATTTTTGAAACTTATTTTCTTCAATATTCTTGCAATTCAAATTACGTTGGTAACGTCAAATAAATTTAAAAATATAGTGCTTGTTCGTATATTGAATTTCTTCGGAAATACATTTGTAACGGTTCTATATTCCGAGGAAAAACCGTAAAACTATGAATATATGCAATCATAAATTATATTTTACTGATTTCCTTGCGTTATTTGAATTCAATAAGTTTTATTTTGGGAGATTTCGGAATAAATGTATAATATTTAAAATACTGCCAACTTGTGCCTTTCAAAATAGCCATATCTTATTCATAAATACGACAAAAATAAACGCTGAAATCCAGAATCAAAATGTACATTTTATATTCCTTGGAATATATTTTAGACTAGAAAAAGCATCATCTAGGGCACAAGATGTGTTCACTCCGAAAGAAAAAAAGAATCTAACAGAATATTATACGAAGAGAAATGCTGGAAATATTTTTCGAGCGACTTTTGGCCATATATCATTTTAAAGATGTCATACAGACATATGAGCAAGAGATCTGACGTTATATACATCATTTGTAAATTATAAACCAGTGATATTTCAGAAATACACCAGGTTTATAAATGACACATAATTTCCTGCGTGTGATAGATGTTATGTAACACGTGTAGTGAGGTGCATTACATAAATTTATGTCACCAGAATTAACAATCAAATGGAAACAGGTATTATAGAATTTATCGTTATTTATATATTTTACACATTTCCTCGTCTATATTACTGCAAAGTTTACTAATTTGCTATTGGTTATGCTATTGGTTATTTTAGTGTTCATATTTCTCCCAAATAAACATAACTTCTGTTTTAATGGTTTAGATCAGGGGTGTCCAACTCGCGGCCCAATGCAAGATTTAGTGCGGCCCAGAAAGAGAGATCGTAGCGAAAAACAATTTGCCAGCCTTGGTGATGAAGGCAGATGGCGATTATGGATCACTCTTTGTTCATTCAACAAATCGACAGTACGTCATTTGAAATATCTTTGATTCTATACAAAATTCCGTATGCAATTTCTGTGTATTAATTTCATTACAAAAATGAAGTGTGGAATATTTACACATTTAAAATTCCATATTTGTGATGATACTAAAATTAGTATGCACGAGAGTGAAGCAAACTAAGAGTCAAATTAGAACCAAGATATCAGATGAACAAATTGAGAACTCCCTGAGAATTGCACCCCCCTCAATTTACCCAGATATTTATGCAATAGTTTCTCAAATTCAATCCCAAATATCACATTAATTTTCTGATTCCTATAGTTGTCTTTATAATTATAAATAAAATTTATAATGAAATGAATAAGTTAACTGTATCTTATGTTATTTTTGCTCAGAAACTTTTTTTAATAATAGTTATATTTTTGTGTGGCCCAAAATAATTCGTCTTCTGTCAAATTAGCCCAAGGAAGCTAAAATGTTGGACTGCCCTGAGTTATGGTATATTCTTTGATTTATCTTGTATCAGCTTTCATTTTGTAACGAATTAAAACAAAGAGTCTGTGTTACCTATATACACTCATGGACAAAAAAATTAGCGCACCAAGAAGGAGTCTTCAAAATGAAACGAAATTTTACATACGTAATGACTACTTTGATATAAGTAAATGATAAGAAAATCAAAGAAAAAGGATAATTTATTTCAGAGAAAAAGGCAAAAGAACGGAGGAGTTAATACTCCGTTGGACCCCCATCTAGCGCGAATGCACGATGCGATACGATCGGGCATTGAGTCATACAAGTTCTGTATGATGTCTTGAGACATTTCGTTCCATATTTGCTGTAACCTTGCATCTAGTTCGTTCAAACTCGTGGGATGCCCAACTCGTCGTCCCAAATGATCCCACATATGCTCGATTGGAGACAAATCTGGGGATCGGGCAGGCCAAGGAAGGGTAGTAACAGTGCGGAGACAGTCTTGTGACACCCTTGTCGTATGAGGCCGATCATTGTTTTGTTGAAAAATGGCTCCTGGGAGCCGTTGCATGAGTGGCAACACATGTGGTTGCAGGATTTCATGAACATACCGCTGGGCTGTCATGGTGCCACGGAACAATACTAGGGGTGACCGTGTATTGTAGACAATGGCACCCCATACCATCACACCAGCTGTGGGAGCGACGTGTCGCTGTACAGCAAAGGCAGGATTGAAGCGTCCACCACGGGCTCTCCACACACGAACACGATTGTCATCACTGCCGAGATTGAATCTGGATTCGTCGCTAAAGACGACCTGGTTCCATTCCGCTGCAGTCCAGTTTCCTCGTGCGCGGCAAAATTCCAAACGGAGGCGTCGATGGGTGGGCGTCAAGGGCAGCACACGTAATGGGCGCCGCGATACCAACTGTCCTTCAGCCAGGCGCCTTCGTATGGTTCGAGAAGACACAGAGGCCCCTAGTGAAGGTGCTACCTGTGCCTGGATGGCGGCCGATGAAGCAGTTGGCTGTACGCGTGCATTTCTTACGATGTGGCGGTCTTCTCAACGACTGGTCTGTCGAGGGCGTCCTGAGCCTGGTCTTCGTGTACATGACATCTCTCGGGTCCACTGGTCCCAACACCTCCTCACAACACAATCAGAGCGGCGTAATTGACGAGCTACTCGCCTAGCTGACCACCCAGATTCCATCATCCCAAGGATTCTCCCCCTCTCAAACTGCGACAACTGCTTATATTGTCTTCGAACACGGCGTAATGGCATGTCTATCTCAGCTCTTCCTTTGTAAATGATTCAGCACACTCAAACAAGCTTTGGTTGCCTGTTTTATACTCCACAGAGTACGATGTTCAATGCCCTCTACCGGCTATACGTAATGCGCAATCACGCTGCATTTCTAATCATTTGCATATCTCCCCGACATGTACCTTCCTTGCAAGTTTCGTTACGATCCCGCAATTATTTCTTGGTGCGCTAATTTTTTGTCCATGAGTGTACAAGAGGTTATCATTTTTTTTTTTTTTAATTTATCAGCTCCAGACCAGATACATATGGCAGCGGGCAGAGGAATGTGACTCCAGATTACAATGACACCACAAATGTCGGAGTCTGACTTGGCTAGATGCCACGAGAATTTTCACAAAACATCCTCATTAGCAACATCTGTGGAGCTCGTACCTTCTCCCGGCCTCTCTGACTTTATAGAAGTACTTTCCGATCTACAGATTCCACGTGACGATAGCCGTCATAGACACTAATGTATTTTTCATGTTTATCGGGATTCGAACGGAGCACCTTTATTCCGAAGCTCAAAGTCTACTTCGGGCTTGTGTTGATCTGATATTATCTACCTAAGGGAGAACATCATTCATCATATGCGTAGAATTTGTGGACATGTTGTGCTTACAAGACTTTTGCCTTTATTCATCCTTTTTGAGTTTAAAAAAAAAATAAGAATATTGGTCAGGAGATTTTAGTTTTGTTACATTCCTCGTTGGAGTTTGCAATTTTTGATTAATTCAGCACGATATGTATTTTGAAGCAAACAAAAGGTATAATTTTGCTTCCACATTTCTTTGTGGAAATGGTTGCAACGTCATTGGAACATGGTCTATACAAAAGGGAATGAAAAACGTTACATTTTATATATATTCTATCCATGTAGCAATCTAATGGATCATTTTTAACATAGAAAATATGAGAGTTGTGAAACACTTAACCCAAATTACCAAGGCATTAATTTAAAAATGCGAACTTTGATAGCGTGATTGACAAAAACTGGAATTTGCGTGCAAACGCAGGGTATTGCAGTCGCTATAGCAAGAACATGATTGAGTTTATGTTTTCACATACTTATTGTGGTCGTCAAATAATAAATTTTTCGAAAAATCTCAATGTATCTCCTTGTCAGAAGGAAATATCATTACAATAATTCATATATAAATGCTTATTCAATCAATATTTAAAATTGTTATTCAAGTCAATGCCAAATATAATTAGAAATATGTTACGCTTAATAGAAATACAAAATCCTTTCGCTATATAATCTGAATGGCAAATTATTATATACGAGTATAGAGATTTAAAATTGCGAGCGATATTAACCTTATCCATTTTTCATATATTAACTTTTTCCACTCGAGGAATAATTTAGAATATTTTTCCATCTATTTAATTCTTTTAATTAACATATTACTAAATTTAAAATATTATTTTTAAACATTATAATTCAACGTAAAATATTACTGTTCTTCCATGAACTGTTTACTCGAGAAAAAAATATATATTCTTCTTACATTGGTGTATTGATAAAAAATATAAAATTTTGTCTTAATAGTGATAATTTGGGATACTGCTTTAAACAATTGCTTGGAAGAAGCTCCTGTTTTCTATAACAGGTGTCAGAAAGAAAAAAAAGAGAGAAAAAAATCGTCGTTATCAAGAACAACCCGCTCAATGTTTTGATTAAAAGGTGAAATGTAGAAAACTTTCTAGTCGTTGCTGTGTCTCTGCAAAACATCCTTGCTGGTCCTCCTTTCGTTCATATTATACAATGTTTTTTTTAATTCGTTGGTGAAACCATGCATTCATATTCAACACAATGTCATTCCAAACTTCCTACATAATTCGTGACTTTGCCAGCAAAGCTGGCGATCTCAGTAGCAGGAATGAATGTTTAAAGATACCAGTACAGCTGGCATTCGAGTTTAAATGGTTAAACGTTTATTAAAAATGTTTACTTACATATTTGATTCATAACGGTTTATTCACCCAATTCATATAGTGATTAACGTCTTTCACTTCCCCAAAGTATGTTCGGTTTTTCAATGAGGTATGGACGTCCCTGGCTTTGTGCTTCATATGGAGCAGTATTGGCACATTTATACAGGGTTAGCACAAATGAATGACCGGATTTTAAATATTTATATTTTCGAATCTATTATACATATTACAATAAGTGATACACATATCAAATAAAAATATACCAAATTTTATTTTCAGCTACAAATGTTCGATGTCTGATCCTTTTCTTACACGACAAACATCTAATCTGTAATCAAATTCGTTCCACACATTTTGTAGTATCGCACTGTCAACGGGTCCTAATGCTGCACAAATGCGTTCTTTAAGTTCTTGCAGTGTTTTGGGTATCTCTGGTGCATAAACAGTGTATTTTACGCTAATCCCATACAAGAAATCACATGGCGTAAAGTTCGGGGATCTTGGTGGACATGTGATTAAGGGTAAATCACTGTCACCCGTACGCCCTATTCTTCGGCGTTGAAGCTCCTCGTTTAAGTAAACACATACATGCAAAGAACTGAAAACAACCCTTGCATATTCTAATACGCAAAAAATCTTCTCTGTCATTGTCGCCATTTTAAAATTTTAATCACAGCGTTCTATGGATCTGCTGCCATCTACTGATTGACTATGGAAAAAAAACTTGGTATATTTTCTTTAATTTCCTGTATCACTTATCGTAATATGGGTAATAGCTTCGAAAATATAAGTTTTTAAAATCAGGTCACTCATTTGTGCTAACCCTGTACAGTAAATCCATAATAAAGTATCCTAGAAATATGCGAGGTGGATCGGTGATTGGTTTCTGGACAATGTACCTGGAGCATTGGATACAATTTTTGATGGTCTGCTGGGAACTTGTATCTAAATACGGTATGGGAAAATGACGTACTGTATTTAGATACAAGACGTACAACAAGGTTTAATACATTCAACAAAAATTAATATCAGAGTAAGAAATAGTTAATCTGCGGTGCCTGCATATAACATACCTCCAAAAAAACATAATCTGCTATTTGCAAATATATTATGTTAGATGGAGATTATCAAATTTTATTAAAGTGAAGAATTGTTGTTGTTGTTGTTGTTGTTGTTTCTAATTCTCTTGGCAGGAATTTATTCCAGACCACTTCTATAGAGGTAAGCGGGTTCAGGATTGCGGCTCCGGTTTATAAAGGCACCACAAGTGTAGATGTTCGATTTAGCCAGAAGCCACCGCAATTTCGATCGAATTTCCCCCGGAATGAGATCTGGGGGATTGTACCCTCTCCCATCCTCTCTGATCTCATAGAAAATCCTTTCCAGTCCATGGAATTAACGTGCCCATTTCCGGCCTAGACACGGAGGTATTGAATTTCATTTGTCTGGATTCGATCCGAGTACCCTCATGAAAATATATTATAACTAAAGAAATATTTTTCACTTATCTTAATACATTGAGCAGAAAAAGCAAACAAATTATCTTAATAAATGAATATATAGAACTTTTTAAAGTTATTTTAAAGTTTCATAGTACGTTATAACTGCGTGTCGACAAATAGCGTAAACCTCCTTCTATTTTCTATTTCTTCACATTTCAGACCTTAGAGATAAGGTCTGATGTATGTATATATATATATATATATATATATATATATATATATATATATATATATATATATATATATATATATATATATATATATATATATATATATATATATATACCTAAAACCTATCGTTATAAATATTGCCTCTTGAATCTTACACACAGGGCTACATGACATGTAATACGGACGTGATAAACTTCCTGTCAAGATTGAAAACGGGTATTCAGTATTGTAGAAAAGTGAGATGGAAATTCCTGAATTGTTCTTATCTCATGATTATCTGCTAAGTTGAAATGTATCTAAAGATTGTTTGGTTTAGTCATTCTTATATAATAAGAAATAATAGGAAATTAGAAAATAAAGGTTAAAATACATATGTCTGTTAATATTTGAAACACACATGTATTTATGTTTGGCTATTCTTATATAATAAGAAAAAATAGGAAATTAGAAAATAAAGGTTAAAAGACATATGTCTGTTAATATTTGAAACACACATGTATGTTTGGCCATTCAGTATTGTAGGTAAGTGATATGGAAATCCCTAAACTGGTCTCATCTTATGAATATCTTCTTAGTTGATATGCATCGCATTGTGAAGTTATTTTGATATTTAATTCTAATACAATAAGAAATAATAGGAAATTAAAAAATAAACATTAAAAGACAGAGGTATCCTCTATTGTTTATTTTAAATCAATAAGTTGCATATAGTATATTGCATTAGTAAATGTATATGAATAAAAACTGATTACTCATAAAACTTGCGACAATTGAAATATAAAAAAACAAACTTACTTATGATTTTTTTCTACTTAACACTGTGTTTTACTCTACTTGTTTCTTTACTATTCCACGTTGGATACCCCTCATATGATACAGCGGGGTGTCGGTATTTTAAACTTTCATTAAATGATTTTCTCTTTGAGAAGATAATTATAAAAACTAAATTTTAAAAGCTTTTACTACAGGTTCTCTCAGCACATAAATAGGCCGTGTTGGTGTTTGAATCTGAGACTAAGGGAATTTACCACGTCGGGTTGTGAATTGTGAATTACACATAAACATTCTCCCGCATTACACACACAGATATAAATATATATAAATACAGTTGGCTCTCTGTTTAACGACGCTCTACTTAAAGACGATCTCTATTAAAAGACGATATTTCCCAGTCCCGGCCCCTCCGACATTATGGGAAATGTCATATTTTCTCAAATTCTGTTTAAGGACGATCTCTACTTAAGGACGATTTTTCACGGTCCCTTGAAAGTCGTTAAACAGAGAGCCAACTGTATATATATATATATATATATATATATATATATATATATATATATATATATATATATATATATGTATATATATATATATATATATATATATATATATATATATATATATATATATATATATATATATATATATATATATATATATATATATATATATATATATATATGTATATATGTGTGTGTGTATAAAGTACAAACTTCAAAACGCAAGATTGCATAGATAAAATTGGTATTTGAAAGAAAATGAGATCTTAAGATAATTTTTAATCATGGTCTTACGCTTCTCGCTATTAATGTACTAAATTTATATTCCTTTCTAATGACCTTGTGAGTAAAACATTTTATGGCCAAGCCGATGTGGATCCATCGGCGTTTGCACTTTCTCTATTACCTTTACACCAATGTAACGTGCTATTATTAAAGTCTTATAAACAGCGCGAATGACTTCTGTTAACCGCACAAGTACAAGCGAAGGCTTTTCCACTTCACATGTTGACCAAATCTTAGAAATCGACCAAGTTTGCCCCAAAACTAAGATGTCAGCAGTTTTATAAAGTGGGTATAAAAACGAAACGTGTGATAACAATGAACGCCTCGCGGGGATCTCCTTACCATGTAGCATGTTCTGCACTATCTTCAGCGGAAGGCCAATCCCAAACCATCAATAATATTTTTGTAATCTAAAGGTCCATTCTTTTTTCAAAATTGTCTTTGTTACGATACAAAGAGACGTCTATGAGGAAAACTTACTATTATGTATGTACACATTCTAATAAATTTTGTCTACTATATTTTCTATTTTATTAATTCTCTAAAGAATTAAGTTCCCGTGGTCCAATTCCTGTTCATTCTGCAATTGTTAATTGCATTCAACTTAAATTCCTTTATTCCACGGATGCTTGTTCATACAAAAATAGTCACTTTTTTCTTCTTTTACTTTTGAATGATTTAAATTATTTATATTATGCAAGTTAAATTATATCAAAATAAAATGTTCTCTTATAAAGACTGTTTACATAGTTAAGTCTTTAAATGAAAAGATAAAATTATCATTAAACACAGATTTGAATATATACAAACATGCATATTTGATGATTTCATTGCATTTTATAACTTTATATGCTTTAATTCTCTTATTTCTGCGTACTGAGTACTTAATAACTTGTAGCGTATAAGAATATGGTTATTTAAGCCCATTGTTCCAAACTAAATAACTTAATAAAGTTATACGGTAAGCATCCTCTGAAAATTTAAGATGTATTGAAAATGTGGAATAATGGTAAAGTCAAATATTAATTTTATATATATATATATATATATATATATATATATATATATATATATATATATATATATATATATATATATATATATATTTATATATATATATATATATATATATATACCGACAAACGCAGAGAGGTGATAGTAGGCATCAAGACGATCAATAATCACATAGCAATGTATGACCGGAAACGCAAACCTGGTCAACTAGAGGATAAAGAATGATGCAGAGAAGTTGTCTTTTCATTTCATATATATATATATATATATATATATATATATATATATATATATATATATATATATATACCGACAAATTCAGAGAGGTGATAGTAGGCATCAAGACGAGCAATAATCACATAGGAATATATGACCGGAAACGAAAACCTTGTCAACTAGATGATAAACAATGATGCAGAAATCTTGTCTTTTCATTTCATATATATATATATATACCGACAAATTCAGAGAGGTGATAGTAGGCATCCAGACGAGCAATAATCACATAGGAATATATGACCGGAAACGAAAACCTTGTCAACTAGATGATAAACAATGATGCAGAAATCTTGTCTTTTCATTTCATATATATATATATATATATATATATATATTGTGTGTGTGTGTGTGTGTGAGAGAGAGAGTAAACTTGTCTATCTGACTACCTATCTAAACGGCCATATTTTTTTCAGAACAGATTAAATACATTCCATAAAAGCATTCTTATTTTACTCCCTTTTCTACGACCACCTCTCAGTACGACCGCTTTTTTCAGAACCATGACTGGCCGCCACAGAGAAGTTTCATTGTGTATATATATTCATGATTTAATACATTCATTTAATATTCATAAAAAGAGTAACTTAACTATTACATCACCGTAGTCACTGACCATGAATAAATACTGGAAGAAGGAAATAAATTTCTCCACTCTTAAGTAACATTCCTAACGAAAATAGAGTATCGCATAAAACCTAATTACAGAATAGTTACCCGTATCAATAGGACCGAAGTGACATTCTGGATCTCAATTAACTCCGCGATTACTGACCAAGCAATTAGCCAGAGTATATTTTCTTCCCTGTTTTTGTTCCCCCCCTCCCACTTCCAATCTGACAATTGTCCGCTTTTTCTCACACCACTTCTTCTGTATCAAAAGGGGGCTTTTATCACTCACTCTCTCTCCCATCTTTTTTTTCTTATCACAGAGAAGTTTATCTTTGATATTTATCTGCAGTACCGTTTTCGCTTCCTGCTGATGAGTGAATACGCCATTACTATCACATTTATAGATAATACATTTGTTTGGTGTAGGGTTTTTAAGTATGACAGAAAAGAGATGGAATCGACACGTTTTCCTTACGCTAAATCTTAGTTACTTTGTTGATTTACTGTAATTTAAATGTATGGCTAAACTAGCTCGCCATAGAGAATAATTAGGGTACGTAAAGACAATTTTGATATTATATATATATATATATATATATATATATATATATATATATATATATATATATATATATATATATATATATATATATATATATATATATAGAGAGAGAGAGAGAGAGAGAGAGAGAGAGAGATAGGTTAGGTAACTATTAAAATTCTTAGTTAAAAGCTAACATTGTAGTAGTCTCTACATTCTCTTCCTTAAGTCTTTAGTAATAAGTTAAAAGAAATTTTGGGGAGGGATATCTCTCAGTTAAAGACCCTGTATGGTCATAGATAAGCAATTATGTTAATAAATTATTACTATTATTACCTAATTTTGCTTAAAAAGCCGTTTATCACTGAGTTTTCACTGACAAGTAGTAAAAAAATAATTATCGCATTTATTCGCGCATATCGGAAAATTTCGTATTTATTTCGTAAATACGAAAATTACGTATCCTTAACAACAATTAAATTAGTACATAATGTTTAATAAGTATCAACGGGTCAATATGTTGTGTATTTGTTATGCAACTGCGTCAGTATCTCCTGTAACTGCCTTTCATTCGTAAAGCACAGAATTGCAAGAACTATACTTGAGTACTGAAATAATCATATAAATTACTGTTAACTCACAGAGAAATAAATAAAACCTACGTGATGAAATTAACTATTAAAATGATTGCATCCGGAAAGAAACTACCACGACTCTTAATAATGACTTTGGGGGCATGATGGAAATATGTTGACTATATAAACAGTCCTACTCATGGAAATCGTGGATTTCCCCAGACGGATGATAAATATCGAAATAACTGACGTAATAGTAGAAAAACGATAGAAGAGTCTTAATCAGAGTTAGAGAAAATTATAAGTTTTAATGAGACAGAGTGGCAAAAGCTATTCCAATTCTTTGGTTACTTGTGTATGGAAATAATTTATTTGTCTGCCTTACAGTGACCCAAGGGAGTAACTCCCTAGTTTGTCTCTAAAAGCCAAGCAACATTAGATATCGAAAACAAAAAGGAAATTGATTTGGATGGTGTATGAATTGAAAATGTTTCCAAAGAATTTCAGTTTGACTTGAAGCATCATTATTATGGACTTGCTTTCTCTATTTCAATTCCTATTAAATTGCATGGTACTTTAATTATAAGGCAACCCGAAGCCTTTTACAAGCTACATTTCCATTCGCCTGCCACACACTACCGGGAACACGAATAAACATGCATTTCATGCTTTGCTCACCCTCTCGCGGACAAAGGGAGAAATCCGCAACAACTTTTTTAGGTAAAAACGCTGTTGCCAATTTTTAACCCCCCGATGACTAATATGACTTGGACCTACGGATCAAATTGCGTTTAAACCATTAAGCCTCTTCTTAATACTATGGCATGTGTAGATAGTGTATAACTTTGTTAAACCAATCTGTTCAGATCCCTTGACCATGATTTGATTAGATAGATCTAAAGTAAGACCATGGAACTGTTTTTAAGCATGAAACCCCGAACATTTCCGTACATAGAAAACATCTGTGGATATTTGAGCACATGCAATCTGAAATTTTACGAACACAGATATTAAGATGGCAGAAAATAGATGCCAAATAATAGTATTCCGTGTAGCGGGAACTAACTACGATGTGTACTATGTATTGAAAAATAGTTGATAGATATATGTCTTTGAATAACAATAGTACTACTATAATTAACACTCTTAACAAAAAGTAAATCATGTTTAGCAAAATTTTGCTAGACTTAAAAAAGTTGAATTAGGGAAAAGAGGGATTTTTCGATTGTTCTTAATTTGTCTGTTTGGTTCCGTTTCTAAAACTTATTTCGTGCTTTGATTAAAGTGGGATAAAAAGTCTCAGGTATCCAGTTTAAATCATCCAGTTAAAATTAGTCATTTTAATATTAATTTTAATTTTAATTTCATTTTATGATGATAAATGATTAATCGTTATTATATTTCAGTATAGGATATTTCCTTACGTTAAGCCAAATTGATTTTATAAATATTTTAGTTTAATCATTAATTCCTCTTGTTTTCTCACGATATGAAATCTAAGTAAATAAAAAAAAAAACTCTAGAGCCTTTTTTGGTATATATACACACCATTTGAATAGTATTTTTAAATCACTACTAATGACATAAAACGCTTGTGAACAAATAAAAAAAATGTCATGGCAATATTACATTGGAATTTTACATACAGTTCATAATACATTATTAAATGAAGTTTAAGAACTTCTAGTAAGAGTGCGTGATTTCTAGCTAAACAGTTTATGGAAATATAATTTCAGTTTATAAAGTATGTGTTCCTTTATTTTCGTAAACGAAAACAACAATGAGACAACGTTTTTAAGTTTAGTTTTGTACATATTCGTGTTTAGTTGTTATAATTTAAGAGAAATTTAACGAACTTCTATCAATATATTTCTTTGCAAAAGCTTAAAATATAACTGATTACTTTCTTTCATTGGTACTTGAAGTTTCAAATATACAAAAAAATGTTTCAATGGAATCGGTACACTTTTACATTTATGGAGTAACCGATACCACAACATAATCTTGATCATTTTGTTCAACTTTATAACAAGAAATCTGAAGAAAGAATCTAAGTTTAAGGCTTTGAGAAATCATTATTTTTTCCAAAGTGAAACTTTTGTACAAGATGTGAAAGAAATAAAATGAAATGAAACATTCTTTTTCGTCAAAGTTAATTAACTTAACTTTTAGTTTGAGTTGGAAAAGTGTTAGGTAGTTTTTTTTGGTTGTTTTCTATCATGACTTTCACGCAAAAATTTCGCAATATTTCTGAGTAAGTGATATGGTTCAGAATGTTCAGTTTAAACTCTTTTGGAACGAATATTTTTTCCCTTTTTTAATAAGAGTAAACGTTGAGAAATTTGTTAATTTAAAGTCTCTTGAAATTATACATTAATTTTCTGCTTAATTAAATGAAATGCTTAGAAATGTCGTACTGAAATGGGAAACATCGGAATAAAAGATTTTTTTTTCTAATTAGAACTTGTTTTCTTTGAATTAGGGAACTATTAGTTTGTGGGAAACAATTCCGTTTAAAGTTATTAATGTAAACTTTTGCGGGATTATATTAAAGATTCATAATCTAATTTTACTACGAAATTTTCTTTAAGTCACGATTTAATAAACTGACGAATATCTGGTTTGAAATGAAAATCCACCGCCATTACAAGACTTTGATATTTTCTTAAGAATGTAGTGTTAAATACCGTATTATTTTAAAAGTTACTAAATGGCGTGTTGTTCTAATGAAGTGAATGAACAGAAATCTGACACTCTTGAACACGCAAAGACACACGTGGTATCGGAAAGTCCCAGTCAACAGTTTTCGTCATATAGGACTACTAGCTGAATACCCGTGCTTCGCTACAGAGTACATTCAAATTAAAAACAACGGTCAATGTATGCATTTAATGCCAAAAAACTATATGTATATGCTTATAAAAAATCGTAACGGTTATTTTTATAGACAAAATAATGTAGAAGAAAATATTCATATTAAATACAACGGTCAACGTATTCAATTAATTTGTATATTTAATATCCATAAAACATACTAATTTGAATTAAATTCTTAAAAAAACTTCCATCTCAATTAGTATAGTGGTTAAATTTTACCTTTTACGGCATTTATGTAGCTGTAAATAGTGGGCACATTTTCTCCACAGGTTAACACTATTATAGGTTAACCCTATTGGAACGATTCCAATAGGGTTAGTACACAGGAGCTTTAAGGAGTTGTTGTTGGAAATAATTTTAACACTATTTAACATTCTTAACCATTCTCTGCTCATCTGTGCATTGGTTCCTAATGATTCATATAATGTGATGGTATAAAAGACAGCATTGTGTATGAATAAGTAATACCCATTTTAACAGTGCACTGGTTACTGATAAAAAATAAAGATAAACCACATAACAACAACTCATAAAAAAGTTTCTGGGACAAAACGTGTTACAGCTAAATAGGGTATTTTTTTCTATTTCTATACCAGTTTAATGTTAAATTTTTAATAAATATTTAGGAGTGGATAATGGAGATACGTTTGAATCTCTTTTAAATATTCTAATATATTATATAAACGAAGTGTTGTAAAACAATATTACAAATTTCTGCATTTCAAACAAAATAAATTTTATTTCTTTTCAAAAAACGTACTGGTATTTGAAACCAATTTACAACGTATTTTTACCTCTTCATCTTTCACTATTAAACTTCTTCATTTGTAACAATCCTTATAAAATAAATATGTAACTCGCTAGATAAATTCTGGATCAGATATTTTTTTTTATTTCTCCTCTTTCAAATATCATGGAAAGCAAACTCAAAATAAAAGAAGAAAAAACCCAAAGACAAATAACTGTTATTGGAAAGTGAAACTCTCTAAGTGCCTGGAACGGGAAAAAGAAACTTTGCTTTCAGGAGAAATTTCACTACTTTATTTTTTCGCATCGACACTAGAGATTGGAGAATGATTCTAAGAAAAAGCACATCCGAGCCCTCAGTCCTACTCTGGGAAGAGCTCAAAATCAATTCTTAGACAGATTTAAAACTACTGAAGCAGGGAGACGAGAGGATAAATGTGTGACGACTATGACCCATGACGATGGAACGGGGTGATTACTTTTTTATCTACATTGATAGTAAAGAGAGGAAGAAAATCCATAAATTCACCAAGGTATCGTGGAGGATCCTGAATGTAGATAACGATCACATACAGTGGCCTTAAGGAAGGATTGTATCTGCCGCAACCTTTATTTTCTCGGCCACGTATTGTTCCTTTGTTATATTCCCAAGTGAAGCATCTTTCATTGATAGCATCCTATTCCGTGTTCCTCACAAGACATTATGTGAGGAAAAAGACATAAAAGGTTTATGCTACTGTTCTTCATGTTTATGTTGGGCAATTTGTTTGAATATCAGTATGGCGAGAGTTGCATTTTGACTAGCTTTATAGCTCGAAATATTTACAACTTATTAGGTTAATGCAAGTTTTATTAAAAGTAATGCAGGCAAGGGAATACCGCTCTGGGAAGAGGAAAACGTATTTTTAAGTAGACTTTCCTTGAAGACCATAAAATTAAAATATTTGGTTTGATTGCACTCTAATTTTCTAGTGAATCTTTATATATAACTATTTTGTTATCACTTTAATGTTCTGAATAGTCTTATTTATTATAATCTCACGCATGCTTATTTTATTTTTAATTATAGTCACCATTTTTTGTGTAAAATCGAATAAATATACATATAATATTTTAAAACAACGAAATTAGAAAGGTTTTAATGTCTTTGCCTCTTCTGCGTATGTAAAAACTAGCTGAATACCAGTGCTTCGCTACGGAGTAAATTCAAATTAAATACAATGGTCAATCTATGCAATTAATGCAAAAAACAAAAAAGAAATATATTTATAAAGAAATCGTAACGGATATTTTTATGCACAAAATAATGTAGAAGAAAATATTCAAATTAAATCTATTAGAACATACTAAAGAATATAGTACAGTCAATATAGTACAGTTTGAGGAACATTTCTTTTACTGTATAGTTTATATTAGTTTTGGATAATGTCCAATCGTCTGCCGCATTAGAAAGCAGAAAAACAATTTGTCAGTTTATTTCGTTGTTATGCACGTGACGCAAAACTAGTTTAAAGTATCACAAAAAGAAAACAAACTACGTGATCAGCATTAATTCCAAAAAATAATATTCAAAATTCAACAAAAATCAGAAAATGGAGGTAAAGATTCAAAATTAATGCCAAAAAAATGTATGCATATATTTATAAAAAACAGATATTTTTATAGACAAAATAATGTAGAAGAACATATTCATATTAAATACAACGGTAAATGTAAGCAATTAATTTGTATGTTTAATATCATAAAACATACTAATATGAATTAAATTCTTAAAAAAAAAAACCTCAATTATTCTAGTCGTTAAATTTCACCTTTTACCGTATTTCATTTTTTTGTCAATTTATTTCGTTGTTATGCAGTTGTTATGTAGTTATGCAGGTGACGCAAAATTAATTTAAAATATCACAAAAAGAAAAGAATCCACGTGATCAGCATTTAATAAATTAAATTCTAACAATTAATCTTTAAAAATTCACCAAAAATCAGAAAATGGAGGTAAAGATTCGAAAAAGATTTCACTTTAAAGGAATTCTTAAGATCTTTCTCGTGATATAAATTTTATAACCCTCAGATTATTATTTTAAATACAAACTTTAAAGAATGTTACAAAAACAGCTTAAAAATTTAATTTAAAAAATCTAAGAATTTTTCAAAAATCTTTTATAGTGCACCCATACACTATAAGAAGAATCGCTATGCAAAATTTCAGCCCTTTAAGTCCAGCAGTTTGGTCTGTGCGTTATCTGTCAGTCAGTCAGTCAGTCAGTTACGGAAATGTTTTATATAGACAGATAATATATAAAGTTTATAATTGACGAATGAAAGCAAAATATAAGCTTTGATGAGAGATAGATTTACGTTAAAAAAGACCTGTTTACATTATAATCTCTCTCACCTTAGAAATCCTTTGAACCTTCTATAGTAATGAACTAAAACGCAATTGATGTATCAACCGTAATTATGCTTATAATGAGACAAAGGTTGAACATATGTTTTCAACTGTGGTTTAATTCAGTTGAACCAATAGTATAGGATTTATGGTTGAAGAGCTATGTGGAAAACTATTCACACCGCGCTTTTCAGGGGAAAAACAACATTCCACTGGCTAAGGTGAAGTGACTTGGGCAGTGTTATTTACTGCTTTATAATTGGTATGATTCGAACTATAACTGCGTAGCGTATAAACAAGTGGAGCTTACAATTAACCTCATTAATGCAAATATGTGGATAGAAACACTGATAAAAGCAGTAATAGCTAACCATTAAAAGTCAAAAGGTAAGCCTAAAAATATTTTTCCTATAAAACCAAATCTGACACGGTTGCTACAAGCAAACATTTTAAAAATCGATATAGGTTGGGTGGTTGTATTGGAACCACATATATATTTTCAGGTTTAACCATTGAAAAATGTCGCAAATTCCATCACCGAGTACGGCTGACTTCATGCAGAAGATAAATTTCGTTATGATAATGAACTATTTGCATTCACGGGTTTCAAAGTTTTTGGGACGTTTAATAAACGCAGAATAATTATAATTATTCAGTATAGTTCTAATATGTGTACCTTTGTTATTCTAACAGAGACTAAGGTTTTATAGCTAAACAGTCTTTTTTTTTAATATTGAAAAGTTAAAATAATGTTGCAGAAAATATTTTACCGATCTGTTTCATCCTAAACGAGAAAATTCTAATAAATTTCTAACTTTGTTATTGTGTGCCTAAATTCTCTATGAAAGAAAAATACCTCTAAAAGAAATTAACCTCTAAAATTAGTTAGGATTACCTGCAGATACCTGCATGGAATTTCTCTCCCCTGAAAGATATACTATATGAGAACATGTCCCCAATCAAAAGAGAGAAAGCTCTATTATTCAGGGTCGTAACCCTTATAGCCCCTCTTTTTAACTTACACACATTTTAATCTCGCAGCTGTTGATATATATATATATATATATATATATATATATATATATCAACAGCTGTGTGTTTTGAATGTTACGAAGGTTGGTTTAAAAAAAAAGGTGTCTCATTTACAACATCTGTCTTTATTATGTTGAATGATTCTTATACTGTTATTATGTAAAAGTGTAGATACACAAAAGGCCGCAAATTTGCCACTGCATCTCTATTTATCCGCTTAAGAAGGAAATCTTTTTGGGGCACGCTGAGTAATTTTAATTTCTAAAAAAGAGATGATAAGCCAGATAAGTTTGAGAACCCCTGGTCTGTAATGACAAATGATTATTCTCTTCCCATTCCTTTGTGTCTAGTTTTATAGTCCTCAGTATGTGTTATCAAAGAAAAATCCACATCTCGGTATTACTTTAAACCACAAACCTGCATAATAGCTCTCTTCAGTGAATAAAATATATCACATAACATGTACTATTTCTAATCACCAAATTCTAATTCCATGAGCGGCATCTAATTGTAAGTATATTGTTGCGCTCTCGGTTAGCAACGAAGAGAGGTTGTCCTAAAATATATGAATGTCGATGTGAGAGACCGCGTTTTACATGTAATGATGTTATTATTTTGAATATATATATGGTGTGGTAATAGAATGACTGTTGTTTAAGAAAGTCAAGTCCCTTAGCGAAAGGGTATTTATTTTATACATTGGACTCGTTTAATCAGCAAAACGACAAATTCAGGTTGCGATGCTAGAAGTTGACACCCAAAGTGTAGTTATGTTAACATTTCTTCAACCTCTTGTCTAGATTTGTTGCTCCAACATGGCAATATTTCATGAAGTAATTAAATTTGAAAGTTTTTAGTATATTTATTACAAACAAAATTGTCAAAAGTTTATTTAAAAACTGTAACATTTTGGGTGTTTCAATAAAAACAGTTTGTACCAGAAACTTGAATGCATAGCTTTGATTGTTAAACTTTATATAATCAAACAAAAGTATGCGCTGAAACCTCTAAATATATATTTATGTTATTCTGTGAATGTATATATGTATTTAATTACGAAACTCGTGTAAAATGGAAAACTACGTTATATTTAAGTATCCACGCGCGTAGGAACGTGTAAGGTAGTAAAACAACTAGAATACTACATTTAGCTAAATATCATTTTGAAGATATTTGAAAGGAAATAATTGGAAAGCCTGCCAGAACAATTTCGAAATTATCTAAACATTCGAGAAAAAACATTCTCTCTACGTTCTATCAAAAATGATTACAGATAATTTCTATTCACCACCTGGTCGAGGAAGTTTCTGTAAAAGGTTAATTGTAAGAGTATGAAGATCATAAAAACGTGAAACGAATGAATCATCAAAGTTAGATAAATTGCTCATCGGAGGTTTTTTAGCAAATGACTTCATTACTTTTAATACATGTCGAAAAAAAATCAGAATCAAGTGAGAAATGTATCAGCGGGGGGAAATTTTCCACCGTATTGACCACTCCACTTTATTAACACATTTCCTGCATATGTTGAGTTGCATGCAAAACGTGACTTATCAGTCATAGTTCATGAATTTTTCACTATAATGAATGTACTGTTATAAATTTATCATACGAAAAGTATGAAATCAAAGGAATAATTTTGGCTGGAACAGATACTTTATTGAGCGGACATAGTAAATATTTTAAAATGAAACTATTTGTTTTGTATTAATTACCCGTTACTAAAATATGCATTGAGCAAAATGCTTTCATCGGCAGCTCAAACAAACAGAGATGGCTGCAAAAATGTTTTAGAGGGAAAAGGTTAAAGCGTGTAGCAAATTTGTTTTGATTTAATACTCTCCCTGGTTGATTTTTGAAATATTTATATCCAGATATATGTACGAAGTTTGTAGTGACATTGTAATCTTGACAATTTGCAAAGGTTATGTACAGAATTTATAGCGATTAATAAAATTTAGCACTTGTTAATTTTATTCAGAACTGTATTATTTATATTTTACTAATTTTAAGAAACGAGTATTACTGTGAACAGATGGCGTTAGTTAAAATTCACAAAGTTACTGGAGTTACTGCTACGTCAAAACTAAAATTTCAGGCTAAATACTGGAAGACTGAAAACTTGAAAATATTTGGTATCGAATACATGCATAGAAGACCCTGCATATATCTAAAAATATCAATATCTGTATTAATTAAATAGTTACAAACAACCTCATTTTGTATTCCTTAAGTGAAAATGTAAAAATATATTATTACTTGCATGGAACTTTTGTCATTTCAAATAATTTCACAGTATGTATTGCAGTAAATAAGACTCAAATAAAATAATTTAATTAGTTAAGGGGACAAGACCTCGTTTTTTTATTTTAAATATATTACTCTATATACAAAATGAGATTAACAACTAATATTATTTTTATTACATTAAAGACACTTAGAAACCCCAAATAAGTATTTTATGGAAGAATAGGACCTGTTTTTTTAAAATACATTCAAAAGCTAAAAATTTTCAAAATGTTCGTGCGCATTCATTTCCTTCTGGTTTCTTCCAAATGTCTTAGGATTGTTCATGCTGTCCTTCGAAACCACATCTTTTGAAACCATAAATATTTTTCAAATTAACAGACCAGGAAATAAAGTGAAAACATGCAAAAACATATAAAATAGTTGGCATATTTAAAAAAATTATCTCTGCCTTTAGATTGATAAAAATAATTTAGAGCAAAATTATGCTTTTATATATATTTAAAATTATATTTTTAAATTATATTTATAATTTTAAGATTTTTAAATGATGTGGAATGCGCATGGAGTATTTTTGAAATCCTTTTTTGAAAAGCAGACATATTTCTGCCAAAAAATCCTTAATTTGAATTCTAAGAGTCTTTAAGTGAAAAAAGATTATTAAATTTTCTTATTCTTTACATATAATTAAAAACTGAAAATTAAACTATCCTTGGTTGAATGTCTTATGTGCCCTTAAAATTACTTATTAAAATTCTTAAAACGAGAATAATGAGCAAAATTTAAAATAGTATAAACAAAGAAACAAAGAAAAGAAAAAAATAATTTATACATATTTTGTTTCACTAGTAAAATGAAAATGTTTAACATTTCCCATATATTACTCGCGTAGTTGGAGGCAAACAGTACATACTTATCAAGAGCAGTAATTAATGCTTACACTGGTAGTATTATACCTGTTACGCCGGATACACTTAAAAGACACGTTTTTAAAAAAAAATTAGATAGGTGAGCAACTCCGATATGGTGGAAAAATTGAAAGGGAAAACCTGGGAGAAAATTCAACACTATTGGGAATTGTATGACCACAAATCCCGCAAGGAGGCAGTAGCAAATTTCAGACTACAGACTGGACATGACTGCTTGGCAAGACATTTGTTCAAATTAGACATATTTCCTACCAACGTTTGTCCGATCTCTAGGGCAGGCGTTATGAATTCGGATCACCTCCTTACTTGCCATGGACTTGACAGAATCGCCCAGAGAATCGGAGACATCAGCAAATTGTATTGGGATGTAAGGACCAGTATTAACTCTCTTTTTAACTGAACATTTTAATTGTGTATATTTTCCTATTTTATTTTATTTCTAGTTTATATTGCTGTTTTGTTTTGTTTTGATTACTGATCCTTTGTATTGATGTGGGCTGTCTGATCTGCATGGATTAATTCCCGGAATAAAGCCATATGTAACAACAACACTGGTTAAGTACACTTGAACTTATGCGTTGTGTGATATTCAGAACTTTCGACGCCATTGATGACAACAGTATGATAGAAGAGATATCCGGAGGCAATAGTGAAAAAAAAGTTAAAAGAAACTTGGTGAAAAGATGTACTTGCCAATTTTAATACTGTAAAATAGTATGAAATCTCAGAGAATTTAAATGAGAACATAACAATATCAGTTATGATATGGAGCGATGTAACTTTTCCGTTGCACAAAAAAGAAAACCTCAACAAATTAAGATAACAAAATTTTCTTTAAATTTTAAAACATAAAATTTCACATTGTTTTACATATTATTTCCCCAAATGCATTTTAAGCGTAAAAAAATGCAACATAATTAAAGGAAAATTAATTAGATTGGCAAATCTTATAATTTGAAAAATTAGATCACTTTTACGTAACATCTTTAGTCAATGATAGTTAAACCTTTCTTAAGAAAATTTTAATAGTATTTATCATGGACACTATTTGTAATATTTTGGGGAATCCAACAAAAATTTTATTTATACACTGTTTAATTTACACATTTTTTATTCATCTGACTTAGCAAAAACTGCATTTCTATAAAATTGTACACCTGCTTGCTATGAATGTATCATCTTTTAAACGATGTTCTCTGAGAATAAAACAAGACAGAAAACTCTCTATTTTTTTAATGACTTTGCCTTGTTCTTTAAAGTTTTGTCACAATCCATATGCATCGCTCATTCATTAGAAAATGTTTTAATTTGTTGAAAATGAATCTATGTGTAAGTCTCTAAGATACGAACGAATTATTAGATTTCGCATTTATCTATCATTATCAACGAGAAATATGAGCAGTTAGGAAGTAAACTTTAAAATGTTATTCGAAAATTAATTTTAAATAGTTGATGTTAGTTGTTAATAGCAGTCGATGTTAGTGCGGAGGCACTTGTCCCGAGACATTCGCACTGATGATCCACGAAAGTCGACGATTTCTTTCAGTGGGGGCACAGTATAAATGGATCAACACCAACCACTGGTGCCAACTCAATTTGGACCAAGCGCTACCAAGGTCGACATATCGAGGGCTCGTACCTTTTCCCTCCGTATAACATCATGGAAGGACTTTTCAGTCTACGGATTTAATGTGCCTATATGCGGCTTAGACACGAAGGTATTCCATGTCTCTCGTCGGCATTCGAACTGAGCTCCCTCCCTCCGAAATCCTATGCGCTACCACGAGGCTGCTTGGAGCCTTCGATTAGATTCTTACGGGAAGCCTATCTTACAATGCCTTACACAGCTTAATACTGAGTTGAAAGATATGGTCATTCTGTGAAACGATGCAAGAAGTAAACAAAGCTGATAAAAGCAGAAGAATACGCGTTGACAACCTGCTCAGATGCTTTCATTAAACTCGATTTGGAACCCACGTGATCGACAGGACGAAGACCGAATGCCTAGGGCTCTGGAATCAGGTACTAGAGACTGTGGGTTCGAGTCTCTTTCTTGGCATGGACATTTGTAGCTTTTTGGAATCGGCTTTAAGTAGTAGGTCTAACTACTTACAGTAGTAATCGAGGATCTACGTAATTAGCCCTCTCGTAATTAGTCCTCTTGTAGCAAAAGTTGATCGCAGCTCTGCAAACCAAACAAAACCAAACCCACGTGATTAGATTAATAACGTAAAAATCTATAATAACAATTTGGAATGTCACTTTATAATTATTACATTTTTTCCGTCAGTTTTTGTGAGTAAATAATGCTACTTTTTTCTGGGGCAAATACTATGTAATGGAGAAATATTAACTTTTTTCACTCTCCAAGCATATGTTGCAAATTGTATCGCACTTTTAAAAAATGCAACGTTTAATTAATTCTGCAAATAAAATAATTTATGGGGGAATAAAAATGTAGTGTTTCATTCTCCTGAACAAAAAATAAGGCGAAAACATTTCGTAAAAAATTATATTTATTATTTAAGCGCTGGTATAACGAATTCTTGAAATATTACCCTAGTGTTAATGGGTTCATATATAAATTTGCATTAATGTTATTTTTGTCATTTGGTATCTAAAATAAACAGGTAAACTCATATTAAATCTTATTTAACGTTTAGAAATTATTTTTCGGAAAATGCTTTATTAAATAATTTAAATTTTAGCATTTGTTATAGTCTCGAATTTATATTTTAATATTTTTATCTTCAAACAACCATGAAGTGTCTATTAACTATTCTTAAAGCTAAAAGCAATTTTCTGAAAATGTTATCTTTTGAAGAAATATTTAAGAAAAATATCCCTTTTTAAATGCTTGTTTAGGAAAGAGGTTTCAAACTTTCAAAGTTAATTTAACTTTTCCAGGTATTAGAAACGCAATTGCTATAAAATCTGCGTTTGAGCACGTATTTCTCTGTTACCAATGAAATGTTCTCTTTTTTTCGAAAGAAAAATAAAGTGTTTACATGAATTTTTACTGCGTTTTCTCTAAGTTTTGCTCATAAAATTTTTGTTTGTAACCATATGAGTATTTATCGCAAGTTGTTAAAAGTTGCATTAAATTTAAATTAGTTTAATACAGAAAAATATTTAAGTGTAAACGTTAAGTTTAGTACAAAATTTTGAACTTTTCTATTTCTCTAGAAACAAAATTTAATGAATACGCAATTATTGCGCTAAAGCAATAGGAAGACGCCTCATTTAAAATTTAAAATCAGAAGGCAATTTTAATTTTATAGTCTTTCTAAAATATAAAACTGTATAATCGTTCACTAGGTTTTTATAGCATATTAAAAATATAATAAACCTTATTACGAGGAATTCTTCCATATTTTCAGGCATAAAGTGTCCGATTAAAATATTTTAACAAGCTTATGTATGAAAAATGTGTGCTTAAATTTACCTAATATTAACAATGCTCCTGCTAACTATAAATTGAAATTTCTTACATATAAACTCACACACCCACCTATATATATATATATATATATATATATATATATATATATATATATATATATATATATATATATATATATATATATATATATATATATATATATATATATATATATATATATATATATATATACACATGTAAACTTTGTATTTATGCTGAGATTACACTTTAGAGTTTCTCTATCATAAGCTTATATTGCATGCTGTCTTTCGATTCTAAAGACTGTATTCGAACAGTTAGTTATTTTTTATCTCAATATTTCAAAAATGGTAGGAAACTCATTTTAGCTAATTCCAGCATTATACATGCATTCTATCGTGATATCTCTTGGAAAATATCAGTTGAAATGAATTCATTCTACATACTTTTAAATCTAATCTTATAATTTAATCAAACATTCATTTTACGTGGTTATAAATAGAGTTTTATAGTAAAAGTTTTATTAATGCTTTTAAAAGCGCAATACAACACGGGGAATCCCTTTCAGAAATTAGAAAAAAAATATTTATTGTAAATATTTATCCTGATCTGATTAAAGTAACTTTCCTATTTTTAGCAGATAGTCATGTAAAAATTTTGCACTTCATTGGGCATTTTTGATTAATGATAGCAAAGTATTTTAACCCGTTAACCATTTTGTTAAGGATTGAACTGTTTATGTTCCGTTGAGGGGGCTTTTCACCGTTAAAGGGACATTTTTCATTAGAAAACTTAAATGGGAGGGCTTTTAATGCATTTATAAAGGCTCTTTTCATTTATATTTACAATACATTTCATGTTCAGTTTATTCAGTAAAATTCATTCAATATTAACTTAATTAAAAAAACGTTATACCTTTTGCCCCTTATACGTGTTTTATTACAAAACTCAGTCAAATAAGCTTTGCTACAGTATTAAGAGATTTTATGTTATCATTCCTTTTCATAAAATGGATCCAGTTTATTTTCATTCCTTGTACCTAAAAGTTTGGAACTATGTAAAACATTGCATCACGAAAGATTAAATTATAAAATTAAATCTTTTTAAGCCAAACATTTTTCTTCTGCCCGAATGATGAAGAAGAAAAAAAAACCCAGGAAAATAATGTATTATTCATCTAACAGAACCACATATATTGATATCCACTTTATTTCTTCTTTGTGGCCTAAAGGAAATAATAGCATTTATCGAATTTCTGTATTATTATTCGATTTTTGTATAAGGTTATGTTCTTTGTTTGCTGCATTTCCAGCTTATGTCTGGAAGAAGAGGTAAATAGAGCAGGTTTTTGTTCATTACGATAAACTTGTCCCCTCCCATCTACCCCCCGAGAAAAAAAAAATCTGTAACTCGGAATTAAGAGAGGTCCTTTTCATCCATTCAAAAGGCTATTTTAGGGGGAGTTTCGACACTGCATTAGTTATGTTACAAAATCTTTGATATTTTACACAACTTTGGGAAATAAACACACAAACCAATATTCTTTCTCGTCAAATCAATATATGAATAAGAGTTCTTTAATTATGTTAACATTCATTGCACAAAAGAAAAATAGTTTAATCTCATTAAAACCTGTATTCCAAGGGTGAATTTTTTAATAGCTTAGAAACTCTTTCTGTGCAGTCTTTTGTACTGAAATTGAGGTTAAGTTTTCTTGTGTTGAGGTAGTTCTACAAGTTCGATTTTTACGGCAAAATGTAGGATACATCAGAAAAGTTGCCCCAAATGGTTTTCATCGAGCAATAAATGATGCCTGAGGAAACAAACCATAATCGCGGCGGAACGCACTCCTTGGAAATAAGAAGCATTCTCAAATCAATCATTTAATAAGACTCACACGTTTGTATTCTGAGCAAATAGTCGCAAAAAATGGATCTTACGTGGCTTTTCTAGAACATACTGATTAATATATTGATGCACACATACATTATATATATATATATATATATATATATATATATATATATAATCAAGTTATAATTATAGTAAGTTATAACGCTACTCCTTAGTGAACCGCTTAAACACGCAGTTTGGAAGTGTTGTCTGAGCATTATGAAGGAGGGTAAAGGGAAGCATGTGGTACAAGATTAAAATACATTCCATGAAACAATTACGGTTATCTTCTGTTGCCTATGCCATGCATTATAAGAAAATATAAAACAGAAACAGTCATAGACAACAGTCGAAATTTAAAATTTTCATATCAGTATCGTATCGCAAAAAACTAACTACTTACAAAATATATTTAACTATTTCGTTTTTCCCTTATTTCAATTAATCATTTTTTTCTATCAATCAATACACATGAGAATGCTCTTACACGTACATAGTCCAAAATTTTATGTGTTTTTAGAATTATATTTTATTTCTCACCGTTAAATTCCTCTTGAAATTAATATACATTCCCATGTCAGTGAACACCCTTTATTCACAGGGAAACAGCAATTAAGCTCTATGTGTTGAGAAAATATTTTCTTCTTTAAAGCTTTTATCATGGTTTAAAATCTACCAGACAATTTTCACATAGTAAATGATTACCGGTGTGATGTACATGGGAACAATATATTTTAATCCAATGGCTTCATAAATTTGTGCATCACTCATAAATTTTTAGAACACATTTTAAGTAACATACTATTCGTAATACCATTGTGTGATAGGTAATACTAATAAAAATAGCCAATGTGTCCTTAAAAAACTTCGTGTTTACATACAGGCAGGGGAATTCTCGTCTCAACTTTTGTATAAACGAAAATGTATATCCAAAAAGTACCACCCTTACAGTTGTTTCTTCAGAACTAACGAGCTGGTTCAATCTTTCAGCCCCACCTGGTATAATAATCTGAGGAGTATATATAACAAATTCTAGTATAAAATCTCGAAGGGCTTTTTTTATTCAAAAAGAAACTTTTAGAATATAAATATATAGGTTCCATTTTATGAATAACTGGTCGAATGATTCTTATAACGCATAAAATCTTCCTGTTTGATGCTCTCCGAAGTCATTTATCACAGCTGCTCGTCAAAGAAAAAAAATACACAGCTTTGGTGAAGATATACCGCTCGAAAATTTTCGTAAGACTCAATGGATGTCACAAATCTTCGTATCTTATTTTTCAACCTAGAGTGAAGAATATTTCTCAAAGTTAAAACTTTCTGGAAACTTATGGTTTAAAATACAAATTAAGAAACAAAATTTATGACGAGTTCTAGAATATTTCTTTAACTTCTTAAATGTAAATGCAAACCTTGAATATTCGTCTGAATTATCGTTCATATAAGGAATCGTAATCCATACATTATAATGGGACTAGAGTTGAATAATTCACTAACTCCAGTCAAAGTTAAAATAACCAAAATAAGATAACCAAAAGAAAATCCAACATTAAAGACTGAATGTGGAGTAATGTTAAGGCTACGAGAGAGTTTCGATGTATAATTAGTAAATGATGCTTTGTGCAAATGTTTTACTAAAGGATATTCTACACAATGCCTTTTAATAGAACCGGAGTTGAAGTATTCTCTTACTTCATTCAGAGTTAACCCTTTCAGGGCAACTCTGAAACGTTTGCATGGTGCAGATTTTTTTTAGATTTATTTTAACCTAAGAATATTTTTAAGGAATCTTGAAAAAATTTTCAATTAAAGGTTGCAAAATGTTTTTACTTCTTTAAACTGATAACAGATTGCAGAACTAGCCATTTTTCTGATCATTTAACTGAAATACATTGAATGCAAGTGAAAAAATGACTAGATTTATGCGTTTGATTTGTCCAAACGGCGCATTCAAAGGGTTAAGATAATCCAAACCTAAGATATCCAAACATCATCAAGCAGAATCCATAGCTGGAAAGTCTGATTGTGATGTATTGCTAAGGTTATTCGGGAGATTAGGGAGTAGTTCGATAACAGTTTGTAAATATGTCTTTGTACAAATGTTTTAAGTTATGATCTGTTGATGTGGAAGTAAAAGTACTTTCTCATGTATTGCAAAGCTGCCTTTTAGTTTACACCAAGATTTAGTGGTAAAAGAAAAACTACACATTAACTAAAGGCAAACTATATATTAAGACTGCCCACTGTGACATTCAGATAACATTTATATCACAAAAGGAGGAGAGATAGAATTGACATTTCTGAGTGGAGTTCGCCACGAACAATTATATAATTCTTACCTGTTGTGGCTGTAGGAAATGGGTCAGTTTTGTTAAATGCGGGGTATAAGAACAATTTATTTCATATTTTTTTTATTCATATTCATTATTTCCTATTTATCGTGATTGATCATAATTCTTTTAATCACTTTTTACCCGCGTGGTAAGATATTCAATGGGAACTTCTTATCTTAGTCACGTGTCATAATGACTGCACCCTCAACAGCTTGTAAGAAACTGGTTAGTCAGAAGTTTGTTTTGTTCTATTTATACTAACACTGATAAAAACCAAATGAAAGATAATACAGTTTCGAAAATCATTAGAATATTTATCTACTCGACGTTATATTCATTTTTTCGTTTAATTCGATTTCAAGCTTCTAGTTAAGGATAAACTTTTTAAACTATAAATACTGTTTTGAACGATTTTCAGTTTCATAGATTACTAGTAAAATTGTTTTTATGAAGGATGTTATTCTATTTATTACAAATAATACAACTGTATGCATGTATCCTAGAGATTGCACCAAGCCACAGAGATTATAATTTGGTTCGTTGTTAGCGTGCACAAACTGTACTGATATACTCATTAAAATCAGTGGATAGGTTTTGTAGACGGTTATCTTGATTTAAATTCTTATCTACGAAAGGTTGAATTTTCTTAATTTCATTGTTTAAGAAAATGATTAATTTCAAATAGTGTACAACCTAAATTAACGGATTTTGTCTCTTTACATCAAATATACTTTCGCCAATCTCTCTGAATAAGCCCAATAAATTTAGCGTCCTGAAGCCTTTGCTTACATCACGCGTCCAAAGCAATTCATACTACAATAGATATGGGGGATACAGCTAGTTAGTTTTAGTTTAGTTAAACGTTGACGGAAGTATCTCTCTTCAAGATCATTTCCTATCTAATGATGAATATGTGCTTAAGGAGTTCAGCTCACAGAAGATAACATCTATTGTTTTCCTTCAGCAGTTAAGATCTTAGGAAAACTATAAAGTTAAAACGTGTGTTAATTTGCTCTGTAGTATGGTTGGAATTTTTTAAATAGAAATTATTAGTAGGTACTGAAAAGAATACATACCAAGATTAGCAAGGGCTTTGTTGTTGCAACACTTTGTTTGGCTCCAATTTTGATACGCCATAAAAGTTATTACCGAGCATTTAAAATTCTAGTCAATTAGAAAATGCTTATTGTAATTTCTACCTTCTATGTTATCGATGAGAAAATTAAATACTGCTATTGTCCAATTAAAAGTATTTGCAAAAAGCCTCGAGAACTGGGCGCTTGACACGGAAAAGCAATAATGCATTTTGAAGCACACACGTAGCAATGCAATAATGACAGAGAACATCATAAAGTATAAGCGATATTGTTACACTTTGATCTTGAATGAAACTCTGCTGTATTATTTCTTATCGGAGTGTGCATACATTGAAGGCCCACTTCTGAATTCACACATTCTGCTGTCTGTAAGGCATTATCCGCAAATGAAAATAGTTTTTTAGGGTTTACAACAAAAACAATTATTTATCAGAAGATGCGAACTTTTATAATGTATCTAATTGTGTGAAGATTTTCAACAATGTGTAAACATGTTGCATAAAAAAACATTGCTAATTATGGGATTCGAGAGAAGTGATCTGAAATTAAATAGAAATAAATATAATTAGCTCCAAAATTTGCATCGGAAAATGAGAAATTTCATTTAGAGCGAAATTGCGCTAGTTTAAAAATTGCAACTTACAGTCTGAAATAAATATTAATAAATTGAAAGTTCTATATATTAGGTTGTTTTAATAACTCTTCAATCAATGAATTTTCATATTTAAGCAATTAGGTCTTATGATAAGAACATAGATTAGACCAAAGAAAAATTTACCTTGATTTGTGAGTTTGAATAATAACAAGCTTTTATTTATTGAGCAAATAAAAACCAGATTTAATATCCTGCCGAATGGACCCATTAACTGATTTTCTTTAATGTTCTCAGTCCATTCACTAATTACGCATTACTTTAAGGCATTTAAGATAATAGCACTTATTCAAGAGTTCGTAGACTTTGATATGTTCCTTAAAAATCAACTTTTTTACTTACAACCAGGTTCACAGCATAATAATTCTATTTTAAATAATAAAAAGAGCATTATCTTCTTTTATGTTTATTAGATTCATTTTTCTTCTCGGAGAAATTCTGCTTAAAAGGTAGCTCGATAAAACAAAATATAAACTTATATTCAAAACCATTTTTTAAGCACTCTTACATCAGACATTCCTGTTAGTTCTTATTTGCGTCGTTTGAATAAATTATTTTTCTAAACGAAAACGTGTTTTTTGTACGATATAAAATATATCAACTAAGCAAATAAATTTTTTATTCAATTTTTAATTTAGTTGTAATGTTTTTGGTGAATGTAAGAATTAGAGACTATAATTTATTAAATAAGTGGTTACAAAACTTAAAATTAATGAGTTTGGATCTCTGTAGAAAGACGTCAACATACATTTAAAAATATATTTAATGTTAGTTTATCTTTTTATAACCCAAATTTGTTATCAAAATCCGCTTCTGTCTTAAATATATGAATACTGATACTGAATGATTGTGAAATCATAAAAAGCAAACCAATAAGCTCGAATATGAATTTTTCTTCCCAATCCATTGGTGCAAAAACTAGGGACTATAATTTACTAACTGAGTGAATACAAAACTTAAAATTAATGAGTTTGGAATTCTATAGAAAAACGTTAAAATTAAGATATATTTAAAAAGTATCTTTAATGGTAATTTATATTTTTACAACCCAAATTTGTTATAAAACTCCGATTCTGTCTTAAACACATAATTAATGATACTGAATGATTGGGGAATCCTAACGAGCAAACCAATAAGCTCGAATATAAATTTTCCTTTCCAATTTATTGGTACAAAAATTAGGGAATATAATTTAATAATTAAGTGGAACCAAAACTTAAAATTAATGATTTTGGATTTTTGTAGAAAGACGTCAAGGTTAAGATACATTTAAAAATATCCGTAATGTTAGTTTATCTTTTTACAACCCAAATTTGTTATCAAACTCCGCTTTTGCCTTAAACACATAAATATTGATATTAAATGATTGTCAAATTATAACGAGCAAACCAATAAGCTCGAATAGGAATTTTTCTATCCAATTTATTGAAGGGCCATACATTATACTTCTAAAGATAATTATTGCATTAAATTATTATGTAGACCATTATGTACATGCATAATCAGAGCTTCTTTTTATAGAAATAACAGACTTAGTTTTCACAAAATTGCTACACTTAGACCTAAAAGCAAAGTAGATAGTTTTAGAATAAAAACAAATGAATATAGAAATTAAAATGTTACTTAGATGAAATTGAAAATTTTTAATTACTAAAGAAGCAATTACAGTTGGCAATGAAGAGTTTACCGATAATTTGACAGAAAACAGTCACAGTTTTGAAATCACTGTTTTCGAGTTTTCAGTGTTTCGAAACTTCACTCTTCTATGTTCAAGTGTTAAGCTTCGATATGTATGAAAATATATAGAACTCAAACATTTAGAAAAGGAAATTAGAGAATATTCCTTAGTAAATAATTAAGAGATTGCTGCATATTTATATTCATGCCGATGTATAGTTACAGAACTAATTATTTTAAAATATCATTAGAAGAAGTTTCTAAACTTTTCACTATCTTATGATTAATGGACTGCTTAGAACATTTTAATCTATCACAAAGACATGGAGGTTTTTCCCTGATAATAGATTACTACGCAGAGCTAAACACATCTTAGAAGATTTTTAAAAAATGTACTGTTGATCAACTTATAGTTAATCTTGCCTATTACAGAATGAACAAAAAGGTTTTCCATGATTTGAGGTTCAAAATTTAGATAGCTTCAAGCATGGATATAAAAATGCTTGGAGGTCAAGGGGTAACTTATGCAAAGAGAGCCGTCTTCAGCGTTCCCTATAAATATGTCCCTATGCTAGTTTCGGACGTTTATGGGTTTCTCAGCATTGATAGGTAGCGATAAAGTTGAAAAAATCCAATTTCTCAAAGCAGAATTATTCTACATTGTTCTCTACATTTCTCTTTATGTATCGGCCAGAAGACTCAGAAAATCACAAAAAACAAAATAGGATGTTAATATGCATGAAAAACGCTGTCATGGATGAAACCATAACTGCAAATATGTAGGCATCTCCAGGATACAAACAAACCTTGTCATGGGGTCCGTAGCAAGACACTGCCGATAAGTACGCCACAGGGAAAATAGATAGACCATGGTTGTAACGTAGGTACAAGTCTGCTGGGTACACTGAGTACTCATGCTAGTCGATATTATCATACAACAAAATGATTATAATGTTGAAAAATAAAATTTCTACTTGCGCTTGATTTTAATTATATTGTTTGAAACTAGAACTGATAAACTGATCTGATGAGATCATAAATAAGAAATGAGAGCTATTATTTTTGAGACTTATTCATAAATTATTTCTTATAAATCTTAAATCAATTTAACATATTAATTTTATGCTTGTTACCATAGCTTCATTTGAAACAAAAAGAGCCGTGTCGTCATTAGTATGTTAATATTTGAAAACAATTTCAGTGTGTTTATCCAGTTTGCATCATCATTGTTATCATCAATAATTTTGCCAATTATTTCATTCGAACTAAAGCACGTTGCCTCCAAATATGTTCCATTTTTTTGTTGTTGCATGAACAAACACCAAAGCGATATCACAAAGAAATGGATTTCGCTCAGACAGTTCACGCTAATCTCTATCATCACAAAGTACTTCTAAAGAAAATCTATTTCTTTATTATCCACCTCTATTAGCAAGAAAAGAAGTTTTCTCATCAGAGACATTAATACTGACAGGATGTGTTTCTGTTTTCTCTTCACTCCCAAGTGTTCAATAAAATATACACTCGATTACTGAAGATTGTCTTATTTTCGGTACGGAAGCGTGCAATATTTGCAAGTAAAAAAGAAGAGCAGAACAATATGTACAACTCTATCAATACCTTAATGGTATATTCCTTCCTTTCTCTCAGTATGTACGTATGAATATATATATATATATATATATATATATAAAATCGTGTAAGCGTGTATACATGTATGCAAACAGACAGTAACAGAAAATGTTGAAGGCCCAGATAAATTAATGGAGGAAAGAGAAGATGGGTAAAAAAAAAATAGATGAAAATTTAGGTATATGGTTGAAGGGGCAGCTTAACTATGAGGAGTAGCTAGTTCGACATGTAGAAAAGATTCAAAGAGGAAAAGATACAAAAATAAGCAAATATGTTATGGTAGGCATATATGTTATGGATGATGTTATGGTAGATTTAACTGAGAAATATCTGAAAAGTCCATTATATTTAGAGATGAACTAAATAGACTGATAACTTAATGGAGGATTATCGACAAAAAATATTCGAATAAGATACATAGATGGATGGATGCATGACAGGACGAAACCAAGTGCACTCATATCGAGTGATGTATGGATAAAGAAGTAGAAGTTTAGGCGTGACGAAATGGAGGAATAAATGAAAATAAGTTACATGGCAAACCATAAGAAGGAAATTAATACGAGTGTCTTTTGATAAATCCATGGAAAAGTAATGAAAACGGCATATTTCGGGAATTTTTTATTCATCATGCTACATAATCTTGAGTCCGATACATTTTCTAAAAGGATTTTTAAGATTTTTTTCCCTTAATGAAGTTAAACTTTTCCAAAACTACAAAATGAGAGTTGGTTTCACTAAACGCTTCGGAATTCGATATAAACTTCTACTCTGTAAGAAATTCTTTCATATTTGGGAACGAGCGGTAGTTCGAGGGGACCAAATCTTCTGGTCCAAATCTGAGAGTGGGGAACAGTTTCGTAATTCTAACATTTCCGCAGTTACAATAGATGAATGAGGTGTAGATTTGTTATGATAGAAAAGAATTTTTTTCTGCAATGCTTTTGTCTAATTTTTTCCTGAAGTGTTTTATCTAAATTTCCTTATTTAAATAACCTAGAAAAGATACATTGAACTCTTCGGTGATTGTTTTGCCCTTTTCCAAGTAGTCAACAAAGATTGTACATTGGACTTCCTGAGATAGCAATAGCCACCTTATCCTGTGGAAGGAACTGTTTTCCTTTTTGGTTGAGGATCACATACTTCAACGGACTGTTTCGACTGTTCATTCGTTTTTGACTTGTAGTGAGGCACCCATCATTCATAAACTGTTTCGAAACTTCTCAAAAAGTCAACATGATTTCTTTAAAATTGCTCTAAAAGTTCACTCGTTCCCGTTTTCGATCGATTGTTAACAAACGCGACATCCACCTTATAAACTGCTTATTCTCAACTGCTTTCCTCTGCAGGGCAAATGAAGACCAGAACTAAAAACCACAGTTTAAAGCCTATTTCAAACGGCAACAAAACATCATGAGAAACTGACTTTTCCGACTCTGATATAGGACAGTCAAATAAGTAAGATGTATTGATAGACAGTTGGAAGAACTGAGATATATAAATATAAAAGCCCCCAAAAATGGACGTATAGGGAAACTGACAATCGGCGTATTTAGTTTTGTTCATGTGGATACGTACTCACTTGTAATATTTAAATACCAAACTCTACCACAAATGACAGCCGAATTAAGTAAGATGTTTTGATAGACAACTGGAAGAACTGAGAGATTTATTCATAAACGCACAAGAAAATGGACAGATGGGAAAATCGACTATAGACTTATTTAGTGTTGTGTATTTAATTGCGGATTCACTTGTAATGTTTGAATAACAAACAAAAGGTAATAATTCAATGCGCCGGTCGGGTGGCGAAGTTGTTTGCCGCAAAGGTATTGTCTGAGTGTTTTTAACACTAGGTTGTGGGTTTGATTCCCACTTGCGAGAAGAGGACTGAGATTAGGAAGATATGTTGTACCACCTATATGGTACTCCCAAAATAAAGAAGTTAACAAATTCAAGGCGAGGATGGGCGAATATCGTAATAGACAAAGTGCCTGCAGCGTGGAGACAACAACAATAATACAGTGCAATTGCATAATACTAATACAACACGTAAACAAATGTAACTTAATTAGAATATATACATAGCTCAGTTACAGGATATATAACTCTAAATACACCAAATCCCTTATTTATAGAAATTCCAAGATTCATGAAAAACATGGGTGTCTTTTAGATTGTTTGGCTTCAAGGTATTTGCTTCTTGTATTAACCCTTTCTCCGATAAATTTTGCTCCATAAAAATACAGTAGAAAAAAATCTTTACGTTCACACTAGCGAAATAATAAAAAAAATGTGTGTATACGTCTGTGAAAGAAGATTTCTTAGTAGAGCCTTAAATACTAAATCCGGATATGTTGTTTTTTTGCTTACGGAAAGAAGAGATATCGACAATAATGAAGATTTTTTTTTGGTATCTCGTATTCTAGTGGAAGATAGGACAACAGCATCATTTTGTTGTCTTGTATTACTCTTTCACCTTTCTTTGTTCTTTTAATGTTTAGAAGTGAATACATTTTTATGTATAAAAAAGTTCTAAAAAGTATGGGAAATCATGTATCTCGAAACTTTTAAAGGGTTTAAAATTTAACACGATGAAAATCATTATTGAGGAAAAATTTTGACTCACCCAAATTTAAGATGCACAAAAAGGTGTATATTTAGACACACTTGGTAATAATTTTAATTTAATTAAAATTTCTATTTAATATTTATTTGATTGGTTGGTTGAAATCTCTACGGTCATCTGCAATAAGAGAGCTCATTAGACCGGGATCTACGCTTATTTGTTTGATTGATAAAATATGGTTTAATTTTTATGACTCCTCAAATGAAGTTTGAATTTCTTTAATTCTACGACACAATATACTGAACAACATTTTCTCATCAAGGAAAACAATAAAAAACTTTTTACGAAAAAACTGTTCAATATAAAGTTTTTAAAACATTTTCTATTTATATCTAGAATAGCAAAACTCGAACCACTGGAATTAGAAATCTAAAATGACAACAGGTTGCAAATATTTGATTGTATTAGTTACTATTAGAAATGTATTAGTTACTATTACTATTAGTTACTATTAAAACCCTAAAACACATAAAAAATTTTGTTTTGCTGCATCGGTTATTCTACATTAGTTGCCATTTTTTGGTCAGATACTTTGGAAAGGAATTTTTGGATTCATCTTTAGTATATATAATTTTCAAAAACTGTTTTTGTAATTTTGATTTAAAATTTATTGATAAACTTTTTTATGAGCTAACATGCTTGTACAGACCTGAATGGGAAGAAAGTTTTCCGTGTCTAAGAATTGTATGTTTTTGAAAAAAATTGAAATCTATAGTTAGCAAAAGAAAGGAAACATTCATCTGGATTTACAATGCAGATAATAAGAGTTACTTTAATAATCGCATTTCCCTGACTTTCCCATTAAAAATTAGTGCATCATATATCACGTATCCGTTAGACTATTGTAAAGGATAAACCAATAAATATTTCTTTTGTTCTCAAAATATACTGCCATATTTTAAGAAATTCTCTTAAAGTTCCTCTTTAGTTCCCGTACTAAAGATTTCTGTTTATGAGACTCTTTTATGAGTTATTTTTAATCAAGCCATTTAAGTTATGATCAATTGCTTACAGTGCATTTTTAAAGGCAAATTTAACAAACGTTATATTTACTATTTATATAACTTAAAATATCATATATAGTGATCCCTTTTAATGTTTATTTATGTTGACGGTTCTAAATAAAGTTAACTTAAGAGATAGGAGAGAAAAAACACACTGAATTATTTCAGAGCTTTTTTAAATAGTAATTATAAACGTAAGTACCATATATTTATACACGTAGGAAATTATTTTAATCGGTTCCATAGATAAGAAGATCTTTTTTATATGTGAATGCCTTAAATCTCTTCTTTAGATTTTTAGGGAAGTGAGTTTTCCTTTCATACTATTTGTTATTATTTTCGTTCTTATTCAATGGGCTTTCTGGAGCATTTCATCGTATACGTTTAATTTTCTGGGCCAGTATACAAGTTAAGAGACGCAGGGAACTGAGACAGAGAGAGATTCTTTAAGACAGAGAGAGATTTTAAAAGATTTAAGGTTTTGATGCAGAATCAGTTTTTTATTTTTAAATTACATAATTCGTGACTGTGATTACCATGAGAAACAGAGCTCTAGAATTTATAGATCGTCATAAAATATGCATTAATTATGGAAAAGAATGCTACATGATCATAAGTAATTTATAATGTGCATTAAGGTTTTAGTAGACAGTGAGTGAATCAGGAGATTTCAAGAAATACAGAGATAGATTTTATTTTAGTACAAAGACAATGAAGGTTGGATGCAAATACGTGTTTTCCCCGTTAGATTTGTAGTGGAATTTTGTGGAATTTCTGTGACAGTTCTAACATAGATAAATAGCATAATAAACACGTGTTGTTGCGCTTATAATAAATTTTAGCCTTTCTATTGAATTCTCATGTAGATTTACTTACATTATGAAAATTATTTAAAGATTCCTTATTGTACTAATAAGAGAATAGGTTCTAAGATATTGTTTTTCACTTTTAATGACGACAAAAATAAACTATTAATTCTTCAATTTCGTTTTCAAGTTTGAAAAGGAATCTTTCAGTGGGCGTATTATTACGTTTTACAGAGTAATTCCATAGGTTGTTTTTATCAAAATTTAAAGTAGCTTTAAAGTAGCTTCTAACAGCATTAATTTTAGGTAGTGTAATTTAATACAGGAAGAATTGCTACGACTTAATCGTTTCGTAATACCTGATGAAGTTTATACTTAATGATTTACAGTATTTGAAAAACCAAACACAGTATTATAGATGAGCCTTAGCAGTTATACACTTTACTTTTGAATTCAAAAACTGGATAAGCTCAATACAAAATCACATGATGTCACTTTACATATCTTAGTTATACACTGAAAAATATATAGTTGTATATCTAAACGTTGTTAGCAGATGTAAGTCAAAGCTGATAAATGTCATTTATAAACGAACATAACTATAACTATGAAATAACAAATGGCCATATTACATTTTTTCTGAATTTTGTTTAAATTGCGAACGATGTTCACCAGAGTTTTGATGTACCAATTAAATCTAAAACTTACGTTTCAATGTTTATTTCTTACTTGTTTTATTTTATTTTCTCCTGGCGTAGTTTTATTCCGTTTCGATCGATTAGTTTAAATATATTTTTTAACTTTTGGTTTGTTGGTTGTAAGATGTAGATCAATTAAATATAATTAAACAATGGCAATGGGCTTGTGGCGGCCCAGTGGTACAGCGCGCTGGTTTTCGGTGCTGAGGGTGCTCAGATCGAGTCCCAGCGTTGCGCCAAGAAAAATGCCTCCGTTCGTGTCGTCCCTTCATAGGGGGTAATGCTGTCCGCCTATATGGTGCCCCCACAATAAAATTGACAGTAAAACTGCGGCGTAGTAAGGGCCAATGTTTGAATACAAGTGCCTCCGCATTGGAAAAAAAAACAAAAAAACAATGGCAATTTAACTATTCTTCGAAACATTACCATAATTGTTGGTTCACAAAGGATACTTAAAAATATAAGACATGTAGAAGCCCACGCTTGGCATGAAATATAAAATTCTCATTTGTTGTTTGATTTGGAACACTATGGTTTTCTTTTGAAACAGTGGGATTGAACTAGGGATTTTAGAACTGGATACCCAGGTAAATTATTGGAACCGTAAAAGGGTTTCAGTGGTTGTGAACAGGGTATTCGAAAATAGTATATCTTAGATTTTTAAAAACATTTTAAAGGGGATAAAAAGTCTTACAATTCTTCACAATCTGTTACTATCTAGAACTTTGGAACCCTTTGTCTCAAATGCATCCACAATATTAATTACTAGATATTCCTCAACCATCGAAGACGTCAATCCCCTCCTGCTACAATAGATATGCCATGGAGTGCCGTTTGTTTTAATGATTTATTGCGCATAAAATTTTCTTAAGAAATTTTATTTATTGCAGTTATAAACTGCAAAAGTATATTGCGTTTTATATTATTTAAAATGATGCAATCTAGTCTTCGACTGTGTTCTAATGTAGTGGCAAATTTAAAATAAAAACATAAAATATTCACAGAGAATTCGGTAATTTCTGGTTTTAGAACCTATTTCCTTAAATTAACTTAAATTCAATGAAATTAAATAGAAATACATTTTTTACTTACGCAATAAAATAAAATTCTTTGTTTTATCAATAAGAATAGTTTTTCAATAAGATTTAGGGTAAATGTTTGGGGGTTCATGTGTTATTAAAACTCGGTCAATACTCGGTTACCCGGTTCTGAATTTTTAGTCCAGTTCTGTAATACCCAGGTCAGCCCAATCATTGAACTGACCGGAACCTGTAGTTTAAATCCCCTTCCAACTGGATTCAAACATCCATGTATGTTTTCAAACCCAGAGACTCTGGGTCCGAAATTAGTACCCTGTCTCATCCAGAATTTGAACAGAAATGTTATATATTGTCAAAACATTCAGGTCGTAAATTTTAACGAAGACGATTTTGAAGGCTATATCTTACAGGTCCGTGTTAGAAATCTCTCAGTTCCATTATGTTTGACCCATTGCTGTTTCTTATATTTCCAGCATGTGGTAGGATGTAGAGAAGACTCCTATTGCTTGTTGGTAAAGGTTTCGGATTCTTAAATGTTTGTGAAAACACAAAGAGTAAGAACAGTGTAAATGGCTAAGGGATCTGAAAATTTGTACCTTATTTAAATACCAGTGCGATAGTTTATTTACGTTGCGTAATAGCTTCATTAGGTAATATATGTAGGGAGGTCGTTAACATAACACAAAACCCATTTATAGCAACGAAGCACCCATTTCATACTTTTATAATATCATTAAAAATTAAATTATATCTTATTGTCTTACACGCAATTTACGTAATATATCTCCGTACACATTACATAAAATTTCTACAATTTAGGCAAAATATCTTGAAGACAGTGAATAGAATATATGATATAATAATTACACACTTATTGAATAACTGTCTATTTATCTCAAAAATTTAATAACAAATTCATTGTAGAAAATTAAATTCTCACCAACTATCGTGAATATTTCCAAATCATCTGAAAGCATTATTCTTACCTGTAAAAAACAAACACATATTTCAGTTACAAGGTATGCATGATATTTAATACTCATAAAAATACTTACAGAAGCGTATACAGTGGAATTTCGATCGATCGTTCCCCGAATCATCCTTTTCCCGTATGAGTCGTTTATTTCACTGGGTTCCGACGATCATATTGCTTTCTTTATTTCCCACATCTATCATTTTCCCGCATTTATCGTTCACTTTAGTCGGTCCCTTGAAAAACGATAGATCGAGATTCCACTGTATAAATCATTCCACTTTATAGTCAAATAAATTACTTAAAATGTTAGACGGATCGTACCCGAAAATTTGGTTGTTGCAAACTGCGTTTATATCTCAAAATGCATTAAAGGTACACAGTTGCTATAAATGTTAAATACATATTACCTATAAAATCTATTATCAATGTACTTAATATCAAGAGAAAATATCCATATTTGTAAGTTTTGGGATTTTCAGAGAAATACACAAATCTGAAAATATCAAAATGCGTATTTCAAGTTTCAGGTCCAAGTATTTTTAAAGCTACATACAAGCTTCATTAAAGAGAAAAAAATTGTCAAGAATTCTTGAACAATACAGGTTTCCTCGACTTAAGACCGCTCGCACTTAGGACCGATATTTTTGCATTAATTTTTTTCTTAAATATGCTGTTTCTTGAATGTGCAGTACATGCCAATATGTATTACATAATTATTTAAAAAATATGATGCAATAACCTTCAATACTTCAAAAATATATCTCGCAATAATAAAAATGTATGGTGCAATAGTTTCGATATCCACACGATAAATTAAATAAACCTTCATTGGCTTCATAAATGGCCTCATCTTTTCTTTATATTAATAATTGACTACAAAAATTAGAAACAATGAATCCAAATGAAGAAAGATTCACGAGTGTAGATCGTCGCATTCAGGAAAATCTGGCTTGCTACCAGGCAATATATATGGAAAATAAGACACAAACTGTTCAAACTAGCTTGGATAACTTGGAACGTATTTTTGTCGCAAATTCTGAATCAATGGATTGTAATAACATAATAAGTAGTGTGGCGAAGAACAATTTATGTCTTCTAAATACAATATTTTTTAAAATACGTATGAATGTAAAAAATATAGGTATGCACATATACAAAAAAAAAATGTGTGAAACTCGACTTACGTCCAACTAAACTAACAACAAGTGTCTCGGTCTCTATCTTGGTAGTAAATCGAGGAATATCTGTACCTGGTAGCAGAATGCTCAAAGATTGCACACATTTCTAATATGTACAAAAATGCATATAGTACAAGTCTATTTTAATGTAATAGAACTATCATTGCATTCTAATTCTAACTATGGAAATTCGGAATTTAAATACTATTTCTTGCGATGTAAAATAATTCGCTGATACTTTATTCATAATGAGTTTATCGGAAACTTATTGAAAAAGACAACGAAAATTAGCCCATTTCCCTCTGTTTTACGCGCGATTCCCGTTTTGAAGTATTCTGTTCAAGGGCAATTTAATTTCAATATAATACCAAAATAAAGGTTTACTTTGCAATTATTTGATTCACTATATTTCAATCGATTTGTTTTATTCATAATTCAAAAATCCGTACTAATCATACTTCACTGTTGTGGTGGTAACGTATCAATGATTAGATCAGAACGCTTTTTTATAACAATTTCCTATTTTTAAGTCTATAAATAAATAAATCCTTTCTTAACTTACAGATGACAGAGACGAAATTTGAAATGAAGCAGCCATGATTCATATAATTCTTATGTTGATTCATTTCTGACATACAGATCAAATGATCTCGGCAATTCAAGACCGGATTCTAAAAAAACTTGATTTACTTTGTCTATACTCATTCTGGAGCATCTACCATACATACCAGTGGAATTGTTCTGGTAAGTTTTGCTTTAATGATCCCCCATACAAACAAAAAAAGAGATTTATTACTCAAATCTGTTTTTGTGCGGTCTTTTTCAGTTCGATATTTTTGTGCTATTGCTTTTGTACGAATTTTTTTGTGCGGTATATGTAAAAAAATGTGCATGAAAATAAGTAATATGAATAAAAAGTAAGAAAAAGTAAGAAATTTACTAAATTAAGTAATTAATGAGATAAATAGGAATTTTAAGTTATTTTAAGGGGGATTTTGTGCGATTTTTTTGTGTGTGTTTTATGCGGTTCCTATCCACCGCAAAAAATCAGGTTTGAATAAAAAGTAAGAAAAAATAAGAAATTTACTAAATTAAGTAATTAATGAGCTAAATAGGAATTTTAAGTTATTTTAAGGGGGATTTTGTGCGATTTTTTTGTGTGTGTTTTATGCGGTTCCTATCCACCGCAAAAAATCAGGTTTGAGTGTATTTTATGAATGTGTCGTATAATACAGAAATGTGCTTTAACCAACTCTAATAAATGAGGTACACTTGATTTAAAATTATGCTAAGTTTAATAAAATGTAATTCATAAATATTTAAAACCATTACGACAAAAATATTTTATTTATCATGCTTTTGGGTATGTTGTATTAGATGATACAGATTTACTCTGAATAAGCCGTCATCTTAAATAAGATAACGTAGATACCTTTAATGTATGACACATTAAAATTACAAAACAGCCAAAAAAAGGTACGTGGATTTTTATACAAGGAAACTTTTCTAGCCCGTAACCCCTCGAAACGGTCATATTTTGTTCAGACCCGATAAAAGATTCAATAGGGCCAATATTAAAGAAAAAAACCTTTTCCACTGTCACACTTCAAAGTGGCCTCTTTTTTTCGGAATCATTACTGGTCGCTATAGAGAAATATTTCTGTAAATAAATGTAGTCATATTTATTAAAATCAATCTCAGAAGACAAATCTTGCTTATATATAGTTATAAAAAAGCTCTTTGAATTATCTGAATTATGATGGACATTAAACTTTAACGAAGAGGTACGTTGTCTGCGTCAAAAAAATGGAATTATTTATTCCTCGAACTCTATCTCTGAAAAATGGTTAAAAATTTGCTAGAACCACCTTTGTTTTCCTAAGCAATGAAGAACTGGGCTAGAACAAGAACTAACAAGTTTGTCAAGAACTTTCTTTTGTGTGTCTTTTGATTTACAATGCGTACAAAATTCTTTTCTTCGTAGTTTTAATTGACTGAGTTATAAACAAAGTGTGTTGTTCGCCAAAAGTTTTAGCCGTATAATTAAGGAGGGAGAAAATGAAGAGAAGTAAAACGTTACGAAATTTCCTTTTTTTATATGCTATGAAAATATATTTTCTTAATTATATATAATTAAAAACATTAAGTAAAATATGATACCATATACTACTTTTTTATTCATTATTTTGAATATAAAACATTTTTTTGCAAAAGCAACGTTTTATTTGAGACGTAAAATTAAGAATGTTAATAATGTTTTTAAGGATGATAAAAGATTATATTTTGTGGTAAGTATTTTCTTGTTTTGAATTACTATTCAATTTTTGTGAAGTAATTTTATAAAATTGAGAACTACTTTACACGTTTCTTCACATTTATATTTCTATAGCCCTAAAAGAATTGGGCTGGCAAGAGATTAGAACAGGTACTTTAAGGTTTCTTTTGGCTGATTTTTTGTTAAGAATCTTACATTCACCCTAAACTTTCGAAATCGGGTTTTGATATTTCTTTATTGATACAACAGTTTTCTGTTTACCGGTAGATAGATATTCGTTAATATAATTGTTTTTAAGTAACAATAATGAAATTGTACCGCTATTTTTTTTTCTTTTTTTCTTTTTTTCTTTTTGTAGGGTAGGGAATGTGTACCTTATGGTACGACGATTAACAGTTCTCAGACGAACATCGGATTTTTTGAAAATATTCTATAGGAAAAATGAAGATTATGGCGAGAGAAACAAGCCTGTGTGCAGCTAATCAAAATTCGTATGAATCAGTATGCATTACACCAAATAAATTCCCATAACCATATTTTCGTTCCATGTTGTTTGACTCTGTAGATAGAATAAATAGTAGAAAATGTTTATTTAGATAATAACTGCGTTTATAAAAAATTCATGGATATTGATAGGTTTAATTATATACATTCTAATTATAGGGGTAAAAGAGGAAAAGGTACCAATAGTTTAAAGACAAAATTGAAACTGGATGATCTGCAAAAAAATTTGTAATTTAGTTATTGATTTTAAGAATAATTTTAAGAACATTAAAATAATTAAACATTTTTTATTAAACCAAAAAAATTCTTGTTTAAGGTGGGTAATTAAACATCATTTATCTTCAATTAAATTTGTTTCGAGGTTTACAAAACTAATAATTTTAGATTTAATTAAATACAAACTTAATCTGACTAATTTGGATGCTAAGAGGGGAAGGGATGTAGGGGTAGAGTACTGTACTATTAACTTTCTAGATAAAGATTTCGAGCATTTAAAACTACCTACTATTGTACATAATAATTCTAAGTTATTGCCAATCAAGGATTGTGGTAAAAATCACTATTGCTTTTAAATATCAAAAACGTTAAGGGACATAATCTGCAACTATAACTTTTATAGTCATAACTTAGGCAAAATTTTTAATTCTGATAATAATTGTCATATTGAGGAGTTTAAAAACTTTGTTAATCCAACTTCGGGGCATATTGTAACAGGAGATCTTAATATTGTTAAAGATGTTAGGTTGAGGGAAGTTCTACGTAAGGGCTCAAAATTTAGGGTAAGAAATAAGGTAAATTTAAAGCAAATTATAAGTTCTATCACTAAAGATTTAGATTATTGTATAGTAAAATTAGCAAGGAAGTACAATTGGCCTATCGAAGGTTTTATGGAGTGGAAGGTGCATATTTTACCGGATATAAAAAGGAATTATGAAGAGTATGGTAGGGAGGACAAGAGGTTTTTTTTTCTAAACAAAGATCTATACAGTAAAATTAAAGGTTTAAAAAATAAGTTTATTATTACGGTTGTTGATAAGGCTGCAAATAACTTCGGTTTTATGTGTAAATATTATTTTAAGCAGTTAATTTCTAGGGAATACAACTCAAATAACACCTATCAAAAAATTAACCTTACCAAAAAAGAAATAGGTAATAGGATTTTAGCTTTTAGCAATAAAATTAAGTTTAAGATTAATAGCATAAAATACCCTTACCTGTTTCGTACCATAAAATTCCATAAAGTACCTACTAAATTTAGGTTTGTTACATGTAGTACAAATTGTTATAAAACTTTGTTCAGTAAAAAGTTCTTTAGCTATTTAAAATTATTCTAAATAAAATTAAGGTTACCGAAAATAGCTTTATTATAAATAATAACCAGGATGTTCTACATTTTTTAAAAAGTAAGAATATAGATAGCATATACACGTTTGATTTGGAAAGCCTTTTTACCAGTATTCCGCATGATAATTTAATGATTATCTGTTCAGAAATTTATGATGCTTATCTAGATAGTACTTAAATCTTAAAATGTGACTGGATTGATTTATGTAAATTTAATATTTTTGAAAACTACCTCTTTAATGGCTTATGTTTCTTTAAACAGATAAAGGGTATACCTATGGGAAATAACTATTCTAGTGCATTTGCCAACCTATTCTTACATTTTTACGAAACTAAATTTCTTAACTCAAATAATGTTACCGGATTTAGATATATTGATAACCTCATAATTTTTAACTGCAACGATTTGGAATTTCTCAATCAAATCTACCCGAAGGAACTAACTTTAAACCGGACTAACGATAATAATCTTTGTGCGACTTATCTGGATTTAAAAATTCAAATTCAAAATAGAGAAATAAAAATAGGGATATATGATAAAAGGTTAGATTTTAACTTCGAGGTTATAACGTTTACAAATTTCTATAGCAACTTGAACTATAAAATTTATTATAATATTTTTTACTCACAACTTTACAGAATAAAAAACATATATAACAACTCTGGGGATTTTTTGGAGGCATGTAACATTTTCAAGGAAAACTTAAGTAAAAACGATTTCCCTAAAAATTTCGGCAATTTAAAAGTTTTAAAAAAATGGCATTTAGACTCAGGAATTTTTTAAGATGTTTAGAATAGTATTTATTTTTTCATTTGGTTAAGCTGTAATTGGGGGTGGCGCTATAGTAATGTTACAATGACGTAACTTTTAGGATAGAATTGGCTGCTGTTTCGCCATAACCGTCACTTTCGGAATTGGGGTGTGTATGCATCTGTTACTTTGCTTTAGGATTATTTGTGTGCTTGCATGCACGGTGCGTTGAGCCCATACTGTAAGTTGTGTTTGTCTTTTCATTTTCTTTTTGACTTATTGCTTCCTTCGGGGACTCGGGGCCTTGGGATGTCTTTTGGGCTTACCTGCATCCTATTCAGAAAGTTCCGATTGAGTTAACTGATATGGTTAGGCTCCCTGATGACGAGACCTGTAGGTTACCTCTATGTTGTTTTATGGTTCAGTTCCGGCACTTATACAGAACATTGCCGTTGGTGCGTGGATGCCCAGAGTGCTTGATTTCTGTTTGCTTTTTGTCTATATTCGTATTATTTTTATCTTTCTTTGTTGGATTATTTATTTGTTTTTTTTCATTATGGGGATATGAAGCTTCTGCGCTATTCTCTATTGAAAGTCCCAGTCAGACGAGAACTGAATATTTATAAATTTTATACAGAAGGGCTGCAAGTCATGTCATGTATTTAATCAAATTGTGAATTTAAAAGAAATTGACGCACCTTCATTTGGAGTCTTTTAAATATATAAAGTACATTAGGTTACTACTATATTTAAGAAGAGAGGACTGAATAAAAACCTGTCTTAAGTGAAAAAGTTAGATTATGGGCTAGGCCAACAAAAAAGTGTAGTTTGATTTTTTTTCTCCAGACACCAATTTGTTTTAAAAGAGAGGGGGAGGGGGTAAAATAAATAAATGCCATGCTTAAAATGGGAGTTTTACTGAGTGCTAATGCGTATGTGTGCTTATTATACTGATTTTATTCTCTTTATTGTTTTGTATGTCACTAAATTATAATTATAATGACAATTGACATAATATATAAATGTTTCTTAAAGCATATAATGTGTTATATTGTTCTGATTATAAAAATAGTAAAATTTATCATTGTTTATTTTTCTTTTGAAGGTCCAAAGTAATAGAGGTAAATCAAGCATTAAAAACCCTTATTGTAGAATGTTAATAAATTTTTTTTCAAAAGTGGCATTGTATCAAAGGAGGTACTGCGCAATATTATACCATTCTTTAAAATGTTAAAAGAGCAATAACACTATGGCAGTTTAGATGGTACACTCTTAATAATCTTAACAATTTTAATATCAAAGTCTTTATCCATGCTAAAATTTTCCCTAATTAGTCGTAGTCTGAAGAGCATCAGAATAATACATATGTCTCCTTCCATTACGTATCCCAAATTGATAACAAATTGCTGCAATATAAACTTACACTATACGTTTAAATTCAGGTTCTCTTCTGAAAAATTGACAGAATTAAAGCAATTGAATATCGAAATTACAAGATCTGACAACTCCACAGGGCATTTTGAGGTTTTCTACTGAAGCCAATAAACCTTAGACATTTCATCTACATGTAAATAAAATATTTTCCAACAGAGGACGCTTTATTGTTTGCATCTGGTTAGCCCTTTTAATTAAAAAACGTCTGGGTAAGCATAGTATTCATTTCAAACCAGAATAAATGTTGTCTGTAGATTTTAACAGCAAAAACGGTAAATCTCGAATCAACAAGCAAAAAATATTAAATATTAAACTTGAATGATTTACTAGAGAAATAGCAAATTCATCAGTCTTCTTAAAATCCTTAGTAAACATGAAATTTGTCAACTAATTTCGAATAAATAATTTACATTTTTCATAAGGATAGCATTTTGTGAGATTTCCCTGTTAGACAATTCACAGATGCCGAACATGTAATGCTCCATAGAATGTAATGCTCCATAGAAAAGAAATTCGATCTAATGCTACATAGCATCATCTAGAACTATAATATTAATTTGAAACCAAATTCTACTTTTACATTAGATTTTGATAATCTATGTGTATTTCTTTAACATTGTAGGAAGTTTCATGTAAATAATTCTAAAGAACGGGTCTTATAACAAGTTCTGAACCTTGGAATTGTGAACCCTTGAGGCAGACAGCATGTATTACCTTTTTAATTGCAGATATATTATGACGAAATTTCCCCCGAGGGTATGAACACTTGATTTTTTCTCTTGGCTACACTATAATATTACCCTTGAGAGTAGTGTAAGAACTGTTTTCCGTAAATTATAGAAATTGAAGTAAGTTACAATGAAGTGAATACTTATAAATGAAATTATTTCATTTTCTTTTATAAGTAATGTATATTTTATTACTAAGTATTAATTATTTATACTAAGTATATTTTACAATTTCTATTATTTTGATGTTTCATGGACCTTAAATATTTCTTCTATTTTCCAACATAACTGCTTTTAAAAAAATCTTTTGATTGAATTTGATTGGATTGACTGTTATCCAGTAAAATATCACTTTTCATGCTTCTAGGGATTCCTAGATTATTGGGAAAGGAGACCGTATTCCGAAAATGTTGAAAACACTAGTTTATACCATCATTATTCAGAAATTACATTTTTAACGAGAAGATCATGTTACTGAACAATGCCTTAATCCATAGTGATATCCCCCCCCACACATACACACACTCGTTTCGATTTCGTGGCTCAAAATATCAGCATAAAGGTGATATGCTTTGCAAAAATAGTCTTGACTACATTGGCAACGAAAAGATGATCCTGCGTCCGTCTTTTCTATGCATATTATTAGGGATACGTAATTTTCGTATTTACGAAATAGATGCGAATAAATGCGAAATTTTACCGACATGAGCGAATAAATACGAAAATTATTTTTTTACTACGTTTCGTCGAAAACTCAGTGATAACCGGCTTTTTAAGCGACATTAGGTATTAATAGTAATAATTTGTTAACAATTGCTTTACTAAGTCCATTCGCGATTTTCAACTGAGAAATCTCCCTCTCCTTCCGATTTTCTCCGAATTTCACACGGACAGTTTGCCCGTACCGGAGTCGAACCGCAAAATATATCTGTAAAATCAATCATCAAAATTTGTGAAACAATTTAGTAAATTTAAGAACATCTCTTGAGCTCCAAAGTCAAGGGTATTTCAGCTACATCTTATAGTAGTCAACCAAGTGACTCCTATTGACGTTGTGAGATTTTAATTGCAACGAAATGCTGCCACCTTTTAACTTTGCAAAGGCATCTATGCAAAGCCTCTATAATCCCGTTAATAGAGTAGATGCTGAGATATTTTACCATGTAAAACATAGTAATTAATGACAGTAGGCAAAGACGTAAGGCACATAATGTGGAAACTACTACAATGTTAGCTTTTAACTAAGAATTTTGATACTTACCTATCCAATTAAAATTGCAATTTAAAAAAAAAAATGGCGAAATTTGAATTTACATTTTTTTGCGAATAAATGCGAAATTTTGATAAATTGAATTTTTTGTTGCGAAATTTCGATATTTTTATGCGAAATTTACGTAACCCTATATATAATGTATCCATCTATCAGTTATACAGTGTGTACATAAATGAATATCCCAACTTTGCAGGGCTATTGAAAAAACACTAAACAAAGTACAAACTTGTTGGTCATCGGAAATCAAAAATAACAGGTGAAAGTTCATGAAGATTGGGTTTTTAAATGACAAATTGCAACACCAGTGGATTGGTAGCCGGGCACCCCAGGACCTTGCTCTTCATCAATGGCTTCCTCGCACCCTTGACAACACTGTGCGATTTTTTTTTTCTGAGGATACATCAAACATCAGGTGTTTTTTCCACCACTATCAAATGACGCTGACGAACTTAAGACACGCATATCTGCAGCCTTTCAAACCTTCACACCAGATATGCTGAAAAGAGTGTGGAATGAGTTATTGAACCGCCTCGATATCCCTCGTGTTACTAAAAGAGCTCACATTGAACACTTATAACTATGTCGAATTTAAACTTTTAACTGTTATTTTCGATTCCAGATGAACAACAAGTTTGTACTTTGTTTAGTTTTCTTTCAATAGCCCTGCAAAGTTGGGATATTCATTTATGTACACACTGTAGATTTCGTCGTATTCGTCACTTTTCCTGGTTACTATAATCTAGTTTCTAACTTCCAAGTCCAAACCGAAAATGCATAAAACATCATGACAATATAGTTAGGACGTATACCGGAAAAGGAACTTAATAAAAATCGATAACAATTAAAACAAAGCGTACTATTAATTTAATTCGTTACATCTGCAACATCTCCGTAAGATATTTTACAGCTCAACGTTAAGCCTATAATATATTAGCGTTAATAAGTCATAAAGGAAGCCCAAGTACGTAAGTTTCTAAGTCTGAACTTTGACTTTAAGACTTTCCAATAAAACTAAAATAAAAGGCTTTAATGATTGTGTGTTGTAAAATAAATCTGTTCTACCTTACAAAATGAACGCCGGTCTAATTTAAAGTTCAATAGCTTCATTTCAATAGTTTTATGACCTTTAATGACAGGAATAGTTCATGCCATGACATAATTTCAAATATTTTGAAAGAGAGAAACACTAAGAAAAAATAACAATAATGTATCCCATATCTAACCAAAATAAAACGCGATTTTATTGTGCAAGATAAAAAATTATAATATCTAAAAAAACGTATCGTGGGCGAGGTTTTCGCATCTCGTAAATTTTAGTAGCATAAGCAGTTAGTGGGCGTGAAAAATGCTCTTTGCCGCAGTTAGATACCATCCATCAAATACAGCTGTTGGTATTTGTGTTGGTAGCGGAGATACTATGAGGACAGAGAGCTGGGATATGTTTGCTTTTGAAAAGGTGAATAGATACCTATAATAGACTTCGTGAATGACAGATTGTGATATTGATATGAATATTGTCCCCTGCTGCCGCATAAAGTCACAAAAGGAATGCCTCCGACTTAGAGACGGGTGTTTGCTTATCGGTTGTAACATATGTTAACACACACAAGTACATGTTCAAATTTTAAGGTATAAGTTTTAGCATACGTATGTTAATAACTGAAGATTGGGATTATTGTAACAGATTGTAGAAAAGAAATGTTAAAATTTTGAAAATGTGTTTAAAGTTGTTTCTTAAACATTGTAGTTGTTACACAAACTCTCTTCAAATTGTGAAAATGCGTTTTTAGAAGGTAAAAAAATACTTTTTTATAATTCCCTTAACCGATCCTACTATATATGAGATGATATTGAGATTTTTCAAACCCATGAAAAGGTCAACTGAAACAATGTTAATCAGTTGCGTTGTAATAAAAGCGCAACAATTTCATACGCAAGAGATATGCCCGAGGTAGTCTATTACAAGAGTACTTCAGTTGTGCAATACGTGTAAAATATTTCTTCCAATTTCATATTAATTACTTGCATCAATTAATATCCAAGTTTAGTATTTAAAAGATATCCCCTCCCCCCCACCTTGTCAATGGAACATTAAAACATGTTTCACTGATAATTGTTGACTTCGTATTTTAGACTTATTCTTAAATTACCTCAATGTACCCCGATAACATATAAACTGAGAGATAAATTGATATCTAAATATCAAGTTACTTCTTTTCAGTATCCAAAGATCACTATTCGTCCTCCACGTCACACAATTCTTCTGATCATGTACTATCTCACAAATGCCACCTTTTCTTTGAATAGATGGCATAATATGAACAACTTAGTAAGATTCACATTGTTAAATCCAGGTTCAACTCGCGTCATTGCAAGTTATAGACAAGAAAAACATTGAAAGACTCTTACCTACATTATTCTTAACTGCTTTGAATCACCATCAATTTTTTAAATGCTTTTTTTCTGTTGAAAAATAAATTGATAAATAATCCTCAACAGAGTTAGATATGTTTAGTCTACCAATTTTATTTTCCGTGGTATTCCAGGAGTGTCCTGTCAGTTTAATGTTTCTGAAACTTCCTGCAGAAGAATGATATCACCGGAAGAAAATGCTATATAATCAAAGACATTTCTAAAAGTGGTTACAACAAGGCCCACTTTAATATGTAATAGAATATAAAAAATTTATAAGCATGGAGAAAATTCTTCCATAGAAATTTTTCACCCCACTTACTCCCGGGAAATACAAACATCCATCAAGAACACTGATTATTTTCTGACCGGACTGAGGCCGCAGGATGATCATAACTTTTTTTACCAACATTTATGTGACACTAAAACTTTGTTATAGCTGTTATGCATTATAAGGCCATTTTTTTCCCCTTTAACCTATTGTCTATGAAAAGACCCAGAGTTTGCTAAATAGGAGATTCAAATATTTAATTGCCGCGTGTACAGAATTATACACCCCATTGTAAGTGTTAATTAATCAAATTTAATTCCGGAATTTTAACATGTAAGGGGGCTTTAGCGGATATATAAGAAATTGTTGAAAAGTTATATATATATATATATATATATATATATATATATATATATATATTAAATGAACATGACGAACTATTTACATGAATAATTCAATTAATTAAAAGGTTGATTTATTATATGCTAACATTCGTTATTCATGTAAGTATAAATATGAGCTGTTATTATAAATAAAATCAAATGTACGAATTTGTACAGTTTGGCCTTTTTTGAAGAATAGTATTACACAAAAGCATGTAAAAACTTGAAGCTATGATAATGAATTTATCTTACTAAATGATTATTTTAAGTTTGAACTTACACTGATGTATCGTACGTTCACAAAATATTGAATTCAGTTTAAAAAACTTTATGCTCTTTATTTCTTTTTTTTAAATAAGATAAGCAGTTTCTAAACTCTGCTATATTTTTTATTTTTAAAGGATAATTTTGATGTTCTAAATTTATTCTATTTCTTGCAAAGTAGCAAATAAAAAAATATATCAATTTAAGCGTTACCTTAAATTCTACCGGATGCCCCTTACAAACGAAAATCTGCTAGCATATGACATTATTATGAATTATACATTGAAGATTCAATATTTAAGAGGCAGGATATAATACATTATTCTGTTTTACGTTCAAATTTAAATTTTAGGTTTCATTTTTATCTTAATTTATTCTTGCTTTTTAAGCATATCTTTAATGTTTTTGATTGTCTTATTTTTAGCTAGGAAATTGGATAACATAAAATATCAATTTAAATATTACGTTATTTTTTCTACGAGCGGTAACATAAAGATTTCAAAGGATAGTGAATTACTTATTTTTGTGCATTAATATGTAACGTAAGGATATGAATCAACACTATATATCTCATTTTAGTTAGAGAGAAAGCAGTTACGTAAGTAACTCTTTACGTAAGAGAGAGAGTTACATAAATGCTTTAGGGGTCTATAAATCTGAGTAGATTTTTAATGCTTTTATGAATAGTTCTATTTCTTTTGGAGCAATTAGGTAAATGAAGTACTAAGACTATGCAATATTTGTTTTTAATTGTGTCATAATACACTTAGTTTTTAGGATATGGATATATAAGGTATTACGATTTAATGATATACAGGGTCATCGAAAAAGGATGGACACATTTCTAAAGCTAATAATTCTAAAATAAATTGAACAAACGCAATAATATTCTTTTCAAACAACCTGGAAAGTGTCCAAGATTTCTAAATGTAACTGGTACGCAACCGTAACGTTTGACGTTGCGCAGAAGCGATGCGAGGTGGAAGCGGCCTTCGGCTTTCCGTAAGTGCAATGGCGAACGTTCAGAAGGAAGCTGAAGGTGTGTTGTGGTTAGTGGAGTACAAATCTGTCAAAACAGTTCAGCGAAATTACCGTCGGGTTTATGGCAAACAACCACACCTTGAGCTTTCTCCTGAACGGTCGCCATTGCACTAACGGAAAGCCGAACGAAAACCTCTTCCACCTCGCATCTCTTCTGCACAACGTTCAACGTAACGGTTGCGTACTTGTTACATTTAGAAATCTTGGACACTTGCGAAGTTGTTTGAAAAGAATATTTTTGCGTCTGCTTAATTTATTTTAGATTGAGCTTTCGAAATGTTCCCAACCTTTTCGATGGCCCTGTATTTTACAAAACAAAGTGAAATGCGAATATGAAGATCTAAATTATTTTCATAAGAATAATTTTAATTTTTTATTACTGACTTAATTTTTATTTTAGTTACGTTGAAAAGACAACTAAATATAAGGTTTCCATTACTTTCTCTCCCGGCAATACTCAGAAGAAAATATTTATTATCACTTTATTAGATACTATGTGTAATAGATACAATTTACAAAGGTCGAATGAGATATATAGAAAGTTCGTGCTAGTTTCGTAGTTTATATTTTAATAACTTAAAAGTGCAAGTAAGAAGCTGCAATATATTTTTTATTAGAAAGATTTTGTTTGTATGATCTATTTTTATACTGCAATGGATATCGATTTAAGATAATCTTTATTTTGTAGCAGAAGTTCAAGTCAGTATATTTTTCGTGTATGTCATTATTAGATATTGTAGAGTAATGAACTTACAATACGGCAGTCGGTTTTGACCCCATTTTTTTTCTTCCTTTTTTTACTATATTAGACATTATGTATAAATGATAAATTTACATAGTTCAAATGAGATATATAGAAAGTTCGTGCTAGTTTCGTAGTTTATATTTTAATAACTTAAAAGTGCAACTAAGAAGCTGCAATATTTTTTTTTTATCCGAAAGATTTTGTTTTATGATCTTTTTTATACTGCGATGTATATCGATTTAAGATAATCTTTATTTTCTAGCAGAATTTCCATTCAGTATATTTATCGTGTATGTCATTATTAGATATTGTAGAGTAATGCACTATAATACATCAGTTGGTTTAGACCATATTTCTTTCCTTCATTTTTTTACATTATTAGACACTATGTATAAATGATAAATTTACATAGTTCAAATGAGATATATAGAAAGTTCGTGCTAGTTTCGTAGTTTTTAGGTTAATGACTAAGTGCAAACAACAAGCTGCAAAATATTTTTACATTGTTGCATTAGAAAGATTTTGTTTTAACGATTTATTTATTTTTATACAGCAACGGATATCGATTTAAGCACATCTTAATTTTCCATCAGAAGATTCTATTTAGGATTGTTTTCGTGTATGTCATTGTTAGATATTGTAGAATAATGAACTACGATACGGCATTTGGTTTAGACCACATTAATTGCCTTGTTTTGATAAAGGAAGAAAGTAAATAAAAAGACGTCAAAAAGGTTTTGCAAGGCTTAGGATAGTTAATTGTTTTCCATTACTTAGTTTCAGTTGCAAAAGATGAGTTACAAAAGGAAAAAAAAAGTTTAAACATTGCTTATTTTCTATTACAAATACCCAGAATAAATTCAGTTTTTTTAGTAATATGTTAGAATCGGATATAATTTATTATATACAAATAGATACAGATGAAAACCTAATCGGTAAAAGAACATTTTAATTTCTATTCTGTCTCTACTAAGAAACTAAAAACTCCTTCAAACACAACAAAACTTTTTCGAGTAAGTACAACTGAAGTGCATTTACGTGCTTAAAGTGCGAGATTTTTAACTTATTTTCCTTGATTTATAATGGCTCCACATAAGTTCTTTATTTCTCCCCCTAAAATGCTATTCCCCAACTTACGTGAAAATATCCACCTGTACATAATAAGATAAGAATAAAAATATGAACAGCGACTCTTTCTTTAAGAATGTAAAGCATTTCTGCTAAAAGAAATTCTAAAACACTGAGCCATGATGATTATACGGCTTACGCACATAATTACTTTCCTCAGTGCAGGTAAAACTTAAGAGGCTAAATTATCACGAGCTACTGAAGATTTCTGCAAAAAGTAATGAAATAATTAAACGTTTATTACTAACTCCTTAATCACGCTAAGGAATTTCCGGAATATCATTTTAACATTTATTTTAGTAGCGTGATTTTTATTAAATATTTTGTTAGTCTGGTGTGTAAATTTGTTAAATATTTGTGTATTGAGACATAACTTGTTTTAGATTTGTCGTCCATGCGTTATGGTATTCATTTAAGAGAACGATGGTGGTTCTGTTTAAATTTAGCATTCGTAGTAAATTTTTATGTGTAAGAAGCTTGCGAATAATCCAGTTAATCATAAGTATTGGAGGTTGTATATTTGGTATGAAAAATATGCGCAAAAGATAATTTACTATTTTTCTACTTATTAAAATATATACGTCATTATAATATATATCAACATGGAAGCGTGGGCTCATATCAAAGAAGATTTTTTGGGAAGAGTGACATCTGTGCATGCGGAGAGGTCCAGACAATAGAACATTGTTTATTTAATTGTGTAACATGGAGAGATTTGCGGTCGAGTTTACCGAGGGAAATTACTGAATGGTCACCACATAAATTCTATAATGACTACTATTGTAGAAAATTCATTTTGGCTGTGATGAAAGACCTTACGGACTTTCATTACCCTTTTTGGGGTCATTGATAATTTTGTTTGTTTGTTTCGGTTTTTATAATTGTGTAACATTGCATGTATTTATTTGTATTGTATAATCCTAGTCAACCTGATTGCCATTGCGAAATTTGTCGTCTCTCAAAATCATCCGTATACCTTCGGGAAGGACGGATTATCTTTTGGATTTATTAAAATATATAATTAATATAGTTATGAGCAAGGCTGCTTCATTAAAATTAACTTGCAGGCATTAATACCTATCAATTGTTAAAAAAAATAATCTGTGATTATCAGAAAAAACATTGTTTTTTGTATGCTAATTTCAATAGGTATTTCATGCTAGATCTAGAAAATTAAGTTATAAATACTATTAAGAACTAGGAAAATCTGAAATAAGACCTATCCTACACTTGCCAAATTAGAAATACTTTTGTGTTTCGGCTTGATTACTGTATTAGAGATTTGTGATAAAGAAATACATTCAAAATTTTTCCAATGTCGGCCATTTATTTTATAATTAATATCATGAATTTATTTTTTCAGAGGCACATACTCTACGCATTTTCAAATCGATTTCTGAACTATATTACTTTGAAAACCTACTAATAAAAGTAATGCTAAAAGCTTAGTTAACGACAACAGTTCAGTCCCTAATATTAATTTATCGAGTGACACTTTAATAAGTTAATTTTGTCCCCATTCGTTTTATGTATTTTCAGGTATTTTCGTACCCTAACCATGTTTTGTGTGATTTTTATTAATCCATAGTTTCTATTCTATTCTATTTCTCAGATCCTTATGGTTTATACATATTTCTTTTTCAAAAGTATTAAAAACACACAAAAAGTGTAAACCCTAACATTGTAATAGAAGTCTAAGCAAAAAAATATAAGCAGACATTTCTTCTAAAGAATTGAAGCCTTTTTTTAGCAAAATATCAAATTTTAAGCCAAAATGAGTAAAATACTTTAAAATACTTTGAAATATAATTACTTTTCATGGTAGTATACTTATGGGTAGTATACTTTCATGGTAGTATACTTTCATGGTAGTATACTCATGGTAGTATACTTATATACTTAAGTAAACTTATGGAGGCCATTTTAAGATATAATACAGTTTTAAAATAATTCTTTGTAATAAAAAATAAATATTCTTAAGTTTTCATTATTATAACAACTATTTTGCCGTAAACCTTGTTCAGTGTACCCTTAGGTGTGAAACTGAAATTCGCATTAAATTTTATCTATTAGGAAATAGCTTTACTTTGTCATAGATTTTCAGTTTGTCTTTATCAGCAGCTTGAATTACATTCATTTATAGATAATGCATACCATATATCTATGCAAATAAAAACTTAGAAAAAGAGGAGATCATTTGAACTTTCATAGTGTTTATTCGTCTAAAATATCTGTAGAATTTCATTTTTTTATAATAAGTATTGCTATGGACTCTGAGCGATAAAAGAAAAATGTCTTGTGACCATTATCCTAATAGTTTTACTAGTTAATCCTTAAATTTAAAACGATGGTTAGCATTGTGTGAAATATTGATATTTTAATTTTAATTTTAGTGACATTTTAATGTAACATAATACCGAAAATACATTTAAAGATATAATTTTAATTCACTCAATAGTATCATCGCTATCTATATTTCTCTATTGCTTTAATACAGCTAAATAAATAGGTAATAAATAAGTTTAAGTTTTAATTTTTAATAAACTTTTAAACTATTTACAGAGTTAATGCACACTGCGTTTTTAAAATACGAGCATATTTAAAAAAATCCTTTTTGCTATATTTCTGCTGAAACTTCTCTAAATATAGTTAAAACTCCTCTGTTTAATACACAAATTGTATATTATTATAATATTTTTAAATATTTTATTCCCCTTTAATTTCTTTTAATGGGAATTTCGCTTGAGACATTTCCAATTTTGTTCGTTGTTGTGACACATGTCAGAAAAAGAAGTCAACTAAAAAAAAAAAAAAAAAAAGAACTGGTCTAATGGAAGAGGTGCCCATAATACACGAACCATTTGATCTAATATCTATAGACACCATTGGAGGTTTCAATTACTACAATTCAAACTGAAAAATATCTTCATCTTATAATTGACCATGCAACCAGATATATTTGGACATTCCCATCTTAAAGTGTGACTAATGAAACTTATACTTACTGTCTGATACAACTATTCAATATCAAATATCCAAAAGAACGTCTAAGTGACAGAAATGCTACATTTACATCCTCAAGATTTAAAAATTTTCTAAAACATGACAATATTAACCAACTTTTAACTTTTGGACACAGACTTTAGTGTAATGGAAAGAATGAAAGGTGTAATCAGACAATAGTAGCTAAATTAAGATGTAAAGTCAATCCTTTCCCAAGTAAATTTCCCTAGACTTGAATTCTCCAACAAGTAATTTTGAATTCAATGATTAACCCCCTTCAGTCACAAATTTTCGGCCTGCTTATCTTTCAATAGGATCCCTACCATATGATTCACCTTTGCTCAGTAAAGCTTCATTAAACTACCCGCCAGTGAGAAAGCAAGAAAAATTGCAGTTCAAAGGACTATCCTACATCATAAAGTTAATAATTTTAGGTATGATAAACATTTTGTGAAAACTGATTTCTAAATTGAAGATTTGGTCATGTTTAAAGAATATAAATACTCAAATTCAAGAAAATTAGATCCACCATATTCAGGCCCATACAAAATTTTAAGACTACTGTCTAATGTAAATTTCGAAATTATAGACCGAATCAATATACGGGAAAAGACTCTGATATAGTTCATTCTACAAGATTAAGACATTTTCATCCAGAAAATGAGTTTCAACTCAATTAAATAAAACTTTGTTCATGCAGCATTTTTTTAGGGGGGGGGGAGGTAGAGAAAAACATAATAATGTATTAAAATGTTAATAATTGTGAAATTTTTAAAAAATATTTCCTTTCATTATTTGTAAAGATTAAGAGTTGTTTTGTAAGCATTCTGTCAAAATTATATGATATTAAAAAACTTGTCTGCTAATTTTCTGCATATTCTGTTGTCTTCAGAGCTGGTGACAGCATTTTTTTTCAAAATATGATTTCTGATTTTTATTGAAAGCTGTCGATGTGATAATTTTGAGAATAGTACAAATTTTGGCTATGACTTTTGGATTTAAAAGTATTTTTATGGTATTTTTACGAGTCAAAATTCCAAATTTCTCGTTGGATCCCAGCTAGCAGTCGAGAGGAGGGATGGACTAAATTTTCTTTTGCACTGGACTAGGTCTTCACAATGTCAGTTAGCCAGTTCAGAATTGTTGACATTGATACTTACCCGAAAACATTTGGGGAGCTTTGTTAATTGTCCGGCATGAAGCCCCCTATTCTAAACATGAGGTTTTTGTTTTATGTATTCTCCGTTTTGAGAAAATGCTGTGGGATAAAATTACAATCTCCTTAGTCTCCCAGTTTTTTTAAACTTTTTCCACGCTCTAAAATTTTCTTTTAGAATTTTCAGTTATGGTTAAGATTGTTGGGATCTGTGAGAACCGACAATCCTCAGATCTTAACTTCACACAATCGTGCAAAAAACCTGTACCAACACACACTAAAACAAACGCATACTGTTGATGTAAATAAAATAGCCATATGTAAAAAAAAGTACAACAAAGCTTGTACAATGTTTGTTTTTGATTTACATGATGATACATTTCATTGTGAATATGTCTTAGTATATTAAGTGAATTGTGATTTACAAAGTATTGTTTTAAGAAATGTTGTAAAGTTTATATGTGATACTTTTCAAAGAAATAAGAATAATACAAGAATCGTGAAAATTTCCTTATAATTTTGACTTAAAAGAATTTTCGATGTTGATAATTATGATTAAATTTGATAATAATGTATTTTCCATGGAAAATAACTTAATGCGTATTTGTAATTTTTTTCAATTTATTTCAGGTGCTGTGCCTCGGAGTTTTTACAGAGTCATCCTGATTCTATATGATAAAGATGTGAATATGTTGTGCAATCTGATCAAGGAATGGTACCACTTTTTCTCATCTGTATAAAGTTTTCAAATGCTATACCATTTTTCTCTCATTTCATATATTTACCTTAACTTTATATGTGTCTCAGTGTTTTGTTTCCGACGTGTGGCAAAAATGGGACAAAATTTTTGACTCTTTAAAGACTATGACAAGGACTTTGGAAATTTAAACCATGGACTTAAAAACTTTTCACTACATAAAAACTGTAACAAGGACTTGATTTGTTACAGCACGAGATTCAGGACTGTGTTTTGAATTTGTATAGACTTAAAGCATAGAGAAATTTTATTTTATTGTTGAACTCTTTTTATTGAAATTTCATAATATTTTCTACATTTGATATTTTCTTCGAATTGATATTTTTTGTGTTTTTCTCTAGTGATTTTACAGATAATTGATATTATACAATTTTGTTTTATGTATAATGATATCCAAATCTTGTTTTCATGTTAATTTTCCGTCTTGATTGGAGACATACGTACAATGTAATTAAATCTCAGCTCAATCAAGTTAAGTGCTCGAAGGAATTAAATCTAATTGGGCTTAATTTCATCTATTATAATTTAAATTTTATGATTGATATTCTAGTTGGTTCTCTTCTGAGAACTTGCCATGTGGGAAGGGCTCTGCTGTGTGTTCAAGCCTTCATGTGATGTGGAGGAGAGTTGCCTTGCTTGAAAAATTAACGCAAGTGAGATCAAATAATTAGGAGAAAAACAAATAGTTAACGAAAATTTAAATAGATGACAGCACTAATCAGGCCACTGTAATATTTATATAATGCTTTTTCACACGAAACTCCAGAGAATTACGCGATGTGTTTTATATAACAAAAAACTTCACGCTACGGGGTTTGTAAAAAGTTGGAGCAGATAGGGGATTTGCTTCGAAAATATCAGACTTGTGTTACAGAGCGGGAAGTTGAGAAAATGGCGCAGGGATGCTGACTTGAGCCCTGGTCTAACTTAAAATGTGAGGAATAAAGCTTTGTGCTGTGAAATATGAGTGATAACTCTTGCTACGACTGACAACTGCTGATCAAAGAAGTAAATCAACTATACGAAGTAGACGCATGATTGATATATATACATACATATATATATATATATATATATATATATATATATATATATATATATAGCTCTGTGTAGTAAACAAAAGATTAGATGCTCTTAAACAACGATGGTAAATGACAATTATAGAAAGGTGTTTGGAAATAAATGTGAAATATAACATATTTAAAAAAATATTTGAAATAAATAAAATAATTCCGTTAGTAAATACATTTATGTAATGTTATAAACATTTATTTAATGTTCATGCGGGAAAATGTTCTGATTACTGAAAATGAGAAATAGAAACTTGTTTCAGAATCTACAATTCGCATGCAAATGTACATGCTCCTCTAATTTCAAAAGCAGTAAACAGATTAATACAAAATTCATTTCTGTATCTAACTTTAATTCTGTTGAAAGTGCTTCATTTTGCGTTAGTTTTCTGTCTTTTTTGGAGATGCTAGCTGAAGTCATTATTTATTCAAATTGTTATTTTGCTACCAAAATTTCTACTAGGTTTGAAAATTAACTTGTCTTAGATATCGTATCATGTTTTAATATCGTAAATAGGTAAAATAACTAAATGTAAATTGTTTGAAAATTTCCAATGAACAGATATTTAAATTGATTAAAACCTTAACGATTTATTGAAACATCTACTTTAAATCAATACCGTCTGTAACTTCAATTTTAAAAATCCAACTTCCCGGGAAATTAAAGGTAATGCATTAATGCAGTTTAAATTCATTCGGAATAAAGTTATTTAATCCATGTGTTTCGTTTAAAGTTAGAAGTTTTCATCCCCATGTAGTGGAGGGTGTATAACCTTCAAATACAGTAATTAATTTAAAATACTTTTATTATAAATTTTTCTCTTTCCATCAAAACAATTTTCAATAATAAAAATATAAACGATGACAGAGTAAGTAATAAGGTTTAAATTGTTTGTAGAAAATGTTTAAGATATATTAAATGATTAATGCCAATAACTAATTTAACTGTGAAAGGGAGATTGGTTTTAACATTTAATACTACTAAATCTACCAAGAAAGTAAAAATTATACCATTATATATACATATATATATATATATATATATATATATGTATATGCTTACTTTATACGGTTCAATGATGCATTTTATAAAACCATGTTTAAAAATCTTTCGGCATCATATAAAGCATATAGCAGAGTTCTTCAAAGATTAAATTGTGAGAGGAAACATTTTTACATCGTACCTTTAACGCGTATGCTGAAGTACATCGAAACTTATATATTTAAGGCTATTTATCTGAGAATGGAGCTTTTCAAGATTTGCTATCCATATATGGATGTATGTGAAATTCCTCGCGAAGTACCTAGAAAAAAATCTGTGCTAGGAATTTCGAATATTCGATATATAAAGTTACGAAATACAACACAGTTTATTTACATACACAAAAATAATATACTAAAAGACGGACTTGTGTCAAAATCAAAACAGGGCTGGCAGCATGACGCTTTTAGTTCAAAGTCGGAAATTTTACTCCATCGGGGTATATGGTTCAAACCCTTTCAGGCCACACAGTGCCATCTATTGAAACAACATTTTTTTGCACAACTCTATGAAATATTTTCACAGCTTTTGCTCTATTTTATTCAAATCACACTCAGAGTATTAATTTTGCAAATATATATATATATATATATATATATATATATATATATATATATATATATATATATTTTATAAGAAAGATTTTATGATTCATTATTTTAAAATCAATCTAATGTCCAAAAGTGTAAACATCATGCCAATAGAGTTATTGCTTCGACAGATATACTATAAGCAAAACGGGCTTTAGTTTCCCAGCTATCATTTTTTTTAGCAGTTCGTAGTTTTATCATCAAAGCAGATGTTCTAGTCTGGAGTTCTGACGTGTAGACTATTAAACATAGATCAGAAAAACACGCCTAATCAAATGATGCAAATATTCTGCTCTTGAAAATTTTACCGCTTTACTTTCCCCTTTCTATGAGTGGTGTTTGTTTTACGTCATATTTCATTTAGTCTTCATTTGTTTTCCTCAGATAAGAGGAATTTAAGGCAAAATATATGAGAATCATAACACATCATTTCTTTTTAATAATCATGTATGGACTACATGACGGCCATGACGCCTTGACATTTTGATTCGTTTCCCTGTGATAAATACAGAGTGAAATTACTACAATTGTAAGACATTTTATGTATTTTAGCGTCAGAAACTGGATGTATGATAACTCTCATGTCATAACATGATGATTCGTTTTGAATTTTTCAATATGACGTACATATTACAATTTTGAATTTATACATGGATATACAGGGTGCTCCACAATTCGATCGATAAATTCAGAGGGGTGTTAGTAGGCATCAAGACGAGCAATAATAACATAGGAGTTTGCGACCAGAAACACAAACCTGACGCTGGAGGGAGCTGTGTACTTAATCAGAAATGAAAAGCCAACAATTCTGCATCTTTGTTTATGCTCTAGCTGATCAGTTGTGTGTTTCCGATCGTTCATGCCTATGTGATTCTGTTTTGATTTTGAGTTTTCTACCTCCTCCAGAAAAATGTCATATTTCTGGGCATCTAGTGATGGTGGTCAGAGGTACGGTACGATTAAGTAAACAGAGCCCTCCAGAGTAAGGTTTGTGTTTCCAGTCATACATTCCTATGTGACTATTGCTCGCCTTGATGCTTACTATCACCCCTCTGAATTTGTCGGTCGAATTTTGGAACACCCTGTATATATGAATTTATAAATAGTATATATGCAGGAATGAAAATTTATTTTTTCCCATTATATACTCTTTGAAAATCAAAAATAACTTTAGAATTGTCTTTTTTTCTCATTATTGCTCAGCAGATATTAGATCAATAAACTCAGCTTGTTGTTTACAGTACTATTTTTGTAATGTTTCTTTAGAGTCCCTGAAATACCATGAATTTTCGATAAAAGTATCTCTGAGTAATATTCACAACAGAAAATGAGATAATTGATAAGAGAAGAGATTTTGCCTGTTGACCATAAAATGAAACTTGCCATTTTGATAACCCATCTGGCATTTATATTATTTTAAAGTAATTAACCAGATAAGTTTTTAAGAATCGTGCTATGCCCAAACTTTAAATTTTTAATACAGTTGTCAGAAAAGGGATTTTATCTGAAAAAGATACAACTCTTTCTCCTTTAAGTGTTTTGTGATGTACACTCAAACCTGTTTTTCTGTGATGGATAGAGACCGCAAAAGAAAAACTCACAGGAAATAGCTAAAAGAATTTAAACTTCCCATTTAGTTAATTTGGTTAATTATTTTAGTTAATTTAGTTAATTTCTTACTTTTTCTTACTCTTTATTCATATTAAGTATTTCCATGCACATGTTTTTGCATGTACCGCACAAAAAGAAACACAAAAAATCGCACAAATACAGGTTTCAGTGTAATGTATAAAGAAATACCAGATATCAATTTGATCAAAAAATATACCTGCAGATCGTAAAAGAGACACAGAATGATGATTATTTAACTGAGATGTATTGATTTATAGAAATGTATTTCCTTTATGTAGCCATTTGTTTCAAACGCTACGTACAATAACTGCATGTATAAATTTATACATCAAAGTACATTTTCCTTTAAATAAATGGGCTCACTCACGACACTAAAGAATAAAGTTCATACACGTGATATTCTAAAACACTAAAAATGAAGAACAATGTTTAACTTTCTGTTACGATCTGACTTTGAGAGAACCCTCTGTACTAATCATTTGCAGTTTCAATTGCTACCAGCAACAGCTCAACTTTTGAGATACACATGAATGAGTTAATCAGTTTCTGAATCCTATTTCAAACAAACTCCATCTATGATTTTCTTGTTTCTTTTTCCGAAACTATGATTGAGTTGAACAAAGTACTTTTCTGTACCTCTTTTTTTATCGAGACTCAGAACGAAATAAGTACTTGCAGGGTGAAATTGTATTGAATTACGGAAGTTCAATTTTCTGTCTGTTTGTCTTCCCAAAATGATGGTATATCGTGCACATCAAAAGCAAACTTAACAACTGTTGTATTTTGCCGGAAGAAGATATTCTTTTTATACGGCTATTTCGGGATTTGATTGTTATTGGTTCTGTCTTGTGTTGAAAGAATTGAGAGGAAAACAAAACAGAATAAAAACTACTCTTAGGAATTTTGGAAGATTTCTTAATTTCTGAAATAGTTAGTCACAACATGGTTTAGAGTTACAGAAGTTCAAATGATATATTTGACGATAATAGTTGCTTTTTGGCGCTGTTATGAAAAGAAATGTGAAACATCCATTTTCAATAATTGTCTCTGCTGATATATATATATACATATATATACATATATATATATTATATATATATATATATATATATATATATATATATATATATATATATATATATATATATATATATATATATATACAGTTGACTCTATGTTTGACGACTTTCAAGGGACCATGAAAAGTCTTCCTTAAGTAGAGATCGTTCTTAAACAGAATTTGCGAAAAGATAACATTTCCCATAACGTCGGAGGAACCGGGACTGGGAAATATCGTCTTTAAATAGAGATCGTCGTTAAGTAGAGCGTCTTTAAACAGAGAGCCAACTGTATATATAATACAGACACTCATAGATACCTACCATACATACGTAGGATGTCTATGATTAGTTTCTCTAGGTTTTCTTATATTTTTAAAAGGTGTTGGGGTAAATATTTTCATTTTATAAAAAATATATAATTTCAAGTGAGATTCCACTTGTAATAAATTTACCAATTTTGAAAGAAAGATAACCTCAAAAAATTCTGGTTATGCAACACTGATCTATATGTATGTATACAGGCAATATCAGTTTCAGTAAAAAGTAGATAATTGCACATGGAACACTGGAAGGAATGATTTACTTTATTAAATCCGGTCAATAAAAATTATTAAGAGCTATCCATTCTTTATGCAGCTCAGCTGTAGGTTGGTTGGCACGATAATAACTATTGTTTATTCTCCCATATTTAATATTAGTAAAACATTTGTAAAGTTTTGCGACTTTCATAAATCAATTCCTAACATCACCCCTCCTGCCATAAATGTAACACATTCATGTCACCTAGTTAAATAATATAATACAAAAGTGCTCATGTTCCACCAGAATTCTCAATTATGAAAGGCAGCGTTTTAATATCCTCCAATTCTTGAAAAAAAGATACTGTGTCATTTGCAAGTAAGAAATACGCTCAAATTTTTTTTTTTTTACCTGTAGTTTACCTCGAATATAATTTTAAATAAATTTCCTGTTCATTTTAGCTGAAAAACGCTGTTATGAACCCGATGTATTATTTCCGATAACTTTTATCACCCAAAATATTTTTCATGGCATAATTTTCCGATACATGAGAGCCGACTTCCGAATAAAACGTTAACAACACAGAATCTTGAAATAACAGAAATATTGAAAACCATTTTTCTAAGACAACGACCAATGGCTAACTGCGGCATTTATCGAATTCCTCTATATATGGTCTTATGTCTTATGTTTCTTACCTGTTCTTAGATACATCATGGAAAAGATCTGAAATTTATTTTTTCCCGTCTTTTAAACATCCACAAATTGTATCACAAATTTTCTTCATTTTTATTATGGCCGTTTCACAGAAGATATCCTTCCTGCTTCTTAGAGTACAAATTAGAACTAAAATGAATTTACAAAATTGTCAATAAATTTTATATTTATAAGAAGGGTGCAAACGAATATTGCAGTATATGATGAACGTTTAATTTTTGGTGATAAACTTTCTGGATTAGAGATAAGGCCAAACATAGCATTCATTCCGAAATCCCCAGTGACTAAACATGATTTCCTCGACTGCGAAATCCACAAGTTTTTGAAATTTTTTTGAAAGTTCCAATATCTCTCTATTTTAGGCCCACTCCATGTAATAGCAGTTCTCCAAATCAAGCATGATATTTGTGCAGTCTTTGACTGTAGCGTGGAATTTAACGCTACAGTTAATGTGTGCTAATTTTGCCCCAATTTAATCTAGAATTTATTTAATATCAGGAAATACTTTAATTCAGTCACTTTGTCAAGCAATAATTTACGTTAACAGATGTGTCTCTAAGCCCTTGCTTTGAATTCAGGGTGTTCTTCCTTAACGACATCTTTGCTCATTCATGCACAGCTGTGCGTAAATAGAATCAGCTCGATATTGTTGAAGAAACCATTACGGTTCTATTTTTCTCAGGCTACGGTTCTCTTGTTGCAAGGATTTCTTTAAATTACGGTTTTCTGATTGCGGGCTAACAAACAGCGTACCATCTATCAAAATCCTTTCGAAAGCAGTTAGTCATTTAAGCGGCGCTCAAGGCGACGTATCCATAATGCACGCCATTTCACTTGCCCCAAAAGGCAGTACCGTTATTGTATCTGTGCAGCTTCTGAGAAAACCGCTTTGGAAATAAATCGCCAAATTTTGGTGAATTTCAAAAGTCGTCAGGTCTTCCCTGCTCAGCCAATCACCGCTTTTTTAATTTGCCGCGCCTTTACGTCATAGGCAGATGGTTGCAAATTTTCGCCTGTTATCGCCCTTTTACCTTAATGCGCGTCCTGCCTTCACACTAGGTACGCTACGGCTCTTGGCATCTTGGCACAATTTCGTGTAACCCTCGTGTAACTTTCGTGTAACAACTTTCGTGTAACCCTCCCTCCCACTACTCCTGTCTGTGAAAAAACTTTGATACAGATCACTATTTTTTGCTAGATATATAGGTTGTGCCTTTTAGAAGCCCCTCCAGAATGTGACCCTTCTTGCCTAATTCCGTGAGGAGGCTATACCACTTTCTTTATATGTTTATAGACTATGACGGTCATTTGTCTTCTAACTGAATTTACTGTTATGTGAGAACTTCACTGAAGAAGTAACGCTATGTACTGCAGTAATCTTGTACTACGTGAGGCCTAGTAATTAATAGAATAAATTTGTTTCGACCTAGAAAAACTTTGTTAAGTGTAGTTAATTTGTTTGACTTACTATCTTGCCGGGATTGTAGTCGACGGTGGATCTGCCTGTGGTTATCTGCATTACTTCGCTGCCACTATTTCACGATCAATTATCGGCAAACACGAACTGAAGAGTCCAGACTTCGAATGCATTTATCTTCATTACGTTACTGACTTGTTCGTAAATATGGTTTATGGCATTCCTGACAGTATCTGGGGTATTTCATCAGTTCCCTTGAGTTCCGGCTGGCAGATGTCCTAGATGCTGTGGACCTTCATCAAAGCGTTTATGATTCATTTTTTGGGGGGGAACAATTCACGCTTATTGACTGAGTACATCGTAGATATATTCATCATATAATTTCTTTTCCTTGTAAGAACATTGTGTCGTCGTATTTCCGTTACAAACTAGCGTTCCCTTCCTTCTCCAGTACAGAATTGCCGCCGTTCCTTTTCCTACCACTAACTATGGTGTCATTCTTCAATACAGAATTGGTGCCTTATTACCGTGTACAGTAACCTTATATTCCTTTTGTTGGTAATGCAAAAGGCTCAGTGGGAAACTATTATAATATAGTGGGCCTAAGAACACATACAGTAATTGATATGTTCTTTTAACCATGCTAAAGATCAGTTTAAAATTGCGTCATGGAAGAATATTCGATGAATTATAGTGCGATGAAAGAAACCCACCCAAAAATGGACTTCAAAGAAAGTCTTCGAATATAATTTTAGGTTTTCGAAATGATCGCACAAGGACATAAATAAACCATGAGACATCTTCGAGTGCATTGAAAGGAAGTTTTCCATAGATTTTGTAAGATTTAGGGTTTGTAGGAGATAAAATTTTACCTCTGAAGAACAGTCTTTTTTCTCTTCCATTATGAGACACGGCTTGAGATGGAATGCTGTTTATCTTCTTAAAACAATAAGCGCTTGTGATATGGCATCGCTAACAAAGAACTTCGATTGCTACCGCCTTCGATGAATATTTTCTATTTGAAAATCGATAATCATCATCCCTCTACTATCAATATGTATACCCGTTATCATCCATTAATATGTATTGTAAACAGATAGCACCACTGTAAATTAACAAACGTTAAGTATTATGCATCTGTACTTTGTACTTGTATCATGCCATCGAACGAATGTGTAGAGCCCACTACGTCTATATAATTAAAACTATGCCCTTACATTCTTCAAATCACTTTATTCTAATAGGTACATTTTCGTAAGGGCAAGGGGAGGATGCTGTGGCCTCTGCCTTCTGTAAAGTGGTATGATGAGAATCAGTGGGCAAACTGAAATTGGCCGTTTTAGAGAAAAGTACTCTGCCTCAACGATTCAAAATCCGGTTCCGATTTCTTTTACTCTTTTGTAAACAAAAATATTTAGATTCCAGGGTAAGCTTTACACAATGTACTGAACGTCTGGAGATTGGTAAAGAAGAGTATCCCTGAAATAATTTCGCCAGTTTTAATGAGGTGGTTTTAAGATCTCTAGAAAGTTATCGTGCTTGTAAAAAGCTTTGACCACTTACATATAAGGCTAGAAATCTGTCTTTCTTGGTTGAACTTAAACGTGTGAACGTCTTTAGATAATAACGATAATAGCGAATGTCTCAATCCCCGAGTCTATCTCTAAGTGCTCAGTTTTCTAAAAAATCACATCAGCACACAAAGGAAATTTTTTTTTTGTCACGTGACATTTGTAGTGCCATATGTCTAAACGATAGCCAGGCAAAAATATATTTTTTCTAAAAATTTATTTTATAAAATCTAAAAATTTGCTTAATAGTAACTAAAATGCTTCTATAATAAGACAGACACCTTTCTAAAATATTAAATCGGTCTTTATTCTTATGCAGTCCGCGTATATTCTTAAATTAATAAAAAGAAAAAAAAATCGTCATGCTCATTTAATATGTTTATTTCCAACTTTTGCATTCATAAGGCTAGAAAACCTTTTAAGGATAATATTTCCCATGAAATAAATCCATTTTCCGGCTTCATTTTTCGAATTTATTACTAAAATTTCAACATACTGAAAAGAAACCATTTGAAGAAATGCCTCTTCCGTGTTGTGTATTTGTGTCTGCTACACAAAATAATCTTATTGGGGTATTTTCCAATACAACATGTAAGAATATAGACAAAAAAAATGAATCTTGCAATAAACTGAAAATATTGAAAACCGATTCCTTGGTTTTCTGACCGTTCCGTAACAACTGCATTTATCGAAATATTTTATGAAATCTGGTTTTCCCTTTTATTATGGTTTCATGGTTTCTGTATCCCTCTCTTTTGGGGGGATTTTTATTTTTTTTTTTTTATTGTTTCTCTACAGCTCTCTGTTTTCACTTTGATTTGGAAAGTTAGAATGTCTTCAGAAAAATATGCCAAATCTAGTCCTTAAAGTATTATATTCATATAAATCTAAATGAGGCAGATAACGTCTGTTTCGTCCTGTGATAAAGCACGTGCAAAGGGGATAGTCCAACATATAGTTAAGATTTTAATCCCATCATATAACAAATAAATGAAGTCATATAAATTTATGAAAAGTTCTATCTAGTTACTTTATGAGTTTTTGCTCTTAATGTCCCCTGGCCATTTTGCCAGACAAGGTTCATACAGGCTTTGCCGGCTGAATAGTGCGGCTTCGGCATATGTGCGGTTCGGTGCACCACAAGTGTTGGAGCACCACTTGGCTAAATGCCACCACAATTTGGACCAAGCACCCCCAAGGGGCGACATCTGGAGGGATCGTACCTTCCCTACCCGCTGACCTCCTAGAAAGACATTTCGGTATGCGAATTTAACGTGCTCATATCCGGCCTAGACACGATGATATTTAATGGCGCTTGTTGGGATTCGCTGCGAGCAGCCTAAGTATCGAATCCCGAAGAGTATTACTAGGCTACCTGAGGTTCTCCTTATGAGTAAATGTAGAAAATTCTAGCTATAATTTATTCTTACATAAATTAATTGCACTAAGTAATTTTTTTTAACTTTTTATCTGTATCTCTGTGTTTTTACTTTGATGGAAAATGTTATATTGTCTCTAGAAAGAAAAATGTGAATAATAGCATTGAAATTATTGTATTCATATAAATCCAAATGTGGTATATAACGTTTGTTCCTACTAAGCACGTTCAAAGAGGATCGTCCATTTTTTTTTAAGATTTTACTGCCACCAGATAAAAATAAATGAATTCTTAAAAATTAAAGAAAGGTTCTGTCTTTTAATCTTATGAGTAAAAGTGGAAACTTCTAGTTATAATTTATTATTCCATAATTTAATTGCATTATTTAAAGATATTAGTAGATAAAATTTACTATTTCCCTACCTTTCTCTGTTTTCGTTTCGATATTAAATGTTATAGTAATGTTTCCAATAAAATACGCGAATACTAGTATTCATTTTTTTTAGTTATATAGTTATCAACGAGGCATATGTCTTTTATACTATGATTACCCTTTAGGTTACGGGGCCAATTTTTCTGATTCCTCCTTTAGAACGGGAAATTTCATACCTCCTTTGCAAGAACGGTCATTAAGGGGGTTATATATATATATATATATGAATGCTTGACGACCTTGTAGTCATATAACCGGGGAGTAGTAGTCCTAACGAGTCGTAGCGAGCGGCGAGGCAATATCCGGGAACCCCTCACACATCGGATTCATACCAGAAGGAAAAAGGCAGCTGGTTTATAACAGTCTTTATTTCTTACTCAGTTTCGTGGAACATCGATTGGGAACACATCGCGGAACACATTCGTGGAACACACTGCGGGACTAGCGAGGAACGGGGCCCCGCTGGCGCAAATTGACAGCAACGAAGACTTTACATGTTTACTACATGGGAGCAGACACACAAAAGGCTACAGATGTGAGAAATCTCTCGCCCGAGTACGGGTCTATTAAACTTCTAATTGGTTAAAACTCATCATCTGACCTCATCACACCACTAATACGAGGTCACGCCCAGCTTCTAGAACATTTCGACTTATATAATCCTCTTTTTCCGCACGTGGCGTTTAAGGGGAAACTAATAGATTACTTTGGTTGGATATCGGCCAAAATCAGGAAAGAGGGACGGTGTTCTGTTGCGATAAGATGAAAGAATTTCGAAAAGGCGTGTTAATGATAATGAAAAAGTTTGGAATTTATTTCATATATATATATATATATATATATATATATTCATTCTGGGCTTGTGGCGACCCAGTGGTACAGCGCGCTGGTTTTCGGTGAAGAGGGTGCTCTGATCGAATCCCGGCTTCGCGCCACGAAATATGCCTCCGTTTGTGTCGTCCCTTCATAGGGGGTAATGCTGTCCGCCTATATGGTGCCCCCACAATAAAATGGACAGTAAAATTGCGGCGTAGTATAGGCGAATGTCTCACGACAAGTGCCTCCGCATTGGAAAAAAAATATATATATTCATTCTTGGACCAGTATTCTTGCGATATATGCTATCCCACCCCATAAGGAAAAGGTTAAGCTCGAGCAAATTTTATGGTCCAAAAATTGTCAAGATTTTACTTCCAATAGAAAACAAATAAGTGAGAGTCTTAAAAATTCAAAAAATGTTCCATCTAGTAATCTTTAACTCAAAAGTGGAAACTGCTAATTATAATTTATTTTTCCATTAATTAATTGCACTTTCAAAAAATATTAGCTAAATTTAATTTCAGTAAGTAGTTTGATCTCTGGTAAATAGAAACATTAATTTTAAAATGCATTATTAATTATTATTCTTTTCAGAAAATCAATAATCAATTTGTTATCACTTATTTTACTGTAAAACGCTTGCTTTTCTAGAAAAATATTGAAGGATTTATTAGCACATATAAATTCAGTAGTTTTGAAAAATAGGGTGACATATTTGCTTCATATAAGTAACAGCTCTTGAATTTTCAAGTGGTAGTTCGTTTTATACCTTAATTTTAAAAATATATTCACTAACACTCTGTTAGTAAATTTTAATTAATAATGATATTTTTCTAAAAAGTTACTAGTTCGTTAAATGGATTTTTGTATTGTACAATCCTTAAAAAAACAGTCGTATAATTTGAAGATGTTTTATAAAGCACGATATTACATTTGTGGGATTTAAAATAAAGCAAACTCAAATGGTATGATCAAGAATATTTATTTTCTGAAAAAATATAATTTTCTTTTTCCCTCTTTACTTAAACACATATTTTCCCCCTGTGCAACTGTTAAACGTTTTATCTATCAATGTATATATATATATATATATATATATATATATATATATATATATATATATATATATATATATATATATATATATATATATATATATATATATATATATATATATATATATATGTATATAACGGTTCCGTGACTGACTGACTGACTGACAGATAACTCACAGACCAAACCGCTGGACCTAAAGGGCTGAAATTTTGCATGGCGATTCTGATTATAGTGTAGGAGTGCACTAAGAAAGATTTTTGAAAAATTCTCCTTAGATTTTTTTAAATAAAATTTTTAAGCTGTTTTGTAACTATTTTTAACGTTTTCATTTAAAACAATAATCTGAGAATTATAAAATTTATGTTACGAGAAAGATCACAAAAATTCATTTAAAATGAAATCTTTTTCAAATCTTTAAATCCTTTTTCTGATTTTTGTGTGAATTTTTAAATATTAATTTTTAGAATTTAATTTATTAAACTCTGATCACGAGGTTTCTTTTCTTTTTGTGATATATTAAATTAATTTTGCGTCACGTGCATAACAGCGAAATAAATTGACAAAAAATATTAAAATACAGTATAAGATATGTTCCTCAAACTGTACTATATAGTGACTGTGCTATATTATAATCCTCTAAAAAGCATTTTTATTATTTTTACATTGCAATTATCCTAAAATGTACTCCTTAGCGAAGCACAGATATTCAGCTACTCTATTTATACGTAATCAGGAAATCTGAAAACCTGCTTGCTGCGCATTTCTCAATTTCTTTTACTATATTTCTAATGCGGAGGTAATTGTCGTGAGGCATTCGCCTTTTGTTATTCACTGCGAAATCTTGCGGGCTACTTTATTATAGGAGTACCATTTATGTCAGCTAGCATTGCTCCCTATGAGGGGAAAACACGATACTACTGAGGTTTTCTGAAACTCCCTTACATTACTTCGGGAAATAGTAAGTAATACGATGCAGGGTAAAAAGTCCCAAAATACGTTGATTACATGAAAATGGAAATCAAAACATGAGATGGTTTTCTTAAAGCCTAAATAATTAAAACCTTCATAATTTTCTTAATACCTAAAGAGCGATAAATACTTTCTGCGGAAAATGGTACTGGGGTGTTGATTATCCCCGACCCCTCATTTTGAGAATCGACCTCCCCGAGGCAGCAACCTTAAAACCGGTCTCAGGTCTCTTCTGAAGGGAGGTCTGCAGTAACGAGCAAGCCTTATTCAGGATTTGAACCCAAGCCCACAGTATAGAAGCTCACGACGCTAATTACCACACTACATTCTTAAAAATAATATAAGGTATCCTGGAATTTTTACTTCTAACTTTAATCTTCGCTGTGTTTAGAATTTTTTATATAGTTTCAATAATATCAATGTTACTTAATATAATATTTTTTGGCTCACATAATACTCAACGTATTTAAACAGTCTACATGAAAATATATATAAAAAGTCTACATTTACATGAAATATCATTCATGAAACAACAATCAAATTTATAGTTAATGTGTCTATATTTTACTTTCGTTAGATTGTACATATATTACATTGAATCTATCCATATGAAGTTTACAGAACTAAGAGCAAATCTTTCGAATAGCACACAAATATCGTTAATTCATTTAGACTTTAAAGAGAAAGAACTCAAAGATTCACAAACATTTTTATCAACTTTTATTTTAATGTATGGATGGTGTTTGGGTATATTACTTCATTTCTTAATTTGCATAATAATGTCTTGTTTTTATGGTTTGTAATTTTTTTTCTTTTTTACTTCTTGGCAAAGGCTAGGTTGTTCTAGCTTATGTAAAAGTTTGTCTTCAAAGTTCTGAAGAGGACGGAAGCCACATTGTACTGCAAGCAACTGTCAAATAAATATGTAACTCACTAGATGTATGTTTTTGTGTGTGTGTGTCGTTAATGTCTTTATATCGCGACTACTACATGGTTTATCTCGGTTTCGGCTTTATATTATGAAAGGAACAGGCAATTTCAAAGAAACTAAGAAAGACGTTGCGTCATTTTCGACATTAAATTACAGTTGATTTCCTCTCTTGTGTGTATGAAATATTTACCATACAAATTATTTTATTAATTTTACTTTTCTGAAATTCTATTGAAATATCAGTTAAGTAAAAGTCTACGCTAGCTATCAACGGGTGGGTAGTGTATGTTAAAATATACACTAAGCTCTCGTTTTTAATGCACGGGAGAACACAGGAAGACAAAACAATTGATAACCTGATACTACCAAACTATACCAAGGAACTGGAAAATTTTCAAATATAGAAAAATAAACACAATTATGAGAGAGACACAAATTTTCGGGTTTTTTTTCTTCTAGAAAACGTGTGTTGCATGTGAACAAGCCATTTTGTTATTCTGCTGGAAGTTTTGCATTTTATTTGTATCCTTCTTTTCTCGAAATTCACAACTAAACCACCCAGAGATAACGACTACAAATGAGATTTCTACTGTCGTGGTATAGTACAATATCGCTTAACCTTTAGATCACGGGACCCATTTTTCCGATTCCCTGTTTAAAACGGGAAATTTCATACCCCCTTTGTAAGAACGGCCATTAAAGCGGTTATATATATATATATATATATATATATATATATATATATATATATATATATATATATATATATATATATATATATATATATATATATATATATATATATATATATATATATATATATATATATATATATATATATATATATATATTCATTCTTGGGATATAGGTTATCCCCCCGAGCAAGGAAAAAGTTAAAGAGAATTACCTGAAAATGACCTGCGTGTATAATCCTTAACTAATAATGGAAATATTCTGGAGCCTTTTCAGACCCAAGAGATAATTCGTGTATTATACAGCATAACACATAAAATTGAAAATACAACCACTGCACATTAAAGAAATGTATATCCCTGAAACGTACCAAACTATATAAAGGTAGGAGAGCGATTGATACATAGTCTACATAGTAAAGTCTGGATGACGGAAAAGCAGCGAGATTTCATTTATCAGAACGAAAAAGACCGCTAGTATAGTTAAACGTTGACAGGTTGTTGTTCGAGTTGGGTGGAAGAAAATGGAGGGAAATGGGTGACCAGGTGGTTAAGGAGTAAAAAGGGAGAAGGAATATCCTATTTATTAATATATCGCGATAGTCTGAGGTTCTACAGCTATGTAACGTCTATACATTTTGGGCTTCAAAATGAACTTAGAACGTTATTTTTGCCTTTCTCTTTTTCTTCCACCAATTGTTGACCGGCAGTTTTATTTAAGGTACCTGCCTATATTGAAATGGTTATGTCTGGGAAAAATTTCGAATTCGTTTTTTTATTGCCCTATTTCAAAGGCTACTATTAAGTACTTTTAGGATACTAAAACTGCTTTACTTTTATTCGTACGATGATTGGAAGGAAATTTATGGCCAATGTAATAAACCGAAAGTGATATTAAAAAACCTGAAGTAGCATCTTTAAATGCATTTTCTGGAAACTAATTTTTAAGATACTTTTGTAAACCAGGAAACTAATAATTTAAAAGGTTTTCGGTATATTACAATGAAATTTTACAATAGCCTTTTAGATATTATTAGCTATCTTTTGACCTAAATGCTCAGCTGTATGTGTTAATTTAATCATTCTACAGGTACCTGTACTCATAAAGCGATAATTGTTCCTTTTAAATCAGAGTTTTTTCCATTTTTTTGTTATAATTCAGTGATTTTTGGAACTTTTACTTCAGAACACAGGGAAGATTCACAGTAGTATATCTATGATGCCCAGTATAAAGGGCTTAAATCAAAAACGGTGATTTTTAGATAGTTGTTAGTATTGATAAAAAATCAAAGTATTTTGACTGGTATAAAAGGCTTAGGTCTATCAATTTTGTATAAAATATTATATTTCTTGTTTCATAATCAAATTTTCATTCCACTCAAAAGGTTTTTGTTTTTATTATCAATACTAACAAGCATCTAAAAAACACTGTTTTTTACTTAAGTCCTTTATACCGGGCATCATAGATATAGTATAAAGGAAATTAAAATATATTGAGTTGAATTGAGTGTAGGGTCTCTGGCGTAAAAATTAAATTGTACAAAAAATTCATAATTAATTCCCTATATTTTAAAATGCTATGAATTATTTTACCAAAATTGTACTTATTTTCCTGATTTTATATCCAATTTGATCTAAAAATATATGTATATAAGCAGTACTGTACTTTAAAAAAAGTACTTCTTGGGTAGGTACCTTAAATTTATACATAAGTCCATGGCAATGACTGAAATTTTCGAATAAAGTATGGCATTTTTATTTTCTGAAACCTGCTTTCTTTATATGGGGATCTGAGAACCACAGTTTAAACGATAAAACGTGAGGATTTGCCTGAAGCTCATACAGAAAATAGTAACGATAGTTTTCAAGTAAAGCAAGTTCAGTTGAGCAAGTTGATTTCAAGTTCAGTTGATCAAAAATGTCTCCAATATGGCTTTTCTTTATCCTCTATTGTCTTCAACTTTTGCGTGTCAAAACATGAGTTTGCGCGGTACCCATGAATAATGTATTAATATAAGGAAAAATTCTAATGAAACTAACGCGGGTTATTAACGTAGGCTTACTTATCGATGCTTCCCTCTTTTGTACGTATATATGTATGTATGTGTTATGTATATATGTATCTATATATATCTACGTATGTATATCTATCTATCTATTTATCTCTGTCTATCTATTTATCTCTCTCTCTATACATATATATATTTATATATATTCGTGTGTGCGCGTGTGTGTGTATGTGCGTCAGCCAAAATTTTGACGCACTTTGGTATTTTTCTGTTTAACTGTTTACTGCTTGCCCAAGAGATACAGACTCGGTTTGGCAAGCTGCCAAAATTATAACTCGTGACACAGGACATCTGAAATTTGGCTTTCCGGAGGACCGTTATGGAGGTATGTAATCCTACGTCAAATAGGCTCTACGGATTTTCTATCCTCGTATAGCGAAAACAAGCAGAAATGATTGTCGGTTAGTTACAGCTCCTTGAAAGTCCAAAAAGTCATGAAAACAGACATTATGCATAATATTGCTTCAGATGGCAGAGACTTACTTGAGATTATTCTCTATGGAAAATCACAAAGGCAATAAATTATTACAATCACAAATTCAAAAGTAATTTTAAAATTTATGTACTGTACTAGCTGAAAATAATTTTGGCTAGACCTTATAGCTTTTAAAAGCAATAAATCCCACAGATACCTCCTTAAATACAACTACCCGGGTAGAGTATTATGTTATAAATATATATTGTTTATTTCTGAACATTTTGACTCTTAGTTTTAAAACTCTCGTTACATGCATTTTTTACTTTCTTCGATACAGTATCATAGTGCATTTATTTGCGAAGTTTTTTCTCTTTTTATTACCTATCAGTATTGAGATTATCTTTTAGGGTGGTAGAAAAGTTAGTTATCTGTGAATGCTACTTTTGCAGTTAGAACTGTCATAACCGCATAATCGTTATGATCATTAAGCGTACAATGTAAATTTAAAGTTAGCTGCTGTGTACTAACCTTATCGGATTCGCTCACCTTATTATTAACTATGGAGAAAATGTGTCCGAAGATTACGGACTTGGATTTAAAGATTTTTTTTTAATTGTACTCCGTAATAGATAAAGAAATTATACACCTTAGGACATTATTCTTTTTAAAAAGAAATACAAATAATTTTTTAAATTATAATTATTCGGAGGGAAAATCTGGGAACTTCAAGTATACGCCATATTATATATCTATAGTTTGCCTAGTGTGTTATTTAAAAGTGCTTTAGTTTCTACGCATCTGGTGACAGCTTTTGTAGTTTACCAACTGTGTTTCGCCTTAGGTTTTAATGTTCCGGCAACGAAGTGAAAATAGGACAAATTGAAGATAAAAGAACAAAAACTTAAATAGAAATTGTCAAGGAATTTTAGCGAGTTTACAATTAGATAAATAATTTCAATGGGTTTTTATTTACGAAATTAATAAAAGCGAGATGTTTTGTTGTAGCATGAAGGCTACAATTTAATCACAAACAAGGCAAATTTATGCTTTTATGGATTATTCTTCTCAGTGTTCCGCGTTAGCTTGTAATTCTCGATTCACAAACGTATGTTAACTTGAGATTTCCAAATGTTAAAAGGAAATTCGTGAACCCTCGCTGAATTCAGAATTCGCCAACCAATCCATTAGATGTTTTATTAAATATTCAAAGTTTCATTAAATATTTGATATATTACTAAACGCGTTTCGAAAAAAATACTATTAGCTGAAGAATTTTCACTTTGAGAAAATTCATTAAGGAAATGAATTAATAAAAGTGTAATGTTTTGTTGAAGAGTGAAGGCTACAATTTAATCACAAACAACATTCAAATTTACCTCTGGAGGTGCGAGTTCAAGTGTTCTGGTCCCGTCACTCGGTTCTAAATTACAGGACCGGCTTGTAGAGGCTACTGCAGGCCACCTATGCGGCACCCCCTTAAATAATGAATGGCCAGCAGTACCGCCCTTTACTGAGAACAAATGGCGTCATAGCCAATCTTCCGGGCATTTGTAATAAATAAATAAATCCCAAATAACAATGCAAATTTATGCCATTGAAGTTTATTGACCTAAGTGATCCGAATTAACTTATAATTCTCTAATCACAAACGTATGTTAGCTTGAAAAGCCATAATGTTAAAAGGAAATTCGTGAACCTTCGCTGAATTCAATTTCCCTACCAATCCCTTCGACATTTTATTAAATATTTAAAAACGTTTCATTAAATATTTGGAACATTAATGAATACATTTGAAAAAATATTTAATGAAGATTTTTTTCACTTTGTGAAAAAGTTTAACGGTATAACTTGTAAATGTCATAACTCTCGCAGTGTACTTGTGTTTAAATACACAATAAAATTAAATTATTGTCAGCCATAGATTAAGCAAATTAATTTTCTTATAACCCATTATTAACAATTTGAGATACTCTAAAAAATACGTTTAAATTGAAGGATTTTAAACGAGTTCAAAATTAGGTAAATACTTTCAATGAATTTTTATTTAAGAAATTGATAAAAGTGAGATTTTTTCTTGAAATATGAAGGCTACAATGTGACCACAAACAAGGTAAATTTATGTCATTATAGATTATTTACCTAAGTGTTCTGCATTAGCTTGTAATTCTCGAATCACAAACCTATGTTAGATTGAAATACCATAACGTTAAAAGGAAATTCGTGAACCTTTTACTGAATTCAGAATTTGTCACCAATACATGAAATATTTTTATAAAATATTTCAAGAAATTTCATTATATATTTGAAACATTAATGAACATATTTGAAAAAATTATTTAATGGAGAATTTTTCACTTTTTGAATAGTATAAAGGCATAACCCTTAAATGCCAAAACTCTAGCCGTGTACTTGCGTTAAAATACACGAAAAAATTAAATTATGGTCAGCCATCGATTAAGCTAAAAAATTCTTGCAACCCATTATTAAAAATTTGAGATACTCTAAAAAATATGATAAAATTCAAGGACTTTTAACAAATTTAAAATTAGGTAAATCATTTCAAAGAATTTTTATTTAAGAAATTGATAAAAGTGAGATGTTTTCTTGAAATATGAAGGCTACAATTTGATGACAAACAAGACAAATTTATGCCATTATAGATTATTGACCTAAGTGTTCTGCATTAGCTATAATTCTCGAATCACAAATCTATGTTATATTGAAATACCACAATGTTAAAAAGAAATTCGTGAACCTTTTACTGAATTCAGAATTGGTCACCAATACATTAGATGCTTTTATAAAATATTTCAGGAAGTTTCATTAAATATTTGAAACATTAATGAACACATTTGAAAAAATTATTTAATGGAGAATTTTTCACTTGTGAACAACAGAAAGGCATAATTCATAAATGCCATAACTGTAACCATGTACTTGTGTTAAAATACACGAGAAAATTAAATTATGGTCAGCCATAGATTAAGCTAAAAAAATTATCGTAACCCATTATTAAGAATTTGAGATACTCTAAAAAATACGATAAAATTCAAGGATTTTTAACGAGTTTAAAATTAGGAAAATCATTTCAAAGAATTTTTATTTAAGAAATTGATAAAAGTGAGATTTTTCTTGAAATATGAAGGCTACAATTTGATGAGAAACAAGACAAATTTATGTCATTATGGATTATTGACCTCAGTGTTCTGCATTAGCTTCAATTCTCGAATCACAAACCTATGTTAGATTGAAATACCACAATGTTAAAAGGAAATTTGTGAACCTTTTACTGAATTCAGAATTGGTCACCAATACATTCGATGTTTTTATAAAATATTTCAAGAAGGTTCATTAAATATTTGAAACATTAATGAACATATTTGAAAAATATATTTATAGGAGAATTTTTCACTTTGTTAATAATATAAAGACATAACTCATAAATGCCATAACTGTAGCCATGTACTTGTGTTAAAATACACGAGAAAATTAAATTATGGTCAGCCATCGATTAAGCTAAAAAATATTCTTCTAACCCATTATTAACAATTTGAGATACTCTAAAAAATACGATAAAATTTTCTTACATCACTTTTAAGTTTGAAGAAAAACTGCCGTAAAGTTCTCCAGAAAGATACGGAAAAAATATAAATTAAAAGTAACTGCAAAGCAGAACAGGAATATAATACATGTACCATGAAAAAGCAATTAGCGTTAAAAGTTAATAAACGTTAGCAAAAGATATGTTACTACTGAGTTAAAAACAAATATCCTATGATAAAAAAGAAAGAAAAAGGTTTATGTTAAAACGGTTGAATGCTTTAAGTACTAAAAGAAAGTGAAGCAAAAGTAAATTATTTAGTAATATCCACGGCGTTTACAACGCCATTCTTTCATGCTAAAATAAAACGATCCTTTTCATAACAATAATTAAATCCAAAGGATTATTTCTTTTTTGAAATAATCCAGCCCTATAAGCAAGCATGCACGTTACACAAAAGGAAAAAAATCTTAATTTTTCACTTTTATACACTTGGTCTACAAAATGTTATTCATCTCGTAAAATGTTCAAGCTATGGTATGCACACTCTCAGCTTAAAAGCAATTAAAGGAGCTTAATATATTAAAAGTCTTCTAGTGAATTTAAGTAATTATTAAGCTAAGTGATTTTGCAGCGGAGGAAATTGTTTTTAACAATGATCTTCATAACGTTTAATGCTTAAATGTTAAAGTAATGGGAATATAATATGAGGATGAAAAAAGATACCAGGAAAAGTATGGAAATAATTTTGTGGAAGCTCGGTAGTAATTAAAAAACACCTAGAAAATTATGTATATATATATATATATATATATATATATATATATATATATATATATATATATATATATATATATATATATATGCGTGTGTGTGTGTTTGTATCTAGAATTTACAGATTAATAGCCATTTAAACATAAAATTTAACAGTTTCTGTAAGCAATCTATCACTTAGATAAATTCCTTGACTAAGAACAGATAACCTTGACCATGCTTTATACTTTAAGTAACAGCATATAAAGTAAAAAACAATAAAGATAAAATACCGTACGTTTTACCTTTATTTTTTATCCATTTTAAAAAGACATCTGGGAAAATAAAATTATAAAGAAGGAAAAAAATCTCTTTTTATCTACGTACCACATGTTTCTGCTAACATTACATTTCTAGAGAAAAAAAATTATGTTGTACTGGTTCAAAGTATACTTCTTTATATCTGTCCTTTAAACCAATTTAGTCTGGAATATGATTTTTCAGCATTTGTCATCTATAAACTATAAACTAAAATAATATGCAAGCTATCGCTGAAAATTTTTGTACAGAGTTCTTTTGTTTAGTTTACATTAAAGTGCCATCAGAACAATCAGAAAATATTTCTGTGAAGGAAAAATTACATGCACAAACAGTATTTATTCCTGTTCAAGTTATTAAAACTTTTATAAATAAAATTTTTATCTATTCTGAAAATGATGTATTCTGAAATCTTTCCCACAGCACTAAAATTATTTTATGAAAAGATATTAGTTTGTTAAAAGATATAAAAATTATTCTACTTCCTGTATATTTTGAATTTTATTTTTGATAGATACTGATACAAGACCTCTCTCTAATAATACGAATATTTTTGAAATTCCTCCAAAATGTCATTTTTTTTAAGGAAATGAATTTACTTTAGTTTTATTGTAAAAGAAACTTTCGTGGTATGTAAACTCTTTTATTATAAACAATATTTTACATGCTAAGGATTAATTTATTAAAATGTCAGTGAAAATAGCCTTAACATAACAAAGCAATATTGAAGGTACTTTACATTTACAGAACATTAATTTCGAAATCCTTAATTACATGTATATATTCAGGGCTACCTGTAGAACAGGAACTGAAATTTCAACAGTGTTCCTTTTCACTTCCTATGACATTGTAATGTAGATGTTAAATTGTGAAAACATATATATATATATATATATATATATATATATATATATATATATTGTCACGTGAAAGCGTGACATGTACCAAATAAACCAACACTCTGTTACGGTCAAAAAAATTTATTAGCAGGATGCGAGCAGGAAACAGACACACTAATGAACAGCCCGGAGCCTGAAGGAAGTCTCTTATTTGCAACTTAAGAACTTTCTATAAGGTAAATTAGCATAACAAATTGACAGAAGTGTATAAACAGAAACTTTCTCAAAATTGAAGGGTAGCATAAATTAGAATGAAAGTAAAACCTGAAGTTATTGACTGGATTCGAACCGCAAACGGCCTGTCGATCAGCAACCCAGTACCTTAACCATTTGGCCGTGCTGCCGCTAGTAGGAACCGTCGGAATGTGGCTATATACAGGGTGATTCAGTATGAATATAGCGATTACAAACGGCTATAACTATTTAATCTAAAAGAATTTGTCACTAAGTATTACATAGAATGTAAAAGGAAGTTCAAAATTTTGTTTGCATATTTTATAAATGTTCTATGTGTCTCCCCTTGGTCACGTGGACAACATCTAAGCGATAGTCCATGTCACGCCACACATTCTGAAGAATGTGTGGCGTATATATATATATATATATATATATATATATATATATATATATATATATATATATATATATATATATATATATATATATGCCACACATGTGGAGTCACCAACGCAAGTGCATTAGAAATGCGCATTTTGAGTTCTGGAATTGTTTTCGGCAAAGGAAGCACATACACAAGGTCTTTCACATAACCCCATAGAAAGAAGTTGCAAGGTGTCAAGCCCGGATATCTAGGTGGCCGAGAACAGACCACATCGTCGGCATCTCCAGTTCGACCGAGTCAACGCTTTGGAAGATGTTTGCTTAAAAATGTGCGAGCCTCCATACCCCAATGTGGGGGTGTTCCATCTTGCTGAAAGTTATCTTTTACCAAGATACAACACCCCCACTTTGGGATATGGAGATTCGCACACTTTTAAGCCAACATCTTCCGAAGCGTTGACTCGGTCGAACTGGAGATGCCGACGATGTAGTCTGCTCTCGGCCACCTAGATATCCGGACTTGACACCCTCCAATTTCTTTTTATGGGGTTATGTGAAAGACCTTGTGTATGTGCTTCCTTTGCCGAAAACAATTCCAGAACTCAAAATGCGCATTTCTAATGCACTTGCGTTGGTGACTCCACATATTCTTCAGAATGTATGGCGAAGAAATGGATTATCGCTTAGATGGTGTCCCTGTGACCAAGGGGAGTTAAATTTAAAGTATGTAAACAAAACATTTTTAAAGTATGTAAACAAAATTTTGAACTTCCTTTTACATTCTGTGTAATTCTTATCTATAAATTATTTTCGATTAAATAGTTATAGCCGTTTGTAATCTCTATATTCATTTTGAATCACCCTGTATATATATATATATATATATATATATATATATATATATATATCTATGTATGTATGTGTATATGTATATGTATATATATATATATATATATATATGTGTGTGTATGTGTATATGTATATGTATATGTATATGTATATGTATATGTATATATATATATATATATATATATATATATATATATATATATATATATATATATATATATATATATATATATATTTATACACTGCTGGCCACTGTAAATGCAACACCCTGAAGGAAACATGCAAATAACATGAAATTTACAACATGCATTAGCGGAGGTGAGATATGCAAATGATTAGAATTTCAGCGCAGACGCACATCACGCGCGCCTGTGGGGCCACTTCAAAGCGCTATTTAAGGCTTGGATTTCAACGATTTCAAGTTCGGCAATTGTGTTTTTATTGTGGTTTTTTTCAAAAAAACGATCAATTATGCCTCGTCGAAAACAGCGATCATCTTTTGATCAAGTATCCGAGTTCGACAGAGGAAGGATAGTGGCCTACCGAGATTGTGGATTATCTTTCAGGGAAATCGGTAGTCGTGTTGGACGAAACTAAACAACTGTAATGCGGATATGTGATCGTTGGATGCAGGAGGGTACGACGGACCGGCGTGTTCGATCGCATCCACCTCAGCGCACCACTTCACGTGATGACAGGCCAATTGTGCGCATGGCAGTGACGGATCGCTCAGTCACATCACGAACCATAGCACAGCACATGCAGTCTGTAACGCATCATCCAGTGTCTGCGCATACCATTCGACGCCGTTTACAGCAGAGTGGTCTGTCCGCAAGACGTCCAATGTTTTCTCTACCCTTGACGCAGAACCACAGACGTGTCCGCCGCCAATGGTGCGATGACAGAAGGATGGGGACGGCAGAATGGAATGAAATTGTCTTTACTGACGAGTCACGCTTCTGTCTGCAACACCACGATGGTCGCATTCGAGCCTGGAGACACCGTGAAGAGAGGATGCTGAACAGCTGCGTTATGCACCGCCACACTGGTCCTGCACCGGGTATTATGGTATGGGGCGGTGTTGGATATCACTCTCGCACACCTCTAGTCCGCATTGCCGGTACTTTAAACAGCCAGCGATACATCTCCGAGGTGTTGGGGCCAGTTGTCCTTCCTTACCTTCAGGGCTTGCCCACAGCCATATTTCAACAGGATAATGCGCGACCACACGTGGCACGCATTGTCCAACGGTTCTTCGTCAATCGCCAGATTGAATTGCTTCCCTGACCGCCTCGCTCTCCGGATCTTTCGCCGATAGAAAATATGTGCTCCATGATTGCTCTACGATTGACCCAGATTCCATCCCCAACTGCCACAGCAGATCAACTTTGGCAACGTGTGGAAGCTGCTTGGTCTGCTGTACCCCAAGAACTCATCCAAAGTCTCTTTGAATCAATGCCGAGGCGGAAGGCATCGGTGATCTCCAACAATGGCGGCTACTCTGGCTACTGATTTTGGCAGGAACCACACTTCACAGAAGTCTATAAATTTAATCATTTGATATTTGGTCAACATGTTATCTACAAAATAAATTTTTTTGTGATATCTCTTGTCTTTCTTGGTGTTGCAAATTGGGTGGCCCGCAGTGTATATATATATATATATGTTATGTTACATTGATATTATCAGAAACAGTATGAAGTATACTTTTTAAAAATAGTTTTAATTATTACGTACCACAAAAAGAGAGGAATTTACTATAGAATACTGAAACTAATTTAAAAAAAATCTATCGATCTCTAAAAAGTGGCTGTGAATTCAATGGCGAATTTTTCATGCGATACTAAATGCAAGTACTTCTGCTATATGTATGAGCTCAAATTTATTAAGAGAGACTTTAATGAATTTCTCATTCTAATTAAAATTTCAAGGACTTCTATATCTATATATTTTCGGTGACCACTAGTCTACAACTCATTTGGGTTCTGATGGCAGTAATAGAATAAAAATATTACATTTTAGCAATGCAGATATAATTCCCACGTTTCTCCACGAAATTCTATTTTTAATGATTAAAATTATGAGATTTATCTTTTCTTATTTTAACGATAAAGTCAAAGTTATGAGACTCACTAGGGACGGAAAGACTCAATTTTTTTTTTAAAATTCCATTCTGATTTTAGTGCATCCCTATCATATTTTCTAAACACTTAATTAGTGTAGATAAACATTCTTTAGCGAATAAAATCTGCTTGAAGAAAAGACTTAAATGGGATTTCTGAAAAAATAACGGTACCAGATTCAATTAAGAGTGTGTGTAGGACAATATTTTTAATTAACTTGTAATTACGTTTTTTTATGCAATTTGTTTACGGTGAAAGGAGAAAAAAATATTGCATAGTAAGAGGATTTTTGACTAAAAAAGGATGTTAGCTGAAGTTTGCAATTTCAATGTCGCGCAAAGAAATTGAGTTGAATGCATATATGATGTCTTATTTATTTTCAAAAATAAAATTATATTCCTTTTGTTCACATTAATAAAAAAATGCAATGCACTAAAAAATAAGTTTTACGGCATTGTTATTTAATTTTAGTCGATACTGTGCTAATTTTTAGGTTAAAGACTATAAATGTTTAAGTTAACAAGAATAATTCTCTTCAACTGTACATGTTTTGATAATATACATACCTAAAAGAAGAATTTAATCTTTTTAAATCCAAATTTCTTGCATTTTAATTACCATGCCGTTTTTGAGTGACATAATACACAAGTAATGTGTATATAGGTACAATTTATTTATGTGTCCTACATTCATTTGTGGATGACATATTCCTTCAAAATTATCCCAGCCTAACATTTTTAATGCATATGGTATTTATGTTTGCCATGAAAAATCAGGGGTAACGCACGGGAATATTTATTACTGATTATGATCTTTTTTAATCTAATCAAATAGGGGTTATAACTACAGTATGCTACATTATTCCGAACACATATAGGAGCTTGATAAAACAAAATCTATATATAGGACCCCAGGTAGCTTAGTAGTAACGCGATAGGCGTGGAACTGGGAGTTCTCGGTTCGAATCCCAACGAACGCCATCATATAGCTTCGTGGCTACGCCGGATATGGGCACATTAAATCTGTAGACCATAAATATTATCTATGAGTTCAGAGAGAATGAGAAAAGTACGAACCTCCCATATGTCGCACTTGGGGAAAGTTTTAAATGGTGACTTACAAAGTGAATTTTATCATCTTTCCCTCTAAATATTGTACCCCTATTCATGATAGACGATGGATCTCTCCGAGTATGGCGAGTTGACAGCATTTTCTTAATCACCAGTAAAAATTCCGTAATAAGCATTTCTTTCTCACCAGCCTACTCACCGGTTATGCTATGTTCATGAGCCCAGAACAAAAGAGAAATCTAGATCCCGAAAAAAACAATTAAATTAAATAATATATATATATATATATATATATATATATATATATATATATATATATTTAAATATATGATAATGATAATAACGAATCACAGCTTCGAAAACGCTTGGTTAATATGCAAATATTCAGAACAGAAGAAAACGAGGAGATATATTGAACCAGACTTAAATTAATAAAGTTGTAATTTACATCATAACATTATTGAGACTTTACTTAGCACTATCTCACTTTAATGAGGAATCTTTTTAAAAGAAGTTTTCAAAATTATTTTCTGCACATGAACTAACAATTTTTCTAATTACAAAAAAAAATTGTCTTAAAAGGCTGAAATTTAAAAAAGATACCTAATATTCTATGCTACTGCTTCGTGACTCTGGTATGCGTTGTCAGAGAGCAATTAGCGAGAGATAAAATTTTAAATCTTATTTTTGAAGATATGCCAGACATGTCTTTACCATTTTTTATATTATATAAGCAAAGCTCATTAAATACTTCGTAATCACATTTAATATGGTTAAACGGTTTTGAATTTTATCGATTTTAATGAAAATAAAATGGTATACACTTAAATAGATTCCTGCGAAAAATATTTCTCCAGTTATTGAGCTTCATAAATGAATACTTAAGCACTAAGTTCTTTGAGAGTTTTTCTAAAGTTCTTCTAATTGTATGTAATCTAAGTATATACTATATAAGGAATTGTATAAAAATATGTTTTAAATATAAAATATTATCCAAGTGACGTTTAATCTTACAAACAGACAAGTAGGTAAAAATTAAATATTGTATTTAAACAGACAATGAGGTAAAGTGAAGTTTCCCTTTGAAATTTACATTGTGAATTAAAACGTTACTTAATGTATACTGTATCATGTGTTAATGGGAAGAGTAAAAACTGTTATAGAAACTTATATTTGCATGAGAAATTATGCGATATATTTACCGATGCAATTTCTCCATTTTGCTGCAGGTTGTATCTCAAAATTTTAAGGCATCAAACTTCAAGCCCAAAATAAAATGTATATGCCCACATTTTCAAATGCAGAATTTAAATATGCAAAGTAAATATTCCTGTTTACATTAAACATTTGGGCATAATTATGCAAGAGGAATTTAATTTAATGGTGTTTCGGAATTCTGCAATAGAAACCACGATTTAATTACTTGTCCTTGGTCAACATAAGACAGAACTTATTATACGAGTCCACACGACGAATATTTGCCGTTAAATTACGCTAAACAAGAGGAAACTTGATTTTAATTACTCTCTTAATGATGTACCGGTCCATAACTTCTAAAAAAAACAATGTGTTTGAAATTTTAAGAGTTCAAAACATATGAGATAGACAATCTTCTATAAAGTTAATAAATTTTGCATGGCAATAAAATTTAAATTCTCATTAAATATAAAGCCATTCAAATTTATGCCATATTGGGTAGTTTTAACTAAACAGCTTAAATTAACAATCATATTTCTCACATAATTTTACTGATGTCCAATGCGGAGACATTTGTCGTCAAACATTCACCTATACTACGCCGCCATTTTACAGCCCATTTTATTATGGGGGCACCATATAGGCGGACATCATTACCCCCTATGAATGGACGACACACAGGGAGGCATTTTTCGTGGCGCGACTCCAGGATTCCAGCTGAGCACCCTCAGAACCGAAAACCAGTACGCTGTACCACTGGGCCGACACAAGCCCATTTTACTGCTGTAAGCCGCGTAATATATGATCTAACTATGATCACTCTGTCACAGTTTGCTAACTAAGTCTTTCACTAAGTCTTTTTTCCTTATGAGAAAGCAACTAAAAGTTTATTTCATAAAAAAATGGCTTCAGTTTTAGCCTCGTTTAAATTTTCAGGCATAGAGTAAAAACGTGCAGAATCATACTGAAACCAAGCTAAACGGGTCCTATTAAGTGTATCATCTTTGTATACATTTGACATCAGGTATTCTTACAACAAAAACTTACAATCTATAAGTTCGAGGTATTGCATACTTCTCAAAACGGATAACTCTCTTACACTAGCATATGATTACCTCTAAAATTCGGAAGCAGAAACTGTTTGATAAGTGGACTGATGTGTTTTATAACACTTAAATAGTCGCATACACTAAAATGACGCAAATAGTCCCGTGACGCATATAGTGCGTAATTCTTTTCAGATAACAAAATTAAGTTTTTATAACAACTCTTTTTCAAAATTTTTATTATGTTTTGACAGCGCAGTTGTCAATGAATACAATCGCACATAATCCAGGAGAAAGCTTTTTTTCTCTAAATGGGGCACCACACAGGTGAACCAACACCACCCACTGGTGACTCCTTAGTTTTGACGGATCACATCCTTTAGCGTACCTTTTCCCACCCTCTCCGACCACATAGAGGGACTTTCCAGTCTTCCGATTTCCAATCTTCGGTGCCTGTATCACACCTAGACAAGAGCGTATTCAATGACGTTCGTTGGGATCCAAGTTCCGAAAGAAACGAGCCAACAGTAGGCTATTTCGGGTCATTTGTTTAATATGTAAAGTTGTAACTCTGTAAAGTTGAGCAAAACTTTTATCACTATTGAAAATGTCACACACTGGCAAGGCACTTCAGAACCATGTTTTATCTTATTCTCAGAAAATTAGGAAATGCAAACAGTATCTGTTATGTATCTTGTTATACATTTACGTATATGTAACTCTCAAGAGTATTTGAAACAACCTAAGTAAGCTTTCAGTATTCCGCGTACAGTATACAGATGAAGCACAATTTATCTCTATCGATTGCTCTCTAATATAAATCAACCCTTTGCCGTATACCACTTTAAAAACAATTACGAATCACGTAAGTAACAAAAATGGAATAATTAGAAGAGACAAACAACGAATGGGATTGTTGGTCAAAGCATTTGGAAGCACAGTGGGAAATGTTGTTGTTGTTGCTTATGCCACTTGATCGACAGCAACATTAGTTCAAGACCCGAAGGCGATGGAGCTTGCGGCGCCTGTTTTGACTGGCACCACAAGGGTCGGAGTCCGACATGGCCAAAGGACCAGTCCCGTAATTTTGAACCGAGTCAAGTAACGAGACCAACACACATACACCTCCAGGGGTAATTTTGAGAACTTGGAGGACTTTGCAGCTACTGCATATTTTACGTGCACCAGCCGCCATTAGTGTACTTAACACTGGATTTGTCAGCAACGAGCATCGAACCAGTGACTTTCAGATCACTAGCCCGCTTCGTTTTCCAACTGAGCCACTGCGCCCAACAGTGGTAAATCAGTCATAGAACCACATCGAATTGGTAAACTTACAGATTTATTTAAGAAAGGGGTTGATAAGACTCATTTCTAAATACACTAGTTACCAAAAATTAAGGAAAAATCCCAAAAAGAGGGATAACACGTTCAAAACTAGGCCAATCTGTTTAAAATTTGAATATGTTGTTGAGTAAAAGGTGCTGAACAATACAACATTATGCAAAATAGTGGCGATGCAGTCGGAATACGTCATTTGCGAAGAGCATAAAAGTGAATGTCTCAGAGCAAAGCGACAATTGTCGTTGCGAGGCTGAGATTAGACATTTGGCATAGCCAAATTGTAACAATGATCTCCAGGCATCACTTGACCGAAGAACTGCGATGGCGAGCTATTGGGAGACTAGAGGCAGGATAAAGTCAGACAGAAGTGGCCAGATGGCTAAATGTGAGTCCGTCTGTGGTACATAGACTTTGGCAGCAATTTCTAACCATGGATTCGGCATCCAGGAGGTTAGCCAAGGACGGCCATACGCTACGAGGAGTGCCGATGACGGAACTCATAGACCGCATAATTGACAGCATCACACATCGCTGTATGTGCTGTATTGCTTCTCGGGGGGATCATACACCATATTAAAGGTACTTTTCCTATACCGAACTGACGCATCCGATTTGTTCATTGTATACATATGCTAGTTTCTATAACACCATAATTGTCTGGCGTTTTCTTTTTAAGCTATTTTATACCTACCTATGTGTTGTATAATGTGTATAAGTTTCATTAAATTCTACGCGTAACTTTTTGAGTAATCGCTATTTTTGTGACTTTTCCCTAATTTTTGATAACCAGTGTATTTTAGTGATATCATACAATGCAAGAAAATAAATACAGTAGGAAAGCATACAATAAAAGGGTAGCTGGAATTATATTTAAAAAATATATTTTAAAATAAAAGCTTTTTGAAAAATTAGTTATGTTGAAGGAAAAATGTACTTTAATTACGCGAATGCCGTCTGTTACGGGATTATGAAAGCTGGATTATTCTTTATCAATATCATTGAGTGCAAATTTCTATATTTTACGTCTATTATTTTTGGATCCTAATGTATTAATGCGATTAAGCTAATATATAAATAAATAGCCACAAAAATAGATTATGAAATTTATTACAGAAACTTCATAATCCATAAGACTAATAAGTTCTAGTAAAATGTGCAAAAGAATGAATTTTTGAGTATAGAAAAAAGTAATTTTATACTTAACATGTGTAGAAAATAAAATCTACCCATATAGGAGAAAAAAATGTAATATTCTTTTTAATTTTCCTCTAACTATTCATAAGGGACAATAAGTAAAAGTGACGCTGCTAAATACATAGAAAATTGCTAATTGAGTTATTGCATAATGTCACATGTAATTTCTCCTTGAAATAAGTTTTGCGACATTTCACTTATGACATGTATTAGAAAAGTTATGTTAATTGGACAATTTTATCTTGAAGAGAATTAATTGAGTTAGTTTAATATATTCATGAAAATGCGTTGAGTTAAAATGCAGAGGGCCATTTTGATCTGTAAACGTAAATATGGAGAGTAATCAGTACTGACTATGGAGAGTAGTCAGAGCTGAGTCAAAATGTTTCGCTGCATTCACCTTTATTATAACTCCCGACACGTACAAAAATATGCATATATACTGACTATAAATAAAACTTTCACAGTATGTAAGTGCTTAAGTAATACATGTTACCAAAGCTGCATTTATTAAATAATCAGCAATGTGTTCAGAATATGATATGTAGAAATATTAATATAATATTCGATTTTGAATGTAATGCAGTTTCATGCGTGTTAATAACGTTTAAATAAATAGGGTAAAATGGTATTTACCTAACAGACAGGGTTGCCCCGAAACTTCCACATATGTAAATTTTTTCTTCAACAGGGACAGTATATAAAATGGAGAAAAGAAATGCTCCAAATATGAATGCAGTACTGTTTATTTCGTATGTTGATTTGTAAAATGTATATCTCTCCCATCCACGATGAAATTGTTAATAAAATAGTGGGAAGTTGCAATTTTCTTTATACGAACATCTAACTTTGATGTAAGTCTTTTTGGAGGGATAAACAACTTATCAGAAACATATATATATATATATATATATATATATATATAACGCGTAGATATGTGGCACAAAAATCGACGCTATTTCTACACTCCGAATGGCAACGGCTAAAACTACCGGATGTAAACATTAGTGGCCGTCCGCAATTTAAAACCGTGGGTGTAGAGTGGCAGCATATGTTACAACCGCTGATCTTTTGACAAAATATGATTAGACCCATCAAATCCAGTGTTTAGTCATGGACAGTTGTATGTAGGTTTTTCTAGAGTCCGCTCTTTTGTTTCTGTCATTGTAGTATTTTCTACTTTTGAAATACTCAACTGTGTATATCAAGAAGTTTTATGAATATCATTGTTGTAATTCCCACTATGCTTTAGTACTTGCTGAATTTTTACTCCAATTTAAAAGTGAAGATATTTTTCCAACAATTTATTATTTGATATGATTAAGTGTAGATATCTGAATTGTGAACAATAGTACATATAGAGAGTGATGTAATCCACACAATATTTTAGTGCTTGCTGAATTTTTACTCCATTTTTTAAGTGAAAAAAATTTTCCCCAACAATTTCTTATTTGATGTAATGATAAAGTGTAGATATCTTAATTTTGAAATTGCACATACAGAGAGGGATTTAATTTTTAAAATCATTTGTGTTGGGTTTCTGAGTCTTATCTTTAACTCTGTTCTGAAGTAATGGGCATTCACTTTTTTTAATCACGATGTTTTAGAATCAGTGTTATAGTGAATTTAGCAATGATTATATTTTTTTTTGGCTGAGCTCCCACTACCCCTTAACAATGTATATTTATGATGATAGGTAATGGTAACATTCCTTATATGTTACTTTCAGTTGAGTTGTTTTGCAAAAGAAAATATTAAACTAAAAGCGACCATGCTGGTCTCTAAGCGGCTAATTTTAAATACTTCATTACGCCTTGTAGTATGTGTAATATGATATTTCACTCGCTATTTACTGTGAAGCTGAGTTATTTACCGTCCAAAGAAATCTGTTTCGTCCCCTCCTTCCTTAAAAAAGTATTTTTTGACCTTGCCCCTCCCCCTAAACAATTTTGCATATTCTGTTAAAACTTGAAAATTCGAGATTTAAAAATAATAATTTGATGATTTATTTTCAAACGTTACTACCATATTACTATTTCTTCCAGTGTATTTCATGGCAAGACACACGATAAAAAAAGTTTACACTAGTTCTAGTATCCAACCTCCGTAAACATTCGGCCCTAGATTTTTAGCTATCGAAACTTCTTTTTTGTCATCTATAAGTTCATTAAAACATGAGTTAAAGAGCTATGATGTGAGTTTTTACAAACTGGCAAAATCAGATGAATTCGTTATTAAAAAGAAATTTAATTAATTTCAATTTTTCTTTTTTCCTCCTTATTTCATGACACTAGTATAAAAAAATAAAATCTTTAAAAAATGTGCCTTGACAAAATTATTCCACAACTTTTCTTGTTTGCGGCTCGGCTACAATTTACCTAATAACTTCACGTGTGAGAAACTTTAAAAGCATTATACGATAACAAAACTTATGGCAGATACCTATCTCGTGTACGATAACGAAAAACGTTACGTAGGATTGAAACAGTTGTTTCCTTGTTGTTTTAGATTGTAGAGAGAAGAAGCAAGAAACGAACTAGATGTTAAGTTGAAGGCCTGTTACATATGTGAACTTTTCCTTCTTTTTCATGTGAACACTTCTAGATTTTATATGATATGTTATAGCACAGAAATTCACAGTGTAGAAATTCACAGTGCTCACTAGTGTAGGCATTACACTAGTGAGCAAAAGAGAGATGAAACCATTAGACATATGTTTAAATGATGTTTGCTTTATAGGAATAATTGAAGATTTTTTTTTCTTATTTTGTCTATTTTTTGTCTAAAAAATTAAATTTTCTTATAATCAGATCTTATACTCTGTTTCCATGTTTTATACTCTACTCTGTTAAACATGAATCGAACTAGAATTGGAGATACAGGCATGTTACGCATATGATTTTTTCCCTTCTTTTTCCTGTGAACACGTCAAGATTTTATATATGTCATAGCCCAGAAATTCACAGAGATGTGTACGTTATTGTAGACATAACACGTGTCGACAAGAGCGAAATAAAATCATTAGACATATTTTTAAATGATATTTGCTTTATAGGAATAACTGAAGATCTTTTACTTATTTTGTTTATAATTTGCTTAAAAAAATTAAATTTTCTTATACTGAGAGTTATCTGAAGTATGATAACTGAAAACATTAGATAGAAATATATAGTTGTTTCCCCCATGTTTTATACTAGACTCTGTTAAGCAGGAATTGAACTAGAAGTAGAGTTACAGGCATGTTACGTATGTTATTTTCCCATATATTTCCTGTGAACAAACACGTCCATATTTCATAAAATACGTCATATCACAACCCAGAAAATCACAGAGATGTGTAAGCAATTGTTGCCATTACATGTGTGAGCAATTGAGAAATGAAATCATTAGACATATTTTTAAATGATGTTTGCTTTAAAGGAATAATCAGATTTTTTGCTTATTTTGTTTATTTTTTGTAAACCTGATAATCTGAAGGTTCTTATCCCAGGTTCCTTCGGCACCAAAAAAATATGTTACGACGATTTCTTCAGAAATAATATTTGACACAAAATTTGAAGAAACGTCTCCAACAAACAAATCAATACATTTTATTTTTTATCTCCAAGCAAAATAATAACATCATATAACAAAATATAACTCGTTCGCTATTTATTTCACTTCGCTACAGCGTGCAGTATAAACACAAGGTTTTTACACGTGCCTTCATAATTTATAAACCCGCTGGTGAAGTCAAAGCTGTTATCTTTTTTAAAATATGACACTAACATACTCCCCCGCAATGAACCTTAAGGGTTCATCAAAATACAAACATTTAAAGCATATAAATCATTTACATCAATAACAAATGACATTAAAGCAATCAATGACAAATATACAAGTTTTAGCAATAAAATTAAATACCATATTCTTCGAAAGTAGCACAATTTAAACACATTGCACAATAAACACAGCAGACACTTAGCCAAATAAAAGTAATACAATGAATGAATAGCATTGTAAACCTGTATCGTCGTGATCCGTCAAATCAGTATCTTGTAGAATTAATCATAGTCGTAGAAATAACTCTTACTTATGTCTAGTTTATTGAAATATCAAAATCTGGGCTAATAATCATTAACAAAAGTAGGTTCCGAAGAACGTTGATGCAATCATGGGAGCGGGGTTCATTATTCAAGTCCAAACGAGACCCCGTCTTTCTGCTGTGCGTGGCGACCTTTTTACAAGTCCAAATCTCATCTGCCCTCACTCGTTCCCGTCATCTCTCTTTTATCCATTCTTTTCTCTCTTTCTCGAACAATCTCCCCCTTTCCACACCTTTGAACCACCGACCTTTCAGTTCCATTCTACGCAGATCACCCATGGTGAAATTCATTGCTGACGGCTTTCCCCTTGGAAGCGCGCCGCTAACGGTTTTCACTAATCATTCTAAATGATCTGCCTACCTCACCTATTGTCGAGCATTTCCAAAGCTGTATTCCATTTCGTCACCTGTTTGCGTTTCTTTTGGGGCTTATTGAAGGTGCTATTACTCACCTTCATTCAGGCCCAATTAAGAATGTCGGACGTGAGTCTGGCATTTTTTTGTCTAAAAAAATTAATTTTTCTTATACTGAGAGTTATCTCAAGTATGATAACTGAAAACATTTGATAGACTTGCAAAGTTGATTCTCCCATGTTTTATACTGTACTCTGTTAAGCATTAATCGAACTAGAAGTGGAATTACAGGCCTGTTACGTGTGGGAATTTTTCTTCATTTTCCCTGTAAACAGGGAACATTTCATATGATATGACATAGTCCAGAAATTCACTAAGATATGTACATTATCAGGGGCATAACACATGTGAGCAAAAATGAAATAAAATCGCTTGATATATTCTTGAATTATGTTTGCTTTGTAGGAATAATTAAATATTTCTTGTTTTTTTCTGTTTATGTTTTGTATAAAAACGATTAAATTTACATGTACTGTGAGTTGTGTAAGGAATTCAGTGTATCATACTGCACATTGAAATAATTTTAAAATAAACTAGTTGGTACCCGTCAAAACATGACGGCCGGATAGTAAATAAAGGTACTAATACACAAATTAAACACAACAAATCATTGTCAAATGGTGAAAATCATAACATTAGGAATAGATAAATACTCTTTAAAAAGTTACTATTGAAACCAACAAAAAAAAATAGGGTTATTCAATGCGCGAACCAAACAATTTCCGTCAGGTTTAATTCTATGTCTCACAAACATATTAAAAAATAAAAATGGCAGAGAGAGGAGAACTAGAGAGATTCCTCGGAATTAACAAGGTAACGTGTTAATATGGCCTCGTTCTAAGTAAGTATTAAAGCCAGGTTTAAACTTGTCACTGAGCATGCGCAGGAACAAATTAATGTGTTTATGCGGCCTTGTGCTTAGTATCTAAAGCCAGATTTAAACATGTCACTGAGTATGCGCAGAAAGCAATTTTTAATTGCAAATTATCGCTAATTAATAGAAATTTCGGTTAAACAAACCAAATTTGACACATCTGTAGATTAAAATCTTTCGTTTAAGACCAAAACGAAGTAAAATGATGCAGTAGTTTTCTCTCATGGACTGCCCAAGGAAACAGCTTAGCAACCTAAATATATAGATGCACCATAAAATTATAAAAACACCTGATAAATGTCCTATGCCTAAAACTTAATTTGTGACAGTATGCTATTTTAAGAAACCAACAGTAATAAAGAAATCATTTAAAAAAATATAGACCTATTCCAATGCATTCATTCATATATCTTTCTCATAACGAACGAGGCTGGAATCAAACCATACATCTTCGAAAACCCGAACCAATGTCCGTAGAGGCTAAACTAGCTTGAAACGTCGTTGTCCATTCTAACATGCTTAGATTCAGAATAAAGCAATAATAAAATCGCAATTATTCCGACCTCCATTTCTTTCAAATATTTATTGGATCGTTTATTAAATGCGGAAGTAAACAAAACCACCTCTCCAGCCATACAGGGAAAAAAACAGCAAAAGAAACAGAAGAGGGAAAAAGACATGAGACGAAAATAATGGTGTCTTTTCCACATTAATGTACTGCCGCAGTTTCAAATACTGTAACACAAAAAGAACGAAAAGAATACGGACATTTAAGCATAAAATATAAAGAAAAGAAACCATTTTTCTGTATCCGGCTCCATTTCCAATACAATAAGAAAACAAACACATAAATGATGTCCTACATATATGTAGCACTGCTGGAATGATGTTTATTGGCCTGGAGTAAATATACTACCTGATGTGGTCCTCAATTTTCGGTCCTCCATGTTTCTTTCCTACGTAGTTTGTCGTAGTCCCCAGAGAAGCATCATGCTGTATTTGTTTTCTTCAGGCCCGGAATAAACCTGATGAAATGACATTAAGAAGGTGTCGAACCACTTTTTATTGCTACAATGCGATTCACCGTGCCTGATATTATGAAAGGAAATGGTTATGATGCTAGTTTAAAGTTTTCTAAATCCTTAATTTTAAAATTTTTATTTTTTTTGTATGGTTTATAAGAATTATTATAATAATTCAGAGATGTGTTATGTAGGGCATATTTATGTAGTAATAAATGTTAAGCTTATAAATTTGAAGAAATAATGGACAAAAACTTAAAAGGAAACATTTTCTTTAAGTAAAAACTTAAATTCATAAAAATAGGATTCATTGCAATGAGCATTTTTTTTGCATATACTGTTAACGGAAAATGTTTATTAAAATTGTTTTAATGAAATATTTCCCATTCTTTAAACTTTAATAATACATTATTTTCATTTCTTTATTATGAGGAACAATTTTGCAACGTATTTGGATAAAATAATATTGTTTTTAACAACAGGAAAACAGTAAAGAATTTAAGAGTTAAAAGGCATAAAAAAAATGTTAAGGGAACGGTGGACATTAAAATTTACTTTTTTTACTTTTCATCATAGAGATACGAAATTTTGTATATATGCACATTTCACTATAAATAAATGGAATACCTTAAAAAAATTTCCAATCTCATTATAATTTTAAGATTTTTTTAAAAATTTTGAAATTTATAAACACAATTTTAAAATGCTCCTTGCTACTTAATTTTTTAGATATTTCCTCGATTTTGCATTTTAATCTCTTTTAACTGTATAACAAACAAATCTGGGTATCAATTATTTAATCCCTTGAATAGTTAATTTTTGAGAGATTTTTTTCTGAATTCCATCCCGATTTTCATCAAAATTTTGCCTTTTGAAAAGTTATAAATCAAATTTAATTACCTTAATGAAGTCGAATTGTAAAATGCATACCCAGTTTTTTTGTAAACAGCATCAGGATTCTTCCTTATCAATTTCATGAATTTTGAAGAAAAATTAAGTAGCATGGAGCATTTAAAAAATCTAAAAACCTTGAAAAATCTGGTTTGAGACATACAGATTTAAAATTTATTACTACACTTACCCATTATAAATTACTTTGTAGAAGCTTCATAAATGATTTATTACTTGAAAAAAATTATTTTGGTACTAATAATCTACAGAAATATATATATTATTTACAATAACACAATCACTATTACAATGACGAGATTTGCTCAAATAAAGGTCCACCATTCCCTTAAGATAAATTTTAAACTTTTATTTCACTAGCATGTTTTGCTACAGCCTTCTCAAATTACCCTTTTTCTAATAATTTTGTTCATTACAAAATATATATTTTGTAATGAATAAAATTTATGTAATGATTATATGAAGGCCTTATTTGAATATCCTTCAAATAAGGTCTTTCTTATTGTAATATTGTGGTCCAACTCCATTCGTGTACATTTTGAGATACAGAGCCTTAAAGTCTAATGAGTACTGAGATATGACTGCTGAAGTCTGATTGGTAATGCTCTCTATTGACAGCAGAAATAAGCTGGAAGTGTACCAGCTTAAAAATAAGATAGAAATGACTTGTATGAACATGAAAGTGAGGCTAACTCCTTTTTTAAAAAAAAGTGGAGTTGGACTACTATTCAAATAACGCCTTTATATTCTCCCTTAGATGCTCCTGCTTAAGATGGTTTGCATAAAATATCCATTCCTGTATCATTTATAAAGGTTGTTTGATAAATCCATGCAAAATAATAAAAACTTTTTTTAAAATTTGTGTTCGTTTTTCTACATAATCTTCGTTAGGATGGATACATTTGGTAACTTTTAAGCTTTTTTATCACCTCAATAAAGTACGACCATAAAGTCCAACCCTGCAAAATGAGCGTTTGTTTCACTAATCCCTTCGAATTTGATGCAAATTTCTAACTGCAAGAAAACTCTTCATATTTGATGTAGTCTTGTCTAGGAAAAGTGCAGAAGAAAAAGTCTTAGATTGAACCAAAAGCCTAGAAAACAGCAGCTTCCTGTTGATCAGATGCCTTGGGGCTGTAGAGGAATATTTGCACCGACAAAAACAAGTTTTAAATAGCAGCCACAATGACTGGACAGTTAAAATTATGTTATGGAGAAAGCTGGGTATCTGGACAAATTCTGCAGCTGATAAAAGTTCTTGTGTCATCAGGGTGGTTTTTTATACCCTTAAAGTGATTAGTTATTAATCTAACTATTGTAGAAACAATTTTTCTGGAGCAGTCAAAGTCCGAAATCAATGTTTTTTAGGGGCTGATTTCTTCATATTTGGCAAAATGTAGTAGTCGAAGGGAATCTGGAGAATAAGGAGGCTGGGAACACATTTTGTAGCGTAATGCAGACATTTTATCCACCGTAATTGCAGAAGAGTAGTCCAGAGTACCGCAATAATAAAACACAAACCTTTTTTTTGCCAAATGTGAGTTTTTTTTCTGAATTTTATCCTCTAAATGACTCAGTGATGATGATAGTACTTTGTGGTATTTGTTTTGATATAGACAATAAAAATTACACCATTCACGTCCCAAAAAATAGAGGTCTAAATGTAATGAAGCGCCTTCGGATATATGAAAATTTCATAGAAATATTAAGAGGTGAAGTCGATCGAAGGCTTTTATCATTACATTGTTTTGATAAATTTGGGAACGCCGGCTGAGCGGGACGATAATTATAGAGCGGAGAGGTCCTGTGTGACGTAAGGCAGTGAATAGTCCTGCGGCGGTGGTCAACTTGGGAGGTAGATCGCCAGACGAGATTTAAGAGAGTTTGTCGCCAGGATTTGACACTACACGACAATGGACTGTGTTTTCAGATTTACAACGGCGGCATGTAAGAACCAAGGGCGTCGTGTGAGGTTTATGCAGGCATGTTTTCCGTGGGGGCGTGTGCGGCTTAGCTGAGGGCGGCCAATAAAATAAAGTTTGAAGTGAGCAAGCGAATGAGTTTTTTTGCTGAATCTTGTATGGATGAGAAAATTTTGAGGAGGAGGAGACACGAAAGAAGAAAGGAGTTTGAAATGTATAAATTAGGGAGTTTAAAAAAAAAAGGGGGCTCTCTCTCAGATCTCTCTCTCGAGTCTCAGACTCAGACTTCTGGCGTGTCGGGTCGAGCTTGGGTTCCCCGCTTTTATCCTGAGATTTTGCGTATTGGAGTAGAGCTGCGGTTCTCCTGGTGTTATTACTGCGTTCAGTCGAACTTGGAGTTCCCCACAAATATTAATGATAAAATAGAATTCCCTGCATATAAAATAAATAGTGGAGCGAGTGTGTCGCGGTCACAAGAATCATCAAGAGACGGAGAATCAAGAGGTGTGTGTGTGCCCTGCCAGAAGGATCCAAAGGACCCCAGCTAGACGAGTCAGCGGATTCAACAATTAGATAAATATCAACGGAACTGAGTGAGTGGCACAATTTTATTGTTTAGATCAGTCCCCTTTTGTTTTGGTTTTTTTGTTTTTGAAATAGGTTGTTTACGGTTAGAGTAGGAGTAGTTGATATAAGAGTTGATTAAGTATTTTGAGTTTTGGTATTTTGTCGTGCGCTCCCTATTTTCCTCGTCAAGTAAATTTTGAATGTTAAATTTCGATATAATGATAAACTAATGTTGGTATATGGATAGTGTGTCTATAAAAAAAAATATGATTAAAATAATGTGTACAAACAATGTATAATAATTTGTAAATAAATTTAAGTTTAAGTTAATTTTAAATCTCTCTGTTTTATTTGTTTTTTCCATTTTTTAGTTCCCTTGTTCGTCAATTGCTAGTTACGTCCTGAACTACGGGTTATTAACAAAATAAATATTAAAAACACAACGCACCCAACTACCCCTTTATAAATAATTTAATGTACTAACTAACTATTTCACGCCCGTTAAAATAACTTTGGACGAGCAATACGACACTAAACTTTACCACATAATGTAACGTTTTTGCTTTCTTTGGTAAAGATTAACAAGCTTCAACGCTCTGGTTTTACTATTCTTTCGTTTCTAGCTGGTAATGAGGCATCCATATTTCCGCAACTGTTACGAAATAGCAGAAAAAATAAACCCTCAAGATTTTGCTCCAAATTGTGCTGATTTCTCGAAGTGTTGACATTTTTACGGTTTTGATCATTTAACAAATGGGTTACCTACCTTTCCGACAGATTTCTTACATCCAATTATTCATACAATATTGCGCGAGCACTCTGATGAGATGAAAACGTCTTCAGAAATTTCCCTCATTTTTTATCCTTTGTCTTTCATAAGAATATCATGAATTTTTCAATAATTTCCTGCGTAATGACCTCAACAGGGCAACCGAAACGTGTAGCGTTACTTATGCTCCAATCCGCTGGATGGGGCCGTAAAATAGCAGGAAGGCCTCTTGTATGATCCCCATCAGCGAGTGTTGATCGCAGCGGGGATCGCTCAGGTCAAGCGGGACGGTGCTGATAATACACGTTGTGAATTGAAAGCGTTTTGAATTAAAAGGCCTAAACAAGGATGCTCCAGAGGCAAACAAATTTATCCCAAGCAACACAAAGTTAGTTCGGATGAAGCCCTTGTTTAGTATTTCGAGATTTTGTCCGTGTTTAGCCTTGCATTATTTTTATTGGATCTAATATGTCGATAATGGCATGAAGCCAGTTCATATTCTTTTGACCCTATCTATTACACACGTATTCTCTGCTCGCTATTTTCTTCAGAGGGCGAACTTCTTAGGGTTTCGGGTTCTTTGATGCATATTTTTGAGATTAGGGCACTTTGCTAAACCATGCAGCCGATCTTCTAGGTCACCCCACGATCACGGGGGAGAGTCCTTGTGTTCATTCTGCTGGACCGAAAATCAAAATTTGTGAATCATTCTAAGTGGCGTGATTTTCTGGCGATTACTCGCCCTAAAAGCCGGGATTTAGCTTTTGCAACCGTCTTGCTTCTTAAAATGTAATGATTTATCAACACGTAGAATGCGTTTTTATGCATTTTGTGAATGGTAACAAAATTTGACCAATTAAAATGGATATCAGTCACAGAGTATGTGTCAAATCTATTCGCAAATATGAACGATTTCGAAGTGAAAAGCGTAATTATATGCCATAGTGCAGGAAATCTCAGGTAGCCATTATGTCCCACTGTTCAATTTATTTGAGTGTTCGGACTTAGAAATAATACTGTATATTTTATCGTCGTATAAATATAACGAAGAAGCACAGTATAGTTATTTACTTCGATCAATAAAAATAAAATTATAGTGACGATTTATCTATACCCGTCAAATTAAAAATCTGTGGTTTACAAACACATATATCTAATACAGGGAAAACAGCAAAAATATAGAGCATAACTAACATATACTAAAGCATAACTTTAGTAGTCCTTTCGTTTATCTAAAGGAGAACAGAAACATACCGAAGTCTCTCACTCGCCGTAATTAGTTTTCTCAGACTGTTTCAAGTGATTCATCTGCCAATAAAATGGAGCGTTTCTCTTTAACAAAATGAAGTTCCCTTAAATCAAATTATTTTGTTCTGTGTCGTTTTCGTTCCCTTATTTTAGTATTAGAGTTTGGTATAATATGTATGCTCACACGAGCAGTCAAGTTAGAGAAGAAAAGGGGTCGTTAATACGTTGCTAAAATACCCTTTGTCATGTTTTCTTTTCTAAAAATTTCGTAAGTAAGAAATTCTCCATATAAACAGAGTGCTTAGTGAGCAAGTACCGGCTGATTTCTTTATCAACAGTTGCAGCAGAAAACAGAAATGGTTAAACGTCCAGTCTTCAAATGATATTCGTCTTTTATTAGGAGATATGTAAATAAAGTTTTAAGAAGAAAATCAAAATTATCCTCAATGCATAAATGATATAATCCCTTTTCGGTGGTAAACTTCTAGATCAATTACAGATTTCAAGCTCTGTTTCATTTTATTTTTCTGTCTGTAAAATAAAAAAACAATTATAGGTAAGGGAATAAATTTATTTTCTGAATGTTGTTCTTTACTCTCGATACTTTACTAACAGATTCTGACTTCCGATTTCTTTCTTACATAGCTGGAAAAATAAACGATAAAATGGATCCGTGTTTTACGAGCGCAGTTATTTTGATAGGTTTTGGGAAGGCTGCATTGTTTTGAAGTCCTAATACTACAAATATAATGCAATCAGATGTTATACAGAGCCATTTACGTGAATATTAATGTGTTCGAATGTTGAATTATATTCATGGTTATTCTTGTATTAGAATATGTTAATACTTAATATTCCTCTTCTGGTTGGGAAATAAATAATGACAGAATTAAATTATGTCGCAGTAAATATTTTCATTATATAAGAAACTGATAACTTAGACAGGTAAGGGGAAGAGGCAAATTTATGTTTTTTACATTGCTTGAGGGATTATGTGTGGCAAATTATGCAAGCACTTAAAAAACTACGAAATGATAGATAAATTATCCAGATGAATTCGAAAATATGCAAAAATTGTCAAATTTGAGATTATATATAATTTTATTATCTTTTCAAATGGCAAACCTTGTGAATTTACCCAGGGATTTTTTTTCATAAAGTGCCACAGTCATTTGTTTTAAAAGTGACTTTAGAAGGATGCGCTACGCACGGAATCATCCATATCAAGTCATCCGTTGTACTGAAACTTTCCCCCCTTATCGAAATGTGACTATATTTATTGCCACGTTGCATCCTCCCGTAGAGCGTTTACAGTTATACTGCAACTTGCTCCCTTAATCAGTGTGTGGGACTATATCGGGTCATTTTATTTCGATTTTACGGAAAAGGGTTTCAGTTTCACGTAAACGAAAAGTGACCAAAAATCGGGCTACGTTCCGTCCTTTCAGGGAAGCATTGTCAGTTATAATACAACTTGTTCCTTTAATCAAAGTATGAGACTATATAGGGCAACTGTTGCTTTTGTATTTTCGATTTTACACAGTGTGATTTACACAGATTTTTCGATTTTACACAGAGTGTGATTTACATATATTTTTTGATTTCACACAGAGTGTGATCTCCACAGATTTTTCGATTTTACTCACTGTGATTTACACTGTCGATTTTACACCGAGTGTTTTGATTTCACAGAGTGTTTTCTGCTTTAATAAATCTTGCTATCCTCTACAATCTCTTTTTTGTTGAAAAAAATTAACCATAAAAAGTTAATTTCTTCATTTCCTGCGATATTTGACAACATTTGTATTACCTAAATGTTTAGGAAGCGATTTTTAATAATAATAAAAAACAAGCTTTCAGTAAACAGAAAAATCGTAAGAATTTATGTTTAAAATTATCAGGTTCGGCATTTTTCGTTATGACAAGCATCAAGCACAACTGTTCTACTTCGAGTTTTCCGATGAGAATATTTTGAATAGTCCTAGACTCTCAAAAATGTTTATCATCTTAAATTAAGCAGTTTTATATCCTTATTCGAAATTCGTTCAAAATCTCGGTTGATTTCTTTAACGGCACAAGAGATTCTAACTGGAGTTTCAAATTTACTGTACACACATGTGCATATATTTGAATATGGAACTGTGCAATGTACTTTGGGACGACAATGTGAGTTAAAAAATCACATAAATGCTCCGCATTTCATCATGTAAGTGCTTAATAATATCAATATATATAGACCCGAGGTATTCTAGAGGTAGAGTGTTGGGTTTCAATTTGGAGTTGCTCGTTTCGAATCCCGACGAACGCTATTAAGTACATTCGTGTAGACGACGGATATGGGCATGTTGGATCAGTCCACCGGAAAATCCTTCTATGAGGTCAAAGACAGTGGGAGATGGTACGGTCCCTTACTTGCCGCCACTGTGGGTGCTTGGTCAAAACTGAGGTGGCACCAGGAGGTGGTGTTGGTTCACTTATACGGTACGCCAATTGAAAGCAGCCGAAGTTTCTAGCGAATTGTGTGCGAATGTCTTTACTAACAAATGCCCGCATTGACAAGAAATCACTATATTCAAACAATAAGTCCCTATATTCCATAAACAATAACAGCATTTATGGGGTTAATATTTCTGTTACTTGCAAAAGGGGAAAAAGACGAAAAGTAACTAACATTTTTCCGGTATTATTTTAAAGATTTCTGCCTGTTTTCTATATTGCCATCAAATTGACGGCTTTCAGTCTTTGCAGGTATATAATACATTTTCTCTCCCTCTTTACTATCGAATACAATTTTGTAAATGTGTGTGCATATTTTGCGTAACATTAGAAAAATCGCAAAATTTCACAAGTCTGAGAACATAAATACAGACATAACGCTCACAAGTATGTTCGAGATCGTCAAAATGACGGCATCTGCCTTTCTAGTGTTAACCTATTTTTAATCCTAATCAGAGTTTTTCCTTAAGAAATACATGAAAGGAATTTTTATGAACTGTAATTATAGCTTGTTTGTTCTTATTACTATAACTACCTAATAACAAGATTTCATGATAGTTGTTTGTTTTAACAAACGTGAATATTCTTAACTAAAATTAGTATGTGGTAAACATTAATCTATAACGTAAACGGTTATTATTTATATACTCTTTTGCTAGCATTCCCCTTTAAATTTACTCTTTTTTTAATTTATGAAACTACTCCACAAATAGGGAAAAGTACATTAATATGAATTGTAAATACAGTTATGAAAGCTTTTCATTGTTATAAATTAAAATCAAAACTATAGCATACTAACAAGTGTATTTGCACTCCTTTCTTTAATTATAAAACTGTAGTAGTAAAAATATATATCAACTTATTATAAACTAATTTATTATTGCAAATTTAATTATAAGGAGAAACATAAAAACTTTTAAGCAAACAAATCATATTCCCGCCTGAAGCTAAAATTAATTTCCTTGCTGTGACAGACTCTTAAATGGATTAATTTTTCATATTGTTTCGACTGCAAAAATTAAATAAAGGTTTTTTCCCTCCCACAAAACAATGATCTTAATTACTCTTACAGGTTTTTGATCCGTGGTCTATGATGTATCTTTTTTAAATTATGTTTTGGGTTTATAATTTTGTTTCATTTGTAGTATTTGATAACATCAAATTTTTTAAAAATATTTAATTGCTACGTTTTCGGAATATGAAATCTGAGTCAGATAAAACTGGAGTTTGCTGGTATAAACATTTCCTAACTGTGATGAAACATAACAGGAATATCTTATTCTGGATTTACTTTAGTTATTTTCGAGTTTTAATGTACATGATCCTCCATTTTTTCTTTCTCTTTTTAAAAATGGCTTCCAGAATTTATTTAAATGCTGGGCCAAATAAGGCAAAATTGTACATCTAGAGTAACTACTAGACGAACAACTGAACTTAACCTTTATCTTACAGGACCTATTTTTCTAAATCCCTCTTTAGAACGGGAAATTTAATACCTCTTTGCAAGAACGGCCATTAAGGGATATATATATATATATATATATATATATATATATATATATATATATATATATATTATATCTCTCTCTCTCTCTATATATATATATATATATATATATATATGTGTGTGTGTGTGTGTGTGTGTTTGTTTGTGTATTAAAAGTATAACAGCAGAGGCAGAGCGGAAAATAAACACTGTAACACACTTTTAATAAATGTTTTTAATTCCTTGTACTCGAATACTGTACAATCGTAGACCTACGCGTAGTAGACCTAAGCTTAATATCAATAATTTATAATTAATGCTACGAAGACATTAACATTTCAAGATCATTGCCACACGACTTAGAAAATGACAGTATAGAAGAAAATAAATGCTTTAACTTTAGAAATTCTGTGGTCTGGCATAATCTCTATTCCTAGAAAAAAAATAAGTTCCTTCATTTGTTATAAAAGTAAATGATAAGATTTACCACTTCATTGCAGTGTTTAACAAAATACCTTTAGTCTAATTCTTCGTTTCACAAGCAACATGGTAAGTAGTATGTTCTATAAGTTTGGTTTAATGATGTTATTTAAACTTTCTTGGTTGCCAAATGAAGTTTATTTTATGTCAATAGTTCTAATATTCTTAGACAGTACACAGCATATTCTGTTCCCGTTGTTTATGTATAAATTATTTATAAATCACTGGTGATTGTAAGCTTAGGCTTTTGAGTACTTTGTCCTGTGAAATTGAGTCATCTACATGTTTTTCAATAAAGTATCGTGTATGATGACCATTTTTTTGATTAAATTAAAAATTACTAACTTTTCAGTAAGAGAGACTTATTTCCGTCAATTTAAGCATGATAAATAAACATGACTTTGTTTTTGTAACTTCTCGCACTTACTACGTTGATATATTTTTTAACCATTTATAACTTAATAGAGTAACTTGTAAAGAATGTAAAAAAGTAAAAAAAATGCAGGTAGTCTTTTCTAACGAAACTACCGCGGGTTATTAACGTAGGATTACTTATCGTTGCTTACCTCTTTTGTATGTGTATATGTATGTATTATGTATATATGTATCTATATATGTATATATATATATATATATATATATATATATATATATATATATATATATATATATATATATATATATGTATATCAAAATTTTAACGCATTTTTTTACTTTTCTGTTTAACTGTTTACTGCTTGTCGAAGCGATACAGACTGGGTTTGCACGCTGCCAAAATTGTAACTCGCGAGGACGAATGGACGAACGGTTTTAGCATCTAAAATTTTGCTTTCCTAAGTACCGTTATGGAGGAACGTAATCCTACGTTAAAAATGTAGACTGTATAACAATGGAAGCGGTATGAATTGTTTTCATGCATAATGCATTATTTTGTAATGCATAACACCCTCTATAATCAGCTCTACCTGATAAAACACTTTTCCTTCATATAATGTTTGAAAATTAAGTACTGATATCACTTTTTTAAGCATTTCTAATACTTTTTTAGTGCACTGCTTGACTTCTTTTTATTTTCCGTCATTTAATCTTTTATATCGATGTTTCGCTTTATAATGGTATTTTAATCTTCTGTTGGATTTCTTTGTTCAGAGAAATACGATTATTTTCAGCTACAATAGGGCTAAAGACAGACTCGGATTATATTAATACATACTCATATTGAGTAGAAAGGTAATATATTAGTCATTTAATCCAAACTCTAAGTTGTTTCATAAATTCTGAATGATTTTTTTTTTTACAATAAAAATCCATTTTTCCTTAATGCGATTATTTTTTATTAAAATTTTAAACGACGACTCGAATCTTATCGTCACTAACCGTAAAATATATGAAAGAAACTTTAAAACAAATAGCGGACATGTCTTACGAAGTTGATAAAAGTCGTATTGTAGAGACGAGCTGTCTAGGGACAATATCGGAAACAGATATCGATGATACTTAAAGGTTTGGGCAGGAACTGTCTTAATCGATCTATATGCACTAACTTTCTATTATCGATAGCGCACCCTAAGAACTGATAACTATAACCTAGGTACTCAATAAAAGCGAAACTTCGTTTATCAATGATTTCCAAACAGGAAGCTGGTGACATATGGGTGTCGACGATTAATCATAGACATAAGTAAATTCGCGTTATTAATCATAAATAATTATTCAAACTTCTCCCCAGTAAAGCCATTAGAAATTATAAATCATATGCTGAAGTGCATGATCAGAAAATATACTATCTTCCTTCATAGAGAGGCACTGTAATTATATGTATTATGAATACTATAAACGTTTCAAATCTTTATAGAATGTATTTTTTTGTGTGTATTTCCTTAGTTTAACATTTCAAGTATGGGTACGATGTGACATTTTTTCTTTTGATCTGTTTAATATCTGAAGTTGAGCAGTGGTGGATCGGAATATTTTTCTCTATCTGTCTTTCTTCAATGCACTCTCAATGGTTATAGCTCTTTAAAAACTTGTGATTTAGTATAATATATTCATGCAATGGCAACTGGCGTCCGTGGAAGGAAGAATATATTTTTTAAGTATTCTTTAACCCCTTAACGATTGCATAATTTTCAAGAAAACGGCAATAAAAGTGCATATTTTTTCCCGAGGATTCCATTTATTTCTTGATCTGTCACATCCAGGTTTAGAAAAACCCATCCCCAATTGCATTATAAATAGTATGGTGCTGCCATCTCGTATGTAAAATAAGAAATAAAAAATTTTCAGAGTAAATGAAATGGATTGTTTTAATCTGTTTGGCGCGATAATTTTAAACACTCCAGCCCGGAAATATGCCGGCTACGAGAAATAGAAGGCGAAACCTCACCCTGTAATTTTGAGGGGAGCGAGAAGTAAGAGGTTAAAAATATTTGGCCAGGTGGGGAGTAATTCATTATTATCACGCCTACAATTTGAAGAAAATATTCTGTTATATAAAATTCATTGTTTTTTTAATAATTAAATTCCAAAAATGCACAGATTATACTTTGGAATTGTAAACATATAACAATTTTTTTTTCATTTTTTGTAAAGACACTTTTCAAAATCTTCCTACCGCAAAGCAATATCGTAATTTAACTTGTTTGCCAGGTCGTACCTAAAACTATTTTAAAATATAAAATTGCACAACTCCAAGATCATGTAAATAATGTTTTAATTTTACAACTATGTAATAAGGGCATAACGAAAAAAAAAGTCTTAGATATATATTTGAGAGTAAAAATTTATGAATCTTACCTATTTAAGTAGATATCAGATCATATTTCTTACAAAAGTTAGTTCCTATAAAATAAAATAAAACAATGATTATGAACAAAAAAAAAATAAATGGGAAAAAATATTAATAATAAATAAAAACGAAAGTATTTTGAATTAATAATAATGAACAAGAATTTATATATTATCTATCTGAGGAAAGAAGAAATTACTTCAGTTTAATATAAACTTGTCTCCATATTCCAGATCATTTGTAATTATCTTTTATTTCAGAAATAATTAAAAATGTTAAAATAGCATTAGAATAGAAATATGCAGGTACAATAAACATTTAATAATTTTTGAAATTGCTGAAGTTCACAGTGAGAGCGGTGATGTCTACAGGCATCAAATTAATTTATTCGTACTTTTTGTATTATAGTGATTTTAATTAGTATGTTACAAAGAATACTACCAAGGATTTATTAGAAAGGCAATATTTACATCCCGAGTAACTTTTCATGATTCCCGAGTAAATTCTCATTCTGATTTATGTATTTTATTTCAAAAGAAGCTTGTCACAGAGATTGAGTGTTCATGCTACAGGATAGCATAAAAGGCATGCGAAGTTTCATCATGTTTTATACTAACTCCATTTAAACTGTCTCTACTTTATAGCACTTTTTATTACGTTGCGCTCATATGACCAGAAGCTGAGATAGGAAAAAACACACACAAGAGTTCTAATAGTGTTTGAGTACTCAAATGGTGAGTCGAGTCTCCAGTCTCAACTCCATTATGTCAGTCATGCTTATACAGGTTATGGCTCTTCAAGTTTTACACGTCACACTTATGAAATCAATTCCTTTATGTTGAAGAGCTGTATCTTGTCTATGTGATGTTAAAATTTATTTTTAAAGCAGTTACTGCTCCCGAAGACATCAAGATTATGGCTATTTGTAAATCTTCCATGATCAGATGACTATTTGACTGAATGGTGATTTTCAAGTTTCATGCATGAAAAGAACCAAAAAAACTACCTAAATTCATATTAAATATGTAATATTAGTTTAGGCCTTCTAAATGGAGTGGCACTTATCGGTTTACGTTGATAAATGTCCTCACTGGATAAACGACTCAGATAAATTCATTTAACTAAATATTATCATATTTTATTCAAATTAGATTTAGAAAACAAATCTAGAAAACAGATCTAGAAGTCTAATTAGATCTAGACAATAAATAAATGTGTAACTAATTTAGAGTTTATGCTTCTTGGTATCAGAGGAGTATAACAGCAATTTGAGATTGCCCCACTAATCAAGTTTCAGATATCAATCTTGGAATCTATGAGGAATTAAATCAACTCTCTTAATTAACATTTGTATTACTTTTTAAAAAACTTTCTAATCAGTAACACGTATAAGTTAATAATTGTTAATATTCATTTAGAAATTTAGAGCAGATGTAGCCAGTATACAAACATTTTCTCTATGCACATAGAATGTTTACAACATTTATTAATAAAGGAATAAATCTGAGAGAATTTAAATTTCATCCTAAAAATGCAAAATGCTATAAAACTGTACACTATTAAGATGGATGTATTTTGTTTTAATCTCAACACTTCGCAAAGATATATTGATTGATTTATTTAGAGAAAATAGTACAAAGTAGTGGTAAAAAAAACTGGTTGATGTTTTGCTATCTTAGAAAACAGCATTTTTTCTTCTCTACCACTGATATAAATGCCTGAAAGGTATGATGTTTCTTTTTTTTTTCCGTGCAAATCTTCATATGAATCGATAACTATGGAAAGAAGTTACTAGTATCCCAGACATTGGAACAGGCACCAAGTTTGTCTCTTGATGATGCGTAAGTCAACAATAGATTAAAAATATTTATATTATATTCCTTTACTTGATTACATACATGGACACTTACCTTCAATTACGACTTCTTATTTATTTATTATTTATTTATCGATCTATATAAAATAGATCGACAAGTGAAATGATGGTGAATTGATGTTGTTAGTATCTTGAGTATAGAAAAACTTTTATTTTATCCCTTTTGAGAGTTAGAAAAGTTTGTGTTAATTACTGCATCCTCTTATGTATTTTTATGATTCATGCCTAAACAGGTAAAATATATTAACGAATACACTATATAAAGTTACAGCATATATTTTTACGATTTGTAAATACGTTCATTTGTGAAATATTTCATTGAAAAATTTCCTAAAGGAAGTTTCTGTAATCGTGAATAATTTTTCAGGCAGAAAATATAAAAATATGTTACTCGCAAAAAAAGTCGGATATAATATACAAGTCATAGTCAAATGATTTATCTTGTAATTTCTTGAAGAGAAAATTAATTAGATTATATTATTTTTCTGAATGGTCTCGATGATGTGCAATACATTGTTAGGGTGCTTTGAAAGTGACTGAACACCCCTTGAAAACATTGTGCTTGTAGCCACTCGTACATCCTCTGCTTCACCTCATCGTTCGACTTGAAATACTTGGAATCTTCCCGAGTTTTTGTTCTTGCTAATGTCCCCTGTTTGGAGGTTCCATTCACAAGGTCCTAGTAGGTTATTGATCTGAAAGGGGCGGCTCCTGTTTTGGAATCAGCCCCACAAGGGTAGAAGTCTGACTTCGCTAAATGACCGGTCCCGTAATTTTGAACCGAGTCAAGTGACGAGACCGGAACTTTATACCCCGCACCTCCAGAGGTAAATTTGAGAACTTGGAGGACACTGCAGCCACAACCTATTTTACGTGCATCGGCTACCATTAGTGAACACGGCGGTGGATTTGCAGCGACGACCATCAAACCAGGAACGTTCATCACTGGCCCGCTGCTCCTGCCACCTAGACCTGCCTCCTTGAGAGGTCCAAACAGGTGACAATCTCTTGCGGCGAGGTTTGGTGAATACAGTGGCTTTCGATCACTCTCAAACCTTGATCTTGGATCGTTGCAACAGCTGAATGGGCAGCGCGGGGTCGAGCATTAAAATATTGCAACAAAACGCCTGTACTCAGAAGTTCCCGCCCTTTGGGCCGGAATGAAATACGTAGGAGGTTCTTAACCAGATCTGAAAACGTGCCACGGTGATGGTTTCCTCCCGAGCTCCAAAATTATCTCTCGTTCATCCCCAAAACTTATCATTTTCCGTCGATGATTGTGTAGAATTTTTTTTCGGTTTTGGTAAGAAGCTATTTCACCATTCCTATTCTATTAGTACACTTTTGCTGCAATGAAAGACAAGCATAGCCATACTGAACATTCATTCCCCGATGGATTTCCCTGCGATTTATCCCTTGACTTCTCTAATGACGAAGTAACAGAACCGATCCTGTTTGGTGAGTGATGCTAGCAAAACCGCCATTTTTGCACTTCTACCGACTCATCGTGAGGCGTTCCCGTGTCATGGTGCCACCTGTCGGCCACTTTTTAGGCCCTCTGTATAAATGTTGCCCACTTACAGAACAATTGTGCGATGTTTCAAACTTTAAAAATTCCATTTTTTAGAGTATCATTTGGCATACCCTCGAAATAAGAAAACGTTCAATTTTATAAAAGTATGAATTTTATTAATTGTTTGATATAATAATGATACACACACACACACACACACACATGCATACACACATGCATATACACAGAATGAACCAGTATGAAAGTATGTGGAGAAATCAGAACAAGGGTAAAATATTTTCATTATGGAAGAAACCCTACCGAGAAGTCCCTAACTTTTGCGTCGAAACTGTTCTTTTATTATCAATTAAAAAAAAAAAGCAATTACCGAATATAAATACATAGTCTCAAAGATTTCTCTTTGGAATGCGTTCGGTGATAAAGAATCAAAATTGCCCCGTGTCCTATCTTTCTTTGTTATGTCTTTTGTGTATGAGTTTTCGTCTTCGTTGAAAGCTACGGTTTGTGGCCTTTTTATATTTTTGAAAATAAATCACAACTGAAAAGAATAGTTTGGAAGAAGATATCAGATTTCAACTGTGGGTAAAAAAGAAATTGTGTATTTATGAACGAGATAGCTGCTCTTAATGATTACATCGGAATGTTAAGGGTAAATATGTTTTGGATAATTGTAGTAGAATTAGAAAAAATAAGTACAGTAGGAATGAAAGGATATTATATAAGGGTGTAAATGATTTAAACAATCTATTATCGTAAAATACTTTTCAGAATGAAACATTTTAAACGCTTGTTTATTTCTTTTGAGTTAAATTTAAAAAGTATAGTTGCAAATATCCTTTTACATGTTTTATTTATTTCAGATGCATGACATTTTTACAGTAAATATAACTAAACTCTGTAAAAATATAAAACATTTAATTACAGTATTACATATCAGAGTGGAAAGAAATTGAATTTAAGTTCAATAATGAAACTTTGTCATGAATTGAAAGTTGTATACATAAATTATGAGAAAATTTAATACTGTATTTTTATTTATGAGTGCAAAATATTTACTTAAAAATAATTCGCAACTTATGGAGAAATCAATATTTCTAACAGCATATTTTAAACTTTTAATTTAACTAATCAACCAAAAATTGATGGAGAAAAAATTACAAAATATATATGCATTTATTTATTAATTATGGCAAAATGTGTGCCATATGTTAGCCCTCAAACAGCATAGTGGGGGGTCGGATCAAGAGTATGTCTTCCCCCTCCCGTACTTTCCGCTCTAGTTGAAAGAGATCGAGTTGACAAGGAACCCCACCAGATACACCTACTAGACCACCCTACTAGATATAAGAATAAGTAAATGCGAGTGTCTTTACTTATTCTTATATCTACTAGTGAAAATAATATATACTGACATTTTTGGCCTTCAAATTCGATACAAATATTAAAAAATCTAAAATTAAAAAAAATTAAAAATGACTAGTGATCATAAAAAAACACTATTTATGAAAAACATTATTTATGATCACTAGTCATTTTTAATTTTTTTTTTAAATTTTAGATTTTTTAATATTTGTTTCGAATTTGAAGGCAAAAAATGTCAGTATTATTATTTTTTACATTTTTGTGATCGGAAAGTTGGTTTTACTAACTTCTAAAACTAGGTAGACTAAATTACATATTAGACGTAATATATATAACATTCTAAGTAAATGCCAAAGAGATTTTCTTTGTTAAACAAAATTACAATTTCTTGGACATTTTTTCTAAGAAAGGGGTTTTATTCTATGTAAAATATTATTAATAAATGTTATACACAAAAAGGCTAATTGTGTACTTATATCTACAAAAATCCTCATCAAGAAAGATATGGGTTATTATATGACCCGACCATACCATCTAATTCGTCTCAAACCACTGTACCATTTGTGGGTTACGGTACGTATAAAGCAATGACCAGAGACTTCATGTTTGCTTTTGAAATTCATGATAGAAGAAAGGAATTTAAAAGTTTTTGTGTAATTATTTTATCCCATATAATTTTTTTCTGGTGAACACGTATAATTAATAGCAAATGAAGATAACTGTTGAGTAACGTTCTATGTAAGATTAAAACTGTGGACTGTAAGCAAAAACGAAATTTTTTTCGAAGGTGTGATGTCGAATCCCAACGATATGGGAACCGAGCTAGCAGACTCGTCTGCGTACTACAAAAAGCTCTCCTCTCATGCACAGAAGGGTTACAATACGATCGTCTTGATTGGCGACTGCCAAGAGTTAAGATTACGCCAATAAGCTCTGACTTGTCGTAAACAATAACTAATTTATGAAGTGTTTAGATGTAGGAAACGTATTAACTGCCTATTAAAAAATCCCAAATTTACAAATAGTTACAAAATCTTCACTGGATAATCAATGTAAAGATAAAGCAAAATCGAGCACATATCTTAAAATATAAAAGAATATACGACGATGTATTCAATATGAGATCAAGCTTGATACTCTTTAATCAAATTTGCAATAATTTAATTGCCTTTATGCAGAAAATACCCGCGGCATATATCATTAAAAAGGACTAATTTATTTATTACAAATGCCCGGAAGATTGGCTATGATGCCATTTGTTCTCAGTAAAAGGCGAGACTGCTGGCCATTCATTAAACGGGACACCGTATAGGTGGCCAGCATTATCCCCTACAAGCCGGTCCCGTAATCACTTAATTTTCAGTTCTGGGATAATATGTTTCCCCGTGTTCCCAGCAGGATATTATAAATCTTGATTATCCTACAACCCCGTGTATCACATGGAAATGGTTTTGAAGGATATCTATATTTACAGTTAGCTGTTATTACCCGTAGGAGGTAAATATGTTGAATGTGGTGATAAGGGTACGCTAAACAACACCTACTCGGAATTATTTAGTGTGATCTTGAGCAACCTGTATTTCTCATGCTGAGATGATTGAAAAGAGTCAGGGTTCAAAGATAAATCGCGTTCTACAAGCGTTTAGCTTTGTACAGATTGGTACCACTGAAAACGTAGCTCATATGCGTAACAAATGCAATAGAATCTAACGTCTAAATCTGTAAACAGAATAATTTTCTTCAACGTACATTTTACATCAAAATGTATCAGAAATGGTCATGGTGTATAAATTGCAACAGTATATAAATTCGATCTACATGTGTATATGTAAGTGTAAATAACGCAATATTTTATAAACTCCCTTTACTCATATTTTTTGATGTTATCACGCTATTTTTGTAGTTTGAAAAACGAATTTTATTATCTCACAGCACTTTTTGATGATATATGAAATGCATACTTTGTATAAATTTACATTAACTGTTGTAAATAATTGTGCATGTGATAAGAAAAAATCATGGCTAAATTACCATGTAATATTTTTGTGTGTTCTTCAACTTATGCACATTTAAGTGTGTACTTATTTAACTGCGGACGCCTTCATTTACCATATGCATATGAAGGCCTTATTTGAATAGCAAGAAGACTCCACTTTTAAAAAAAATAGAGTTAGCCTCACTTTCATGATCCATAAGTCATTTTTATCTTATTTTAAAACTGGTACACCTCCAGCTTATTTCTGCTGCCAACAGAGGGCATTAGAAATCATACTTCAGCAGTCATTTCTCAGCACTCATTAGACTTTAAGGCTCTGTATCTCAAAATGAAGAAAAATGGAGTTGGCCTACTATTCAAATAAGGCCTTCATATATTCCTAGTATAAAAATTTGAGGCTTATACAGAAATCTCTTAAAATAAATTTTTATTTAATATAGATCTTTAACTCTTTCTATATTAACTCGCATTGATTACCTTTTTATCTACATTCTTAAATCTAGCTATAGTAACTTAATTTCTAAGCATGTAAGAAATCGAGGTAAAAAAAAACATTAAAACAGTTGGCCTCCTTATACCTCAGTAACATAATTCAATACATAAAATACTAGAAACTAGGATTAAAAGAAATAGGACACATTTTCTTTCATATTGTCTTTTTTGAAGCAGGAAAGAAACCGAGGAAAGAAACACACACAAATTTATCGTGAAGAAACGGTAAATTTTGACGCAGTAATTTTTACAATTAATAAAGAGTTTTAACTCGTTTACTACATCAATTCACATATCTTAGCTTTGTTCTACATTTTTAAATCTCGCTCTAGCAGTTTAAGAAACACAAGTAATAACGCCAGCATCCTTATACCTCACTAACGTAATCCACTACAGAAGATAATAGAAACTGAGATTAAAGAACGAAGAAATATTTTCTTTCATATTGACCTCTTTTCTAAGCATGAAAGAAACCAAGGAATAAAATAAAAGTGTCGTCAAGAATCGTATCACTGTGAGAAACAATCTTTTGCTTTCACCTAAAGTAAAAATTACTGGCTTTTATAGAAATCTCTCAAAAGTAAATCTTTAACTAATAAGGATCTTTAACTCGTTTACTAGATTAATTCCCATTTGTTATCTTTGTTCTATATTTTTCAATGTGGTTTATCAATTTAAAAAGTAGTTTTTAAAATGTAGAAAAAATCTAAGAAATGTGAATTGATGTAGTAAACGAGTTAAAACTCTTTATTAATTAAAAATTGCTGTGCCAAGAGTTTACCGTTTCTTCACGGTACTTTTGAGTGTGTTTTTTTTCGTCGGTTTATTTCCTTCTTAAAAAAAGACAATATGAAAGAAAATGTGTCCTATTTCTTTTAATCCCAGTTTCTATTAACTTCTGTTTTGAATTATATTACTGAGTTATAAGGATTCCGACTTGTTTACTGTTGACTTTTACGTTTAATATAGCTAGATTTAAGAAAGTATAGCAAAGGTAATGAATTGTAATTAATGTAGTAAACGAGTTAAACATACATATTAATTAAAAATTTAGTTAAAGAGATTTCTATATAAGCCTCAAATTTTTATACTAGGAATATAAATGCATATGTAAATTGCAGGCATACGCAGTTTATCAATTTATAAAGCAAAAGTCAAAATATCAACATCCTTACTCCTCAGTGACATAATCCACTACCGAAGATAATAAAAAAAGGGATTAAAGAAAGAGGACATATTTGTTTCCTATTTATATCTTTTCAAAGCATGAAAGAAACCGACAATATTTCTTAAAAATTAATTTTTAATTAATAAAGATCTTAAGCTCATTTACTACATTAATTCCCATTTATTAGCTTTGTTCTACATACTTAAATCTAGTTTCATGAATCTACGAAATGGAAATCATAACGTCAGGATCCTTATAAATCAGTAACATAGTCCACTATAGCAGATAATAGTAACTGGGATTAAAGAAAGAAGACTATTTTATTTCATATTGACCTCTTTTCTAAACACGAAAGAAACCAAGGAAAAAAAACACAGAAAAATGTCGTCAAGAATCGTATCACTGTGCGAATCAATCGTTTGCTTTCACCTAAAGTAAAAATTGCAGACTTAGATAGATATCTATTAAAAGTAAAATTTATATTAATAATAATCTTTATCCCATTTATTATATCAATTCACATTTTTTAACTTTGTTTAACATTTTAAAATCTAGCTTTATCTATTAAAGAAACAAAAGTAAAATGCCAACACTTTTATATGTCAGTAACATAATCCACTACAGAAGATTATAAAAACTAGGGTAAAAGAATGAGGATATATTCTCTTTCATATAGTCCTCCTTTCTAAGGATAAAAAACCGAGGAGAGAAAACAAGCAAAAAAGTGTCGTCAAGATTCGTTATATTACTGATGCTGGACTTCTTAATTAATATAGAGCATTAACTTGTTTAAGACATCACTTCACATTTATTGCCTTTTATCTACATTTTTTAATCTTACTTTATAAATTTATGAAACAAAAGTGAAAACGTCAGCATTCCTATACTTCAGTAACATTATCCATTATAACTGATAACAGAAAATAGAATAATTAAAGAAAAACGATTTTTTTTTTTCAAACTGACCACTTTTCAAAGCATGAAAGAAACTAACAATATTTTTTTTAAATAAATTTGCAATTAATAGAGATCTTTAATTCGTTTACTACATAAATTGACATTTAAACATTTTGTAAATCTGACTTTATCAATTTAAGAAACAAAAGTAGAAATGCTGCCTTTTTATACGTCAGTAACAAAATCCGCCGTAGCAGATAATATAAAATGAAATTAAACAAATATAACATATATTCCTTCATACTGACTTCATTTCTAAGCATGAAAAAAACCCAAAAACCTCTTAAAAATGAATTTTTTATTAATAAAGATATTTAACTCGTTTACTACGTCAATTCACATTTATCACATTTTTTCTCCATTTTCAAATCTATCTTTATCAATTTAAGAAACAAATGTAAAAACGTCAACATACTTATACCTCAGTAGCATAATCCACTACAGAAGATAATATAAACTGGGATTAAAGAGAGAGGACATATTTTCTTTCATATTGACCTCTTTTCTAAGCATGAAAGAAACCAAGGGAAAAAAAAACACAAAAGTGTCGTCAAGAATCGTATCACTGTGCGAAACGATCGTTTGCTTTCACCTAAAGTAAGGATTCTACCTGGAACAGTCTTTATCTCTGAGACCACATTGACCATCTTTTCTTCCCCGACAAGTTACAAAAAGAGATATCTTGAAGTAACGAGTTACGTTTATTCTTTGACCAATATAAAGTGACTAGGGAACAACAATGAAGATGAATGAAAGAGTTTCAGCAGCAATTTGAAGTTTTCTTTTTTCTCTCTCGTAGTTTGGGGAATGAATAAATAATTTGCATTTTATTCCTTGGATCAAGGAAATTCTTAATAATGCGTGGAATTAATTTTTCGGTTGCTAATTCTTTGTAAAAAGGAATGCTTCGTAGTTTTAAAAAGATCTGTAAAAGGAATGGTGTTTCAAAATTGAATATTATTTATTTATACATATTTTTTCAACGTATTATAATGGATATAACTGTGACCATAGGCATAAATGTATTTTAGCCTCTCAAAATATTTTTCGATATTGAATGATTTTTTCTCTTCTTTTTCATAAGGAACTAAGCTATTTTCTCGAAAATGATCATTCTCATCACATACAACACTGAACATTTATTATATGTATAAAAACCTGAATGTTAATTTAACAATGTATACTGAGTCACTATTATAGAAAAGGATAAATTTCTTAAATATAGCTTTACAATAATGCTGATAGAAGAAACTTCAGAATTAAACTTTTAGTAGTTGGCCAGCATATAGACCATAACAAAAATTATTCCACCGATTATTCTAAAGGTAGGGAAATTCGCTTTGCTCACCTATAGGAATTCCTCATTTAAATTATTAAAAAAATTGTAATTAAATTATTAATTGTTTTAGAATAAGGAAGTTTTCTTATTGTATCAAATGATAATATGATATACTATGAACCGTATTTATTTGTTGATGTAATTAGAAATTTCCTAATATTAAAATTCCAGGTTTAACAATTTAATTTTTCATCCATTGAAAAATTGTCTTTTTTTATGTGTGTTCCACTGCAATAAAATAAAAAAAACTTTCTGTGGATAAATTAGAGTAAATACAGTGGAATCTCGATCGATCGTTTTCGGATCCATCGTTTTTCCGTATGTGTCGTTCATTTTATCCAGTCCCAAAGATCATATTGCTTTGTTATGTTTCCGCATCTATCGTTTTCCGACATTTATCGTTCATTTCAATCGGTCCCTTGAAAACCGATAGATCGAGATTCCACTGTATATCTAAATATTAAAAATAATATCCACATTAATAAAAAAGAGAGAAAATCTCTCTTCAAGTAATTTGATTATATTTTTTAAGTGATAAAAGATTAAAAACATGATTTCACATTACATATTTCTAACTACATGAATTATGTATTGCAATGTTATGTATTGCTGGAAGTCAATTCCTATGGACGCCTATCAAACACTGGTGTAAAGTCTCCCGAGGCATGGGCAGGCTGTCATTAATGCAAAAGGTGAACAAACATCATATTAATATTTGCCTAAGGACTCTCCGAGTCCGTACCACTGGGCGTCCGGATACTTTTGGTCAGTTACAAAGTTTGCAAATCTAGAATAATATTTTATTCAAGTGCCTCGTTGAAGAAATTCAGTTGATGCAAATCCATACATTTTTTTCTTTTTTTAGTATATTTCTGTCTAACATAGGAATCACCTAATCCGGAATTTTCTTTTAAATATGGAAGTTAAGCGTGTGCTGAAAGTGAATAAACCGATTGCTAAAAATTAATGTAAATTTTCTCCTCTATTTGCATCTTGGATTATCATTCTAATAAAATAGGGAATACTTATTATACTGAATCGTGACGTAAAGAATTTCATAACAAGATGTTCCTAAACATACATTTTGCTCGACCAAGCATATCCAGAACTACTTCTTAATAAAAAGCTCTTGCTTCACCGAGATAAGTATAAGGCTTGATGATCACAAAACACTGGAGTAACTGTTTTGAAACCATTGAGGTAATGAAAAAACACGAGGACAATGACAACAACTGTTGAAAATATATGTATAATCTGCCAAATACCTGTAGATGTCTTGAAGCCATGTTTAGATAAAGGATTCCAAGCGCTCTTTATATTTTCCTAAACACAAGTCCATAGATTGTGTTCGGATCTATAATTCACTAAACAACAGCTAACAAAGTCTCACATTATCAGTTTTAAAAATGACACAATTGAAAAGGAAATAAAAAATTCAAATTTTAAATCTTGCATTTGTCTATAGACTTTAATCCATTCTTATCCAGTTAAGTCATCGGAAATCCAGTTCTTTTTTTGAAATATAATAAAAATATATGTTGCCCAGACTGCATACAATCAAGTACAAGATCATGTCAACATATATGTGATAAAAATAAAACATCTACACCTCAAATAATCACGTTCTGTTGCTAGAATGCTAAAATTTTTGTTTTAGAGGCTAAATTATTCTAAAATGAAGACACAAAAATTTAAACCCATTTGGACATCATAAGCTATGTTGCTAAGTCAAATTTTTGTCATTAAATGGTTCAGGATACCACGTGAGAGTAATTTAAGAGGCTCTAATACACAATATATTCACACACAATATTCTCATAGAAATAAATTTTCGTTTTCTTGGCTTACAAAATGGTATGCAGCTTTTAGAATCGAACCATGATTCTAAGAGAATGTCATTGACACATATAACTTTTTTATGCAGTCCTGTAACACTATTCTGTTTCTGAAAAAATAATAGAAGTTTTGATTATGTGTTATCTTTAAACAAATAAATCTAATTTTCTTTACAGGCAACAATTTTTTTTCCATTTCTGTTTTATTTATTTTTTTCATTGAACTATCTACAATATTATTGATATAAATAAAAAAGTGTCTGAAAATATATTCCTCCGAGCAAAATAACTCTAAACATGATGGTTAGGGCCTGTTCACATAGGAGTCCGTCGCGTTGCGTTAAGGAAAAGATGACGTTGAGACAAAAATAAACCAATCATAGGCGTTAAAAATTTTATAGCTAATCATTTGGAGGCATATGATTGGTTTATTTTCGTCTTAACGTCATCTTTTCCTTAACGCAACGCAACGGTCTCCTAAGTGAACAGGCCCTAAGTCTTTACAGCAATTAAAAACTTTATGGATAATATATTTAGAGCTTCTAACAACTAATCATTCTAAAATATTTTACGCGCATAAAATGAATTAAAAAAACATACGGAAGGGCGGCTATTAGTTCAACAAATTATCTACACATTTTCTAAATACTAAATTTGTAATATTTTAAGAAAATATTTATTCATTTTAAGAAAATTTTGAAGAATTTAATTTGTGTGAAGATTTAATGTAAAAGCAAATTATGGGTTCATTAACAATTCGTAAATACGCAATAGACATATGTGGTATAAAAAAAAACTATTTCTTTTCTCAAATTAATTGAAGAGTTGAATAAGAAATAAGCTATTTCAAAATCGAGTATAAACGTGTAAAATATATTAGACTTGAACACGTAGTTGGAAGATATGACTATGTTTAAAATAAATTATAAAAAAAATTGCTGTATAAATAAATTGCATTTTAATATTGCAACAAACATTTAACAGAATGTTAGAATAGAGATGACCGTTTAGATATCCATGTCTAGAGCATCGCCAAGATGGAAATAAAATGAATAACTTACTATCTCATGCAGAGCCAGGCGGCAAAATAAAACCAAGCTGTCGAAAACTATGTATCGTTTCCTGATAACTTGGATACAGGAATGTGTAAGAGGGATTTACCCAGGATTAAGTTCGTAGGCAGTCATGCATAAAATGTTTTGACTAGTTCTGAATCGTTTAATCCCCCATTTTTGCTAACGGTGTGCTTCACTGCACATTATGAGCGAAACAAATCAATAATGTTTAATTAATAGACGAAAAACCTCTTAAAATATTGGTCTATGCAGAAAATAAAGTCACTGTTAAAATTTTGGATACTAAATTGGGATATTTTATTAAAAATATAACACTATACAACATTGTACATGATGATAACACCTAAACATAAAATCTGTTGTATTTAGGTGGTGTAAAATTGTCCCGAGATCTAGCAAAATCTAGGTTTTAAATTCTTGCAAGCTTAAAGAAGATTGCCATGAAACAGGAATTGCGATTTGGTACGAACTTGCCCTCCATGTGTTGTTAAGTATTGTAGCAGAAATAAGTAATGGAGTCTTCAAAAGTTCTATCGGGAAGATTGAGATAAAAGTTAGCAAACAAAAAGTACTTAGATGTGCACCTTCGGTTTACAACTTAAAAACGTTTTACAACCTAACTGGTAGTTTACAACTGAAATAATTGCAAGCTTAAAGAAATTTTCTATCAAATACGAATACTTGCCCTGCAACTGTTGTTAAGTATTTTAGCAGAACTAATTAATGGTGTCTTCAAAAGTTATATCAGTAAGATCCAGATAAAAATGAATGTTAGCAAACAAAGTGTACTTGGATGTGCACCTTTTGTTTACAACTTAACAATTTATTTTCTAGCTAAAAACATTAATGCTTATTTACATCTTGACTTCAGTTTTCATCGTAGATAAATATACCTTCTGCTGAACCTTAATTCCGAATTCAAACAAACGCATTGTATTGAAAGTTTCATGAACTTACTGGGAATTCCCAGCAAACCGTCTACTTAGTAACGGGGAATGTGTTCTTTTCCTCTTTAACTTTTCTTTCACCTATTCGCACTTTGCAAACAGACAGTTTTTCAATTACCCTAAACTGGATTAAATTTAAACTCTATGAGGAAAATAAAATGTAGTGTCTCAAAAAAGGGAAAAATATGAGAGAAAAAAAATGTTTAGAGTTTGTGACAAGGCAGCGAACTTAAACTGAATCAGATATTTTTTAAAAGTAACAATAAAATACGATAATAAAGCTACATAAGTATATCTTTCCCATAAACTCGATATGCTACAAATTGATTTTAAGGAGTACAAGGGACCTTCAACCTCGTTTTTTACAGTTTTCAATGTTTTAATCCGTATACAAAATGAGAATATTTAATACTGTTTTTTACAATATTGAAGGCATTTATATATCACAAATAAATAATTTGTGAAAGAATTAAAATTGTTTTTGAAAAAACTTCATCAAAATTCCTAGATTTTTTTCAAAATACTCTATGTGCATTAATTTTCAACTGATTTCTTCAAAATTTTTCAGGGTTGTTAATTGAAGTGTTTGTCACAAATGTGAACATAATTGTTTGAAACCACCGATATTTTATAAATTTACATACTATGAAATGAATTAAAAACATGCAAAAACATAAAAAAATAATACGCAGATTTTTTAAAGAATGACTTTTGATTCGTAAAAAATTGTACAATGCTAAAATATGGTTTTAAATATATTCAAGGACTCTGAAATAAATTTTTTATTACCAAAAAATGTTATCTGTTTATTAGTCCGTAAGAAAACTTGTGGATTGTGTGTAAAATTCAGTAAAAGTTTCAATTTATGTAGGGAAATAAATACTGTTTTCTCCGCTAAAGGTATTTAAAGAATTTTAAAAATAATAAATATTCTTGAAACTTCTATCCAGTTAATAAAAAAGTCACAGGGAAATTTACAATTCATTAATGAACTCACTAATATTTCCTTCTGCGTTTTTCAACATTTTGTTTCTTTTATGGGGAAACTATTCTGAACAAGTTTTACTAACACAAACATGATATAAAAGGGAACATTTTAAACTTCTATACGTATTGTAGAGAACAAAAAAAATATAATGAAATTAATAACAATTATATAATTAGCATAATAAAATATATTTAATAAATATAAATAAATTTAATTATTATTATTATATAATTAACTATAAAAGTGGTAAAAGGATTAAAGAGTTTATAATTAACTACCTCAGAATCTAATTTGAAGGATATTGTAATAATATTTAATCAAAAATGCTATGAAAAATTTATATTATTTGAATTTAATATTACTTAAACTTATAAATCAATTTATTACGTTTTTGTTCCATTCAATATGAATTTATTACTTTCCCTACAAGGTAATTTCCCTCCAGATATAAAAGCTTTGATAGAATATTTTTATGATTTATTTCTCCGATTTTTTTCTAATACCCACTATAAGGATATTAAAATTTATTTCATATTTCTGTTTGAAATATGTGTCAAGAAAACTTTTATTTATCAATAAAACATCCAGTATTTATTATCCTTATATTTATAAAGAATATATCTCATTTCAGGAAATAACAACTGGCTAACTAATGCAAAATTGTTTTAGAATGTGAAGTTTTTCATATGTATAATACATTCAAGATGCAAACATAATGAGTGTTAGAGAATTAGATTTAATATATATTGAGAAAAAAATGTAAAGTTGGAAATATTTTCAATTTGAAACTTCCTTAATTTCGATCAAAATGAATATCATGTAGGCTATTCTTTAATGAAGGCAAAAAAATCACAGATTTTTTATTTCAAAAGTTCAATATCAAAATCAATATTAAGGAATAAAGGAAAATTATTAACATACTGACGCTGAAGCAGTTATTTTTTTAATCAAACAATCTATTTTTAAATTACTAAATTTTTAATAAAAAAAATTTAACTTAAAAAATGGAGTCTACCGTATGCCAATTTGGCTGATAGAAACAAAACACACTTTCCGCAAAAATCTTAAATAAATTCTCGTGTTATGTAGTGAAAATTCATATTTAAACTCGAAATAAATTGAGAGACTATTTAAACACACGCTAAATAAAAGAGTGTAAGTTTAAATTCAAGTAGAATTGTAAAGCATCCTTTTTTTAAACATTAGGATGATTTTTAATTTATTAATAAAACATCGCATTATACTTTCAAGGATAAAGTTGTTAACAGAAGATACTTTTAACAGAATTTCAGAAATTTATCTCTCTAATAAATGTAAACATTTATATTTGAACTTAAATGGTACTAATAGATGAATAAACATTATCAGACAGCATATAAATATTTATTAAAAATACTGAAAAACACATTTATATCAATGAACAAGAGAGCCACATTTGTAACCCTCGGCGTATCGGCATATTAGTCATGGAATGTGAAATTTGCTTAATTACTTTCAGCGTACTTAAGCACGTTGCAGTAATATTTCGATGAACGAGGCGAGTAGTTTATGAAGCGTGAATTAGTTTAGCGTGTATTCATTTCGATTTAGAGCAATGAAACTGCAAGTTTTATACTTAGGTGCATTGATGCCGTTAATGTTAGTCTCTCTCTCTCAATTTCAATGGATTTTTTAATAAATAAGTTGATATTTCAAGTATGTCGCAGTGAATTCAAAAGCGAGGAGAATTTCATTATGGATTCACATACATTTTAAAACCCGATTTTGGAAGTATATAAATAAGAAAACATGTGGGGGGTTCTGAAAATGGATTTTAAAGCATAAAATTTAATACTCATGACATTAGAACTGAACTGGAAAAAAGTTTTTTCGTCTATAAAAACATTAAATTCATATTAGAATACTTAAAAAAAAATAAGTGTATTATTTAATTTCATTTTGAAACTTATAATTTTGAAAACGATTGAAAATTTTAATAATAAATAAATAAGGAATTTAATAAATAAGGAAAGATGTGGGGGGGTCTGAAAAGGATTTTTAAAGCATAACATTTAATACTCATGAAATTAGAACTGAACTGGAAAATAGTTTTTTCGTCTATAAAATAATTATATTCATATCAGAATAGTAAAAAAAATAAGTTTATGATTTTAATTTCGTTTTGAAAGTTTAAATTTTGAAAATGATTCAAAATTTTATTAAAAAAATGTGTTTCAGTGAGGTAACAGAAGTACTGGGAGATAATAAGGGAGATTAGTTTAATATTCGGTTTTTTAATCAGTTCTCTTTTATTCTAATCCTTCGGAAACTGAACAAAAAGTCCACAATTACGCATATTTGTTAGAAAGAGTTTTTTTTGAAAAATTGTAACAGTTATGTCAAAAATTAAAGCTATTTCAAATATTGAATTAGGGAACTGAGGAAATATCGGCAGTAAAGAAAGATGCTTCTACATTTACTATATATATATATATATATATATATATATATATATATATATATATATATATATATATATATATATATATATATACGTGTGAATTAATTTTAATCAATTTCATAGGTTAGAAAATCTCGATTTGTACGTGAAAGCATGAATTTATATATATTCCTGTAGCCGTTAACAGTTTTCAATTAACTGGTACGGAAACTGTTTTAGTTATAGCTGAAATCAAAACATCACAAATAGATAAAAAATTCCATCGTAAAATACTCTGTTGAAACTGATACTATTAAACCTACTGTTCCTCAGTTTATATTATATAATCACAATACAATGCTATCTAATCTACAGAAAAGTAACTACGATATTAAATATTTCTACCTTGCTCTAGCTGGATAGTAGATTAATCTTTGATTTCGTCACTACAAATTACTTTCTGAGTAATAAACTCACATCGCATGGAAGCTGTTTATAACTACATTTTTTTCAAACCAATTTAGTTTATAAACGCCGTCATACGTTTATTTGGTATGTAGCGCGTATAAAATTACTCAGTCACTTTGTTTAGGATTCAAATTGATAACATTATGTTACGTTTCTATTTAGGTTAAAGCTACAACTTCCGAAAATACTAACATGCGGTACCATAACAGAATTGCTAATTTAACTTTTCTCTACCGTGCGAGTATTTATAGCTAATTTGGACTACCAGCTAAGGATATAACATCCATTCTTAAGATATATATTTCTTGTTTGCATTCTGATAATTTAAATTTTTCTTTCCATATTCATTTAACTTTAAAGCAATATGGTACAGGGAGATGCATAAACACACCAGGAAATTCGACAACTCAGTGATTCTGTCAGCCTGAGAGCTATATTTGGGTTTCAACTGTACACTTTCCTCCATGCATGCCGTTTTCAATATCAGGGGAAACCGCCCATGAAGCTTAATTACAAAATTGCCCCTTAGGGTTTGCGTTCGAAATCTCTGATCAAATCCGAGTATTGGTATTTGGGGATGTTTAAAGAAAATATGTCAGGGGTTATAACCAGAGAATACTTAATTGAATTTTAAATTAAACTCGTAGAAAAATTTGTTGGATTGATAATAACATAATTTTATAACATTGAAAAACGTAACTGATCAGAATAAGAAATAGAAATTATTTGAAAGATATATGAAGTGACCTCTCATCTACAGGTAAATTTTAAATCCGTCTTGTTGTACCATTATATTACAAAAAAAAAAAAAAAATTCTTAAAAATTATAAATAATTATTGCGTTAAAGTAATTTATTTTAGTTTCGTTTTTACTCTAAAAATTGATTCTGGTATGTTTGCACTATACTATTTGGAAAATATTGGAGGCAACAGTAAGTAATATGAACATAAGTACTGAGTTGAATTCAGAAAAGTTCGAAGAATGGTTAAAACCAGTGAATACTGAATTGAATTTTATATTAGATTCCTTAGAAAAGTGTGTGGGCTAGATAAACACATAACTTTATAGTATTCAAAACCATAACTTATAAGTAAAAGAGACAGTATTTATTTGAAAGATATTTGATATGACCTCTCATCTGCAGGCAAATTTTAAGTCCTTCCTGCAGTATGGCTCAATTGCAACATAGCTTCATAACGTTAACGTAAAACATAACTGATTAGTATAACAAATATTTATTTTGTTTTCAATTTATTTGAAAGATATTTGAAATGATCTTTTATCTGCAGGTTAATTTTAAATCACCGTTGCAGTATCATTATATTACAAAAAAAATTGCTTAAAAATTATAGACGATTGTTGCATTAAAGTATTTTATTCTAATTCCGTTTTTACTCTAAAAATTGAATCTGGCCCGTTTGCACTATACTAATTGGAAATTCAGTAAAACATCGTTTATCCGGCCCTCGTTGATCTGGATCTGTGGATAATCCGGATCAAATTTGTAGACTTTTTTTTTAGTGTTCACATTAGATAATAATTTATAACTTTGATAGCGAGAACGTAACTACAAGTACGCGAAATATTCGATTTTTAGTTTGATTCAATGTACACTTCCTACGTAGACTGTACAATAAATTATGGTAATAAAATATTTTTGTTGAGTTTATGAAAGCTTTACTAGAGTGTCACAGGCAGTTGACGTGGATTGACCCAGAAAAGTTATTTTTATATATTTTAATTTCTTTTAAACAATACCATGTAATTTTGTTACAAAACATAGTTTTTTTTATCGTAATAAACGGTAAGTCTGTTTAGTTAAGGATTTTGTTTTGTTTACTATCTATATTTCCCGGATTATCCGGATTGCTTATGATCCCAGTTAGTCCAGATAAACGAGGTTTTACTGTATTGGAGGTAAACAGCAAGTAATATGAATAGGAGTAGAGCTGAATTCAGGAAATTCCGAAAAACGGTTAAAACCAGAGAATACTGAACTGAATTTTAAATTTGATTCCTTAGAAAAGTGTGTGGGGTAGGTAAAAAATATAACTTTATAATATTCAAAAACATAACTGATAAATAAAGGAGAAAGAATTTATTTGAAAGGTATTTGATGTGACCACTCATTTGCAGGGAAATTTTAAGTCAGTCTTGCAGTATCATTGAATTGCAACATAGTTTTATAACGTTCAAATACATAACTGATAGTTATAACAAATAGAAATTATTTGAAAGATATCTGAAATAATATCGTTTTTCTACAGGTAAACTTTAAACCAGTCTTGAAGTATCTTTGAATTGTAACATAGCTTCGTAACGTCCAAAATCCATAACTGATAAGTATAAGAAATATAAATTATTTGAAAGATATCTGAAATGACCTTTTATCTGTAGGTAAATTTTAAGTCAGTCTTGCAGTATCGTCAAACTACAAAAACCCTTACATTAAATTTATAGATGATTGTTCCATCAAGGTATTTTCTTCTAATTCAGTTTTTACTTTAAAAATTGATTCTCGCCAGTTTGCACTACCATTTGGAAATACTGCAGTTAAACAGCAAGTAACATAAACAAAAGAACGGAACTGAATTCAGACGATTTCGAAGAATCGGAAAAAATACTCCTGAAGCTGAAGATGCTCTATTAGATTCAGAAACGAAAGAAGGACAATAACTCTTGGAAGATTTATCTCAGGTCAACCGTACACTTTAAATCCATATATATATTTTTTTTATTTGAGAAAAACAAAGCGTTACTTGTCATCGAAAAACAATAATTTGTGAGGTCAGCCAGCAGACATACTTTCTTTCCCACTTGAATTATTCGTCTTCTGAAATTTGTATTTACTCTCTCCTAGTTTACCATTCCATCCCTGTATTGGTCAGAATGTATCGCATTCAACTATTAAAACAAAGAGTTGATATTTAACGTTAAATTCGATATTAAGTTAATCTGTTCGGTATTATGTAGACACCAGGGTGGTTATTTGAATGGTGGTAAATGCATTTTGAAGAAAGGTAGATAGACATTTTACAGTTCTATCATGTCTGCGTATATTTCAACAAGAAACGCGTATGTATTAAAACCAGAAAACGTTGATATTGTAGTATTTGTCGCACTTTTGAACTAAATGCGGCTAAAATTTAGATGTAGGGACGGTTTTGAACCATATTTTTGAGATTTTTAACCATTGCCTAAAGAATGAAGTATTAATTTGTCCTTCGTCTGACTTCATTGATGGACATGCATATACTAAATGTCCGAGTAAGAGGGATAGATTTCCGACATACATAATCTAGTGGCATACTCTTTAAGTATATAACACATGAAAAAGCAATCTTGAATTTTGTTCAGAATGTAGAATAATCGCATAAGCTACGTTAAATTTTGATTAAAAAGATAACAAAAATAAAAATAAAGCAAGAAATTAAACAACTCGGAGTCGGAATCCAACAATTCACTGAAAAAAATCTCTTTTAAATTCAAAAACAAATTTAGCCTTGAGCACATTATTGAGATTTTGCCTCATAAATCAAGGATCACTAAACATGAGTTCTTATGCTTTTCAGTCGAGACTATTTATTAAAAGTTAAATATTATTTTAGTAGGGAGAAATAGATAAATACTGGTTTGTTTAAACTTTGATACCACTTTACAATCATATTCAAACATTTTCTCATTACCGTAAAAGAAAAAAAAACTTTACCTGTAAGTTTTATGTAATTTACTTTACCTGTAAACTTTACCTGTAAATTTTTATGTAATTTACAAAAGCCAGGTAACAGATGAACGTAGAGGTTTAAAACTTGAAAAAAAATTAGAAGTTAATGTTGAAATTCAAGGAAAATGAATTTGCATTTCAAATAATGATGTTAATGTAAATGTAAAATACATTTTATGTTAATATATATCGTTTGATATCAAATGATGATATATCATAATGTTTAAATTAATATTAAATCAATGTTTATTTAATTTTAAATTAGCTTCGTATTTTTCAATCTAATCGACTATAAATCTATAATAATAATAAAAATTGGAGAACATTGTAATATCAGTTTCTTTGTAAGTTTCCAATTAAGTTGAGTTTAGAGAGTGTAGATGTTTCCACGTTAGTTTACAGTAGTGATGAAGATTAATTGGTTCCACTTTGAGAAAGTATAATACTAGAGAGCCGCCAACTAGCCCATAAAATTGGAAATAATTTTCTTATAAATGGTTACAATGTCGAACGAACAGTACAGTTCCAACGCGAATTAAAAACAATTATGTCGCATTATGAAGAATCATATAAAGTCCTAACATATTATTACAACGTGTAAAAATTTTACAACGTGTGGTAACCGAGATCGTATTCAAACCAGTGAAACAACAAAAAGAAACTCAAGTTGAAAATTTTATTCAAGTTACACTTGTAGATATACCGCCTTTAAATATTTCCAGTGACGAGAGGGATTTTTCACCACCGAAAAACAACAGAAATCGGGCCCGTTTATTGTCTAGTAGTGACACTGAATAAATGAATGAATGATTATGATATATGTATGTATCTATATAAATAAAGCAAAGTGTCTCTATGTATGTATGTATGTATCGTATACAAATCTACATTTCTTGACGAATCTGGTTGAAACTCCGTATACTTATGTTTTTAAACCTTAGGATAATTCTAAGATAAGTTTGGAAGCTTTTAAATAATTATAAATAAATGCAGTTATTTAATAATAGTTCATCTCCATGCGTTGAAATCAATCATGCGATGATTGAATCTGCGCATGAGCACATATTGGATGTTAATTCTGGATAATAATTGGGTTAATATTGGATGTTGCAAGGTACGTGAACGCATGGATTTCAATTTCTTCAAATATCTTTACACAAAATATTGTTATTTTGTAGTTATTTGGTGTTATAACTGAAATAAACCATTTTCCAGATTGTAACAATATGAAATACACCATTTTCAACATCGTACCCCGTTGGAACAGCTTTAGTATAGTAGAATCCGTATATTGGTAATTTTGTATACACATAATTCGTTTGCAAAGTTTACGCTATTTTCCTTATTGTATTATTTTTTAATTTATATTGTATTATTTTTCAATTTATATTTTGCGAAATTAAATTTTTATGCAATTCATACGATATTTACGATGCGATGTTTGGCTAGGCTACAAAAAAAGACGCCAATACAAAATATCGCCAGTGGGGTCCTATATCGAAACTGTTCCTATTATTATTATAGATTATTAATTTTATTACTTATTTTATATTATTACTTTGAAACCAAAAACCATAACAACCATTTGGGCTCGATCCCAATACACGGTGCCGCATATTTTTAGATTTTTGTCAAATTGGCGATAAAATGCCAAATATGGGTTGTGTTTGTTAATTGCTTTTCAGTTAGCCGTTTATTGCTATGTTGGTTAAAGATGCTCTTTCTAAAAATCAGGGTAGGATTTTAAGATCGGATGATATTTTTTGAATTTTTGTGAGCGTAGCGAAGTGAAGCAAGGGTATCTGAGCGAAGCGAAAATCCCGTGTGCGCCTACGAGTTTCATAAAGCCAGCAGTAAGCTTGTTTTTCAATTTATTTATTTGTTCTTTCTTGGTCGCCACATTTGTTTACATTTTGCAGTTTAAGCCTAAGAAGTGTCCAAACGGGATTTTGACGACAATTTTCACCAAATTGGCGATGGCACCGTGTATTGGGAATTAACCCTATAATTTTAAAGCCTACTTTTGATTTCATTTTCTGTAATTTTGCACTTTTGATTTTAATCTCAGTTTTATTTTAGGCAAACTTTTTCAGTTGGTAATTTAATTTTGTTTTTGTCTTTCTATAATTTTAAAACAGACTTTTGATTTCATTTTCTCAAATTTTGCACTTTTGATTTTAATCTCAGTTTTAAGGCAAACTTTTTCAGCAATTTATTTGGTTTTTATTTTTTCTTCAGTTCCCTGCCCGTTTAAGTTTCGACATGAGCATTATCATGAGCATGATGCACAAGGGCAATCGCTAAAAGTAGTTGGACTCGATATTCTTAAACCCTGTTTCCCCCATGGTTAGCTATATGTGTGTTGTTCTAGATTTTGAAAAGCTGAAAATTTCTATATCCTAGCTCCAAATGGAAGAACAGTAAATGTAGTATATCTTGAAGCTCTCTAAATTGATATTTCAAGCAAGAAAAGTGAAAGATGACTAAAGTGAAAGAATATTATCGAAGATATACATGATTATATACCTCTTATTTAAAACAAAAACGGTCGAAATACCTTTAATCGATGTTTTTTAGTGTTTCCATTCTCTGACGATGATTGCTGAAGAGAGTGGGTCCCTAAACTGACCGGCTAGACGGGCGAAGACCGGCTAGTGTATTAATAAAAATAAATTCAGTTTATATTTAACCATTTGCGACTGCTGCACTTTTCAATTTTAAAAATTACCCGTACGAACATAATCAAAATAAGATTTGTGGATTTGGTCTTGCATATTTACTGAAGTTCATTCGATCGAATGTAAATTTCATATGAAAATTAACATTTTCTTGTAAAGTATTTAACTCTAATTTTTTATATGTTCAATATAACTTTTTTTACACGGTTTTGTTTTGCAGGGAAGTCTCTAGAATGTATCTCCCGTGCAAAAAGTGAATCGGGTACATACATACATACACACACATACATATATATATATATATATATATATGTGTGTGTGTGTGTGTGTGTGTCAAAACTTTGACGCATTTTGGTACTTTTCTGTTTAACTGTTTACTGCTTGTCCAAGTGATACAGACTGTGTTTCGTGCACTACCAAAATCATAACTCGCGGGGGAACGGACGGACGGTTTTAGCGTCTGGACCGTTATGGATGAACGTAATCCTACGCTTGAAGCAAAGAAAGTATGTCAGTCCATCATTTTTATTTAAATAACTTTCGTGTGAGATAAGTTTTTCTTATTAAATATTTTACTAAAGATGTCTCCCTAATAATTTATCTATCCCCCTAATACTATATTTTATATATATATATATATACATAGATAGATAGATAGATAGATAGATAAATAGATAGATAGATAAATAGGTAGATAGATATAGATATATATAGTCACCTATGACAGGCAAAAATTTACTCAGTTATACACTGTATCAAAATAAACGTATTCAAGATTAAATAAATGTTAAAAATGCTGGAACTTTACTGACATATACATTAACCTTGTGTTGCATTACTTAAAAATTAAAATTATATTTTAAGCATAGATGACAGAATATGCTCTCTTATAATTTACCGTAAATTTAGTTTGTATCCTGCTCGCTTTTACTCTTTTAAATAAGCTTCCTTCTAGACTGATTTGAAATATTGTTAAACTATAGCACAAATACAGAAAAGAAATAGAATTAATTAACTGTCATATTACATGTGCAAGGATGTTCTTTTTTTTGAGATTCTAAACGGGAAACTCTCAGCGTAAAATAATGTTACTGAGATAAAATATAGTTATATTTTTGAATTTCTTTCTTTAGGATTGTAATAGAGAATTTTTCCAGTGTAACTGTATGTTCAAATTTTGTTATGCGTTTATAAAATGGCTTTTTAATATTTCTGATTTTCAGAATATTGATGTCAATTTTTGCTATAAATTGTATCATTTAACATTAGAGAAACATTGGGAAAAAGACATCCATTATCTGTTCTTTAATTTCTAACAATATATCGATAATTATCATGTTAATGATCCTATATGGTTTTAACTTTACGCCTTCATACTAATTGATTAAGACCTCAGGGATATGCGATAAGGGTTTCTTTTCTTTTATCCGATATATCAAAACTGACGTCAAGCATAAAATATCCTTTTCATTTCCCATTAAATGGATATTTTAAAAATTATTCCTTTTAAATTATTAATCTCTAGATAATTATGAGATGTTACACAATGAAAACCCATTAAATCCATCCCAGCAATACGCATGTCGAAGAGTGTGATCTTGCGGTTAAAAACGACAAATGAAAGCGGAAGTGCTGTGAGAAAGTATGTTGGAGGCCGTGGAAGGACTAGCACACCTCAAGAGAATTGATACGTCTCCCTAGTTGCGAAAAGGAACAGAAATGCTACTCCTGGCCAGATAGATGCAGACATTACCAACCCTACTGGCAATCGCGTATCTGCGAGAACTATTTCCAGGCGGCTAAATGATATTGGCTTATAAGCAAGCCTGTTACATGCTTTCCTCTACGAAAACATCATCAACGGGAAAGATTACATAGGTGTAAGTAGCATGTTCGTTTGAGTCAGCAATGGTGGTCCAGAGTCATGATCTCTGATGAATCCCGCCTCACCATCAAGAGTGATTCTGGGCAGTCGTTGCCATCATCTGAGTTCCAGGAAACTGATCGTTATGGTCGGAGAAATTGTGTGGGCAGGTATCATGTGCACTGATAAACGTGCGCTTCACATCTTTGACGGAGGTACTGTGATATCAGAACAGTATTAGGCCGAAATTCTCCTGGTTCATATCCTTTTTTGCGTGGTGCAGTTGGTCCAGACTTTTTGTTCATAGATGACGAATCCCGCCCCCATAGGACAGCTGAAGTGTCCGACACACTAATATGGGAAGATAATCAGCGTATGACATAACCTGCATATTAAGGGTGATATGAAGGGCACAGCGGGGAGTAGAATATCGTCGACGTACCGCTGTGCTGTAAGGGTGTCGCGGGCGACAACCAAATGTGTTCAGTTATGAAATGAAATGGCACCCCAGACCATCACTTCTGATTGTCGGCCTGTATGGCGGAAGACAGTCAGGTTTCTATCCCACCGCTGAGTTTCCAGGCACGTATGCGCTGGTCATCGGCGCTCAATTCCGAAGCGGGACTCATTACTGAAAACAATTCTACTCCAGTCAGTGACATTCCAGGTCGAATGTGCCGGACATACCTGCAAACGGGTTTGTCGGTGTACAGAGATCAATGGTAGTCGGTGCAAGGGGCACCGTGAGCTCAGCCCCCATTCTCTGAGCCACCTATGAATGGTCCTTGCGGTCACTGAAACACCAGTTGCTCGTACGATCGATGATAATGATGAATCTGGGGCTGTGAGTGCCTCTCTCACGATTGTTCGGTCCTCACATTCTCTCGTTTCTCTAGGCCGGCCACTTTCTTCTTGACGATGTGTTGGCCATGGTTCACCCTTTCCTTCCAGCATCATCTAATAGTGGCACGGCTTCAATCCAAATGTCGAGTGATTCGCCAACTAGACCAATCGGCTTCTATGAGCCCAACTACACTTCCCTCTCAAATGCTTACAGAAGATTTTATGACTTGGAATCAAAAATTCTCCTCTTTAATATCCTGCCAATTGAGCAGTTAAGATGCGCTACAGCGTCACATGTTCATTCATTGGCCGCCAAACTTTAAATTTTTGCATTTTCCGTCGAAACCTGAATGTATATGAATTTGTGTCCAATTTGCATTATCCCGTGGTGCGTCGGTTTTTTTTCTGTCTATACATGTATATATATATATATATATATATATATATATATATATATATATATATATATATATATATATATATATATATATATATATATATATATATATATATATATATATATATATATATATATATATACTCGTACAGTCAATAAATTCGGGGACTTTATTTACTACAACAACGAATACACTTGCAAAGTCTTCTGAGCATAATCGCCTTCAAAATAATGTCCTACCGAAACTATGCACTTACGCCAGCGTTGATACAGCTTCTGGAAACAGTCCTGGAAACCGATGCGTGAGAGCTGTCGTAAAGCGGTTGTCGCTGCTGCCATCACTTCTTCGGCATTTGCAAACCGCTTGCACTTGATGCGATCTTTCAGTTTCGGGAACAGGTATAAATCGCAAGGAGCGAGGTCTGGCAGAACACAGGGGATGTGGGAATACAGGGGATGTGGCAGAACTGTGGTGCCGTGTTTAGCAAGGATTTGTTGCACCATCAGGGTTCGGTGCGCCGGGACATTGTCATGCAACAACATCCACATGTTGGATTTCCAAACGTGTGGACGTTTACGGATTGCCTCCCGGAGACGACGAAAAACCTGTATATACCATTTGTTGACAATGTTACCTTGCGTTTGGCGCAGCTTGTTCTTTCTGGACGTTTACGGATTGCCTCCCGGAGACGACGAAAAACCTGTATATACCATTTGTTGACAATGTTACCTTGCGTTTGGCGCAGCTTGTTCTTTCTGGACCTTGCGCCAATAAACTTCAACCAACTAAACAACCACCGCTCCTACCCATTGGATGTTCGCCTCCGTTTGTGGGGTCACTGGCCACCCACTTCGCGGATCATCTGCAACAGCGTCTCTCCCATTTTTAAACAAGCTGTACCATTTGAAAACTTTCGATCTGCACATAGCTTCGTCTCGATACGCTTTTTGCAGTAACCGTAACGTTTCTGCAGTGGTTTTTCCTAATTTGTAGCAGGATTTAATATTGGAACGTTGCTCCAAAAAGGACATTTTGCTACATCGACATCATAGGCTGACAGTCTGCAACCAAATGGTGAGCTGCGCGCATCAGCAGTTGTGCAAAGCGTCATGTGACGTCTCACGCGTACGCAGATAACCAGACTTGCAAACCACATCGTTATTTCGGTTCCCCTACACACCGGGCATAAGGGGGAGGGTAGTCTCCGAACTTATTGACTATACTGGTATATATATATATATATATATATATATATATATATATATATATATATATATTTTTGTATGTATACAGAATTTATATATATTTACGAATAATGATATAATAATGATATATATTTTCTTTACTGATCATTTATAAAATTTGATGAGTAATATAAAGGCAAATTAACGCGTATATAATTAATTATTTTAATCTATCTATTTAGTTACAAAATAAATTAAATTTTAAATAGTTCAGAATTTCCTTTTTTTATTTTGTTTTTATAAAAAAGTGGGATTAAGACTAATAGAAACTTCCTGCATATCGTAAGTAGTTGAATTTACATGAATATATGTCAAATTCAGCAATTTGAATTTAAAAACATACGAATGACAAAAATAACAAAGATTTTTAAATAATTTTTCAATTTAAGATCCGCACATATATTTTTGTTTCAAAATAGAATCGATGTTAAAGACAACAAACCAAAAACGGGAGTAAAATGCACGCAAGAAATGAAAATAACTTAATCTCCAACAGCATGTGTCGAAAAGCTGTTAGAAAGAAAACGGCTAAATGTGTTATCCGTAAGATCGGTGTAACGTCGATTTAGAGTGATTTACAATGAAAAGTCGTGAGAGAAAAATCTTAGAATGTGTCTCTAAACGCTAACGATATGCTTAACCATAGAAATATATATCACTTCAACAATCGCCTTTTCAGAGTTCTCAAGTGAATCGACTTTCTTTACGGTTCTTTGTCTTTTCTTAATGTTTTTTCTTTGACACTCAAAGAAAATGTGGGGCTTTTGTGCATCGCTGAAATGTGAACGACTTTTGTCGAATAAAATTTGCTTAAAGAGTGGGATGATTTAATTTCATCAAATTTTCTTCGCTTCATGTATAAGAATATTCTCTTAACTCTTGAAGCATCCTCTTTATGTTTTTTTTCTGTAAAAAGGAATATACTTTTATTTAAAATTATTTAAAATCAAGTATTATAAACTGCTTTTGACAATATCCCATTTTCTCTTGTTTACGAAAAATGTGTTTTTTTAAAGAATATTTTTTTATTATAGATATGAAATAATTAATTCAGAAGTATAAAGATTATTTTAGAAATTGTTTGAAATATTTCACAGCTGCATTTTTTAACACTCAAACAATTCTATATATTCAATACAATTTACTTTCACTGGACTGGCACTTTTACTAATATTTCCAGGGTTAACTATTTTATTAGCTAGCAATATTTTTCTGTTTGAGCCAAAGTGGTATGTTTTAATTTTTTTTAAACTATCTAAAAATTTTATTTAAAGATTAAGAAAACTGTATTTTAAATTGAACTGCGTTCACAAGATATGTTACTTTGGTAAAGAGTTCAAAAAGAACAATATCGCTAACTAAATATTCTAAATTGGACCGCACGTACATTCGTAAAATGAATTTTTAAAAATATCATAATTACTAGTGTTATTTTACTGCAGCCTTTTTCACCGATTGTTTTAGAACATCTAAGAATTTATGTCTGTTTCAAAGAAATCTCGTTTTTTTTTATATGAAGAATTTAGTACATTCTTCACTGACCACGAAGCTATGAACAAACAAATTAGGCAAACAAAATAACCATCCTTCCTGTCTATTGGGTTACATTTTTAAGAAATTTGGGAAGTACTTTTCGAGTAGATTTGGACATGTCATTGGTAGATTTACCCCAAGAGAGTATTGCAATTTGAAGGTTCCTTGGCAAATAGAAGGATACATAATTCTTAATTATAGACGTTTCAAAAGATTATGATAAAATACAAATTTAATCTTAAAGTCTTTTTTTGATAATTTTTATTTAAAAAAACAATGTGATTTAATTGAAAATAGAAGCCAAAATAAAAAATTCTTACCTGGAACTGTCGTAGAAAAAAATAAATGTATTAAAAAAACCAATGTATTATTTTTATTTTTACATTTGAAGAAGTTACACTTGTATTGATGCATTTTGAAGAAATTTGGCAAGTATTTTTCGAGTAGATTTGGATATGTCATTGGCAGACTTACCCTAAGAGAGCATTACAATTTGAAGGTTCAGTGGATAATAGAAAAAGATACATGGTTCTCAATTGTAGACATTTCAAAATAATATGATAAAATGTAAATCTAATCTTAACGTCTCTTTTAATAATTTTTGTTTAAAAATTATCACAATGTGATTCCTTTGAAAAAGAAGCCAAAATCAATTTTTTTTACCTGGAACTGTTGTAGACAAAAATGAATGTATTATGTGAATGTATTCAAAAAACCTATATATTATTTTTTATTGTTACATTTGAAGAAATTACATTTGTATTGTTGCATTTTGAAGAAATTTGGCCAGTATTTCTCATGTAGATTTTGATATATCATTGGTAGACTTACCCCAAGAGAATATTACAATTTGAAGATATTTTTAATATAATTATTCTTATATTATAGATATTTCTTAATTATAGGCGTTTTAAAATAATATGATAACATTCAAATTTAATCTTAATGTCTTTTTTGATAATTTTTCTTTAAAACACAACGTGATTCATTTCAAAAAGAAGCCAAAATCAAAATTTTTACCTGGAACTGTCGTAGAAAAAAGGAATGTATTATTTGATTGTATTCAAAAAACCAATGTATTATTTTTATTGTTACATTTGAAGAAGTGTCATTTGTATTGTTGCATTTTGAAGAAAGTATTTTTCGAGTAGATTTGGATATATCAATGGTAGACTTACCCCGACAGAGTATAACAATTTGAAGGTTCAGAGGTGGATAATAGAAAAATACATGGTTCTGAATTGTAGAGTTTCAAAATAATATGATAAAATGTAAAATTAACCTTAACGACCTTTTTCATAATTTTTAATTACCTAACAATGCGATTTATATGCAAAGACCAAAAATGAAAATTTTGTATCTGAAACTGTAAAAAAAATGAATGTATTAAAAAAGTTATGCACTACTTTTTTGATATGCAAATTATTTCAATGGATACTTCTATTTTTCATTTTTTAAAATCCAAAGCCATGGATTTTACTCATTATTTCTTCATAATACCCTATAGGTCATAGTAATACTAGGTTAATTATATATAAAATTAAAAAATACAAGCAAATAAATAAAATTGAATTATTTTTAATATACACACTTTCACCAAAATACCTTTCCTCCTAGCACCCAAAGACAACCACTGAAACAATCCCAACTCCTCCATCTGGAATATCATTTCAAGTCCCTGCTCCCGCTGAATCCCTCCACTGCGAATTAAGCTCTAAGGTGAGTAACGCTAATCGGGAAGTAACTGGAATAGGTCTGGCCAGCGAGGCTTAAAATGGCATATAGAGATCTAATTCGGAAGCGGTGTTTGATTGTGTGCATCAGGAAGAGATTAAGATTCATCGTGACACAACGGATTTCCCATTTGACGGGGATATAGGAGTAAGGAATTGAATGCGGTCTTTAGTGAAAAGGGGCCGAGAAGGAATTTCAATTGATTCAAAGGACAATAAGCGGATAGTTAGATATATTTAGAATTAAAGATCTATTTTACTCAGAAATTGTTTGGTAGAAAGAAAAAACTTATTTGGAATTGTATATGCAGGGGAAAAAACTTCATGTTGGAAAGTTAGTACATTGGGGCCCAAACGTTTTCGACGGCGACCCCGTTCTTTAAATAAAAAACCTCTCGACCACCAAAGTTTTCGGTAGTAGTAAATTTTTAAAAAAATATTCTGAAAATATAAACAAAAAAGTAAATTTTGAAAAACTATTTTAAAAATCAATGACATGTATACTGAGGGTATTGTTATAAATTCCCAGTTCGAGTTCGGCGATTGAATGGACCTTTGAAAAAAATAAGAATAAAAAAAAAGATTTATTTGCATGAAGTCGAAATACTACAGCTTACAGATCGTCAGAAACTGACAACAGTGCTTCTTACACAATCTATAGTTATTAGAAGAACTGAAAAACTCAACAAAAAAGACGCTGAACCAAGTCGCACTTATATCGCTTAAATCTCAGCAATTCTCCTATGAAAATCTCACAGCTAAAAGCTGTGCTTTTTACCAGTTCCAAGCACAGTTAAATCTGAACTCTGGAGTTCAGGAGCTTCAGGAAGGGTAGTAGTAACTACAGTACATGGGCTTGGCCTCTCCACTGTGAACCCTGGAGTCTAAATCGAGGCTGAATTCATAGATTCTCAAGAGTCTGGGGATTTACACAATGTTCTCGAAAATTCCAGGCTTGGAAAACTCGCCAAGTTTGACGCCAAGTCACCAAATTAGGCGATATTTCGCCAAATTTGGCACCAAACATCAGTCACCAACAAGTCAGTATCACGCCAATTTGTCGAGATACTATAGAAATCCTATATTAAATGCATGGTACTGCATAAATTTAGCTAATACATCTGTTTACATGGAACAAATGATAAGAATGCATTATTTTACAAGCAGAAAAACAATTTCAACGGTAATTTAAGCTAAAGACATAAATAAATTTACAAAATTCGTAACAGTATATATTTACTTTCCATAATAGTAATAAAAAAATGTCTTGCCTACCTTCTGCACTTGATTTTGGTATATCTCATGTGACTAATACTTCATATTTAATTATTAAAAGGCATTTCATTTAGGTAAATTTCCTTCAAATTATCCTCGGCCCCTCCAATTTTTTTCACGACCCAGCTATTGGTCGCGGCGCGCAGTTTGCGCACCCAGAGTTAGTGGGTTAAAAAATTTGCATTTAAACTACATAATAATTACAAAAGGCCATGATATCAAACTGTTCATTAGGAATATCTGCCATAAAATGAAAGTTTAGCAGAAAAGTAAGGAAACTAAAGACCATTGCATCTAATGAACGTAATGAAGAAGATGCAAGAAGAGAATGTGTCTATTAGAATTCGCATATGCCAAAGGAAAGATTTATTTTAAAGTAATATTTCTTTTGCATGCCTTCCTCATGTTTTAAACATTTACATGTGTAGTATCTCCAGGATTGTTTTAAATATTGCATTAGAATGTTTATTTGGAATCCATTTTCTTTATACTAATTCCTTGGATGCAGTAAGGGTTAGTAAAATTTTAAAATTGTTTACACAGTCTTAGTTTTTCAAGTTACCTGTATTTTAGTCTAAGGGAAAATGTTTTCTACAACAAATTTCGTTTATCGGTAACACAATGTTGTACGAAAAACATTCTTACTTTTATAACGAACTTTCATTTCAATCAGTTTTCAATCAATCTCCCTCCACAGTATTTTATGTATGTATATATATATATATATATATATATATATATATATATATATATATATATTATATATAATAGCCGTTGTCTCTGTATAACACTTCCGGGCTATACTCATCTTTCAATTGAAGCCCTGAGTAAACAAAATGCCGGTTAGGCTTAATTTCAATTTCAGATGTGGATCAGAATTTTTTCTTACCTAAAAACTAATATCTTCTCCATCAAATCACTTTTGTTCAGCCTATTTTTCTATAAAACATTCAGAACTAAAAAAAAATTGGATGCTTTTAGCTGTATATTTAACAGTTTTTAAAAATCTGTTTACTTTTGAGATGAATTCTGAAAGTAAACAGTCTTGAATGTGAATGAATCAAGTAGCTCAAGTATTCATATCGCGTAGTGAGCTGTAAAAAACTGGATGGCAGTCTACTACTCCAATCGCATGAAAAACTAAATAAATAAAAAATAATGAAAGGGTTTGCTTTTACAAGGTGTGGATTAAATGCAATATTGTTAGATAATTCGGGATATTTTTTAACTTTCATATACTTTTTCCATTATGACGTCATTATTAGTATTATGACGTCAAAATGACGGGTTGGATGGCAGTCTACTATTCCAATCGCATGAAAATCTAAATAAATAAAAAATAATGAAAGGGTTTGCTTTCACAAGGTGTGGATTAAATGCAATATTGTTAGATAATTCGGGATATTTTTTAACTTCCATATACTTTTTCTATTATGACGTCAAAATGACGGGCTACCTTCTAGTATATATATATATATATATATATATATATATATATATATATATATATATATATATATATATATATATATATATAATCGATATCAAAGTCTAAACTAAATAAGCAAAAGGACAAAACCATAACTACACAGATTTAAGAAAAATTGAAGGCAAAACTTAACAGATATGGGAGTTTTGTAGTTGATGACCGGGAGGAGTTGTGACCTCCCACTCCGGTTAAACAATGTTTTATGCCTAGCCAACATTCCCGGAGGTCTGGTGCAAAACTAAAACATTATAATATATATATATATATATATATATATATATATATATATATATATATATATATATATATATAATCGATATCAAAGTCTAAACTAAATAAGCAAAAGGACAAGACCATAACTACACAGATTTAAGAAAAATTGAAGGCAAAACTTAACAGATATGGGAGTTTTGTAGTTGATGACCGGGAGGAGTTGTGACCTCCCACTCCGGTTAAACAATGTTTTATGCCTAGCCAACATTCCCGGAGGTCTGGTGCAAAACTAAAACATTATAATATATATATATATATATATATATATATATATATATATATATATATATATATATATATATATATATATATATATATATATATATATATATATATATATATATATATATATATAAAAGAAATATAAAGAAGACAAAAGAACAGAAAATTAACAAAAATTTAAATTCAAACATACAGTATGCCCACTAAAGTTCCTTCTCACCCTCTTAACTTCCGAACGGCTGCTGCTATATTCGTAAAAGTGGTGTCTAGGTATAGTAAATTAGCCATGCGCTACTGAATGAAACCACCTACCATGCCACCTGGTGGAAAACTGCGGAGTTAGCATTCCTATCTCAAAAACGGAACGACATAGGGAAAAAAAGTGATTTACAAAGTTGTAGAAAATTATCGATTTAGTACGAAAAGACACCTTGTGGATATTAATGAGAAGACTACAATGGTTAAAACGCGCATTTGTTTTTTCGTGATTTCCTACACTGTGACGTGACAAAGGGATCTGAGAAAGTAAAAAAAAAACTAATTTTAACAATATACCTTTATTTGAGATGTTCAAACTTCTCACCGTTAGCTGCAAAACACATTTGGATCCTCATTTGAATCTCACGTTGCACATGTTGGAGCATAGAGCGTGACACGTTGGCACAAGCGTCCGTAATGCGTCGTTTAAGATCCTGCAATGTTTGTGGAGGGGTCGCATAACTCCTCTGTTTCAGGTATCCCCACAGGAAAAAGGTCCAGTGGAGTCAGATCAGGCGAACGTGGGGGTCACTCGAAACCGTCATACCCAATTATTTGGTCCCCGAATTCCTTGACGAGGCACTGCTCCACTGGAGATCTTAGTTTTGGAATACTCAGCCATGACCACGAGCATCAACATACTACACCCCCAAGAAGATGTCTCTTTTATAGCTGTCTCAGGTGAACAGGCGTGACGTTTCTTACGTATTTGCATACTGCGAAAATTTCGAACACCAAGCGCAAGTTGCGTTGAGTTGATGCGACACTATTTTACACGATCTACGTATTGTCTACTCTGTTTATACAGACAATCATTACAAGGATTAAACCCTCGAGGTTTGAACCGCGGTCCTTTTGATTAGGGATCAAAAGCGATATACCACTGTGCACATTGCGGTGTCGTGTTTTGCCCGAAAGATAATCATTTATTCTTTCGTTCAAGTTTCGTGACGTCCCAGTGTAGGAAATCACGAAAAAACAAATGCGCGTTTTAACCGTTCTATTCTTTGCATTAATGTCCACAAGGTATCTTTTCGTACTAAATCGATAATTTTCTACAACTTTGTAAATCACCTTTTTTCCCTATCTCGTTCCGTTTTCGAGATAGGAATGCTAACTCCGCAGTTTTCCACCAGGTGGCATGGTAGGTGGTTTCATTCAGTAGCGCATGGCTACTTTACTATACCTAGACACCACTTTTACGAATATAGCAGCAGCCGTTCCGAAGTTAAGAGGGTGGGAAGGGACTTTAGTGGGCATACTGTATATTACCAAACTATCACTACAACAATAAGACACCAACTCAACCCCCATCACCGCCTTTAGATCTATTCACTTCACACCCACTCAACCATATAGAAAAACGACTTCTATGGTTGCAGTCATCCAGGTAAAAAAATCGGGTTAAAATAGATTTTAAAAAATTAAAGGGAAAACCCTTATCACTAGCATCTTGCAAGAATTTATCTATTTTTATGTCCATTTCTGCTTGTTTAGAATGTAATCTAGAACATCTTACCAAGTAATTTATACTAACGTTGCGTTTGATGTTCTTGTGGATGTCACTGTTCCAGGACATTAGACGTACAGTTTTAAAGGAACAATTATCTCGTTTATCGTATAATTTGTAAGAAATGTTTTGTTTTGCGTCAACATATAGTGTTAGATCAAGGAATGCTAGTCCTCCTGTGTTGTCACGCTCTGTTTCTACTAGTTTTAAACTTTCTGGGTAAAAATTAATATCCAATGATGTAAAATTATTATTAAAAATTACTAGAATGTCTTCTACGTATCTAAAATATATAATCTCATTCAGCATCATTATTCCGCGTTCATAGTGGTGCAAATAAATATCAGCCAATACTGACGAGCAACCTCCTCCCATTGGCAGTCCATGTATCAGTCTATAAAAGTTAGTCCCATTGAACAAAACATTCTCACGCAGTACGATGTCCAAAAGAGCTCGAAATTTATTTAAAGAAATATATTCTTTTAAATCATATGGTTCTAGGCCAATAACAATATCATAGAGGTCGTTTAAATTTATGGAATTAAATAGGTCGTTAAAGTCGTAACTTTTTATGTTAGTAATACCTCCCATACCCTTTAACTGTTTGACGACTGAATAACTGTTTTTAATAAAATATCCACCTTCTGCAATAAGTTTTTTCATAACCATATTAAGAATCTTTAAAAGTTTATCATTAACTATTGTTAAGTATTTAATGCATCCTATTGTAACGGATCGAAATTTAATTGGAGATTTATGGAATTTTGGAATTAATACAAGATAAGGAAATTTAATTTTTTGTTGTAATTGAATTCCAGCTCTACGATACAAAGCCCTTATACGACTTTTTATAACACTACGTGGAGTATCGAGTTTATTGTAGATCTCATCATTTTGATATTGACCATGTAAAATCTCGCAATAAAACTTTTTACAGATAAAAGCATAGTTGGAAGCCACTTTATCAACGTAAGTTATAACATAATCACTCTTTATTTACTAATAGCAGATCGCAAGTATTTTAATTTGCCATTTTCATCCCTACACGTAATAGCACAATATGTGTTTGTAAAATCCCTTAAATAATGGTATTTTCACTCATTAAATGCATCATCCGGCATGCCAAATTTAATAGCAGTTCGATATAAAAATTCATCGAATTTTTTTCTAAAATATCGAACTGCTATTAAATTTATATATATATATATATATATATATATATATATATATATATATATATATATATATAAAAGAATAAAACAGGAGGAAAAATATTTAATAAGAAAATAAACGCTAAAGTGTATTTTTTAGTGAATTGGTTTGCTGTTTTTAAAATGAGTTTTAAATTAAAAATCCTGTTACGAAATAAGTAATTTATCTTTTTTAGTGTTTTTATTAAAACTTAATTTCAGTAATGATTATTTGTATAACTCGTTTTTTTATTAACAAGAAATAAAAATACTGCAAAAAAGTAATAGATTATACATTAATGATGAATAAAATTGTATCGACCGTGCTTTAATGATAATTTTGGTCTTCTAATTAGGAATGAGTGAGCTAATTAGCGAGTTTATATCACGCAACCTAACACGATAACTTGCTGGGAATTCTTTGGGAACTAGTGCATTAGCAGTATTATTCGTGAAACGGTGATAACTAAAATCTTATTTTCAAGGCCGTAATTAGTAATATAAATCATACATCGCATTCGGGCGTTTTGGGGGTTTCTAATTACTATCTCGAATAATTACTTTGTTAAATTACTATTCCTAGCTCTTTTTTAACACGCCGAAATAAGTGGCATAATATACATCACCAAAGATTTATTCTCGTTTCATATTCGATTCTCAACAATTTACCGAGTTGTCGTAAGTTAAACAGCCATACTTCTGTTCCTAATATTATTAAATTATGCTAAATCAGTTGATTTATAAAACCTAAGGTATTGGCTAGAAATTTCTGCTCTTACAAAACATTCGTTAAAATGTATATATTTAATCCTCAAATGCATTTTAGCGAACATTGTTAACCAGTTAAAAATTCTTCTTAGATTTTCTAAAATTAAATTTTTAAGCCTTTTTAGTACGCTTTTTTATGTTTGCATTTTAAATGATAATTTGAGGGTTATAAAATTTACATCACGAGAAAGATCCTAAAAATTCCCTTAAAATGAAATCTTTTTCGATTCTTTACCTCCATTTACTGATTTTTGGTGAATTTTTAAAGATTAAATTTTAGAATTTAATTTATTAAATGCTGATTTCTTTTTCTGGTACTTTAAATAAATTTACCGTCACGTGTATACCAACGAAATAGGCAAAAAAAATTTACATATAAAATATTAAAATACAGTAAAAGATATGTTCCAAATACTGCAGTATATTAATTGTACTATATTCTTTAGTATGTCCTATTAGATTTAATTTGAATATTTTTTCTACATAATTTTGTCTATAAAAATATCCCTTACAATTTTTTATCTCTCTCTCTCTCTGTCTCTCTCTCTCTCTCTCTCTCTCTCTCTCTATATATATATATATATATATATATATATATATATATATATATATATATATATATATATATATATATATATATATATATATACATATATATCTTTATATATTTATTTATTTGGCATTAATTGCATACATTGACCGTTGTATTTAATTTGAATTTACTCCGTAGCGAAGTGCGGGTTTTCAGCTAGTCTATATATATATATATATAAAACAGCTCCGTGACTGACTGACTGACTGACAGATAACGCACATGCCAAATCGCTGGACCTAAAGGGCTGAAATTTTGCATGGCGGTTCTTTTTATAGTGTAGGGGTGCACTAAGAAAGATTTATGAAAAAATTTTCTTAGATTTTTTAAATTATACCTTTAAGCTGTTTTTGTAACTTTTTAAAAGTTTGCATTTAAAATAATAATTTGATAGTTATAAGATTTATATCACGTGGAAGACCATACAAATTCCTTTAAAATGAGATCTTTTTCGAATTTTTACCTCTATTTTCTGATATTTGCTGAATTTTTAAAGACTAATTTTTGGAATTTAATTTTTTAAATGCAGACTATGTGGTTTTTCTTCTTGTGATACTTTAAATTAATTTTGCGCCACGTGCTTAACATCGGAATCAATTGACAAAAAAATATTAAAATACGGTAAAAGATAAAATTTAATCAGTTTTTTAGGAATTTAATTCAATTTAGTATGTTTTATGGATATTAAACATACAAATTAATTGCATATATTGACTGTTGAATTTAATATGAATATATTCTTCTACATTATTTTGTCTATAAAAATATCCGTTACGATTTTTATAAATATATTTTTTTTGGTATTAAGGGAACGGTGGACATTAAAATTTGCTTTTTTTACTTTTAATCATAGAGATACGAAATTTTGTACATATGCACATTTCACTATAAATAAATAGAATACCTTAAAAGAAATTCCAACCTCATTATAATTTTAAGATTTTTTTTAAAAATTTGAAATTTATAAACAAAATTTTTTAATGCTCCTTGCTACTTAATTTTTGAGATATTTACTCGATTTTGCATTTTAATCTCTTTAAACTGTTTAACAAACAAATATGGGTATCGATTATTTAATCCCTTGAATAGTTAATTTTTGAGAGATTTTTTTCTGAATTTCATCCCGATTTTCATCAAAATTTTATCTTTTGAAAAGTTATAAATCAACTTTAATTACCTTAATGAAGTCGAATTGTAAAATGCATACCCAGTTTTTTTGTAAACATCATCAGAATTATTTCTTATCAATTTCATGACTTTTGAAAAAAATTAAGTAGCAAGGGGCATTTCAAAAATCTAAAAACCTTGAAAAATCTGTTTTGAGAAAATTTATTACTAGACTTACCCATTATAAATTACTTTGTAGAAGCTTCATGAATGATTTTTTACTTGAAAAAAATTATTTTGGTACTAATAATCTACAGAAATATATATATATATATTTTACAATAACACAAGCAGTATTACAATGACGAGATTTGCTCAAATAAAGGTCCACCGTTCCCTTAATTGCTTAGAAAGACCGTTTTATTTGATTTTGAATGTACGCCGTAGCGAAACACAAGTTCTCATCTAGTGTATTATACATGCTTCATCGAGATTAAGAAATTTCTTAATATTTTAAGCTACTTTGTGTATCTTTTACACCATATCAAATAAGAAATGTTTCATCAAAATTTGAAGGGAAATATTCTAAGCTTTTCGTCAATAAAGAGTACTAAATTCTGTAAAAAAAGAAACTCGAATTTTTTTCTTGCGATCATATTTCTCAATAAATATCCTCATATTGCTATCTCCAAATGAAATCGTTTTTCGTATAACATTGTCCGTCAAAAAAAGCAACATCCTTCCAGAGTTTTTTTCATCAGTCTTTAGAGAGTTCATGAACAGATTTCATGATTCTAGTCAAGTCATCTGAACCAATGACTTCCTTTCCTGGATTTTTTTTTCTCTTCTCTCCCTGCGTTCTAATTCCATTAGAGCGCGTGTTGCTCCTAGTCTGTCTCAATCTCGTTGAGTGCAGGAAATGATGAAAATGAGGCAAATATAAAATTACTCATACCACAAGAGATATATCTGGATGATGAAACCTGGCGGGGGTGGAATAACAAATTGAATTTCGGAAAATATTTTGAATACCAGCTATGCGTTAGACGTTTAATTTTTTTTTCATGCACCTGACTTTCATTTATAACATTTTTCGAAGTTTTCTTTCAGAAAAATTGCGTAGTAAGTTCCCCTTTTTATATTACCATTACACGTACAGTCGTGAACGTTTTACATGTGGCGTAAACCCAAGAATTAGTGTTTTTGATTTGAGGGAATCGTGCTAAAGAAATCCAAACAAAAACTGGAGACTATTGTATATTCATATTGGCACCAAATTCTATCGAATGATGCATTTCATGGAGATATTGCCGTTCTATTGGGTATGTCGAAGTTTACAAAAACCTTATCATCTTTTATATATATATATATATACCGGGTGGTTATAATTAAACTTCCCCTATAAACGGCATCCTACAGCGCAAACGGGTGAACGGAATGCAACGAAATTTTGTATATGGGCTATACACGAGATGTGCTCATGGAATTTCAAAAAAAATTAGTTCCAAAATGTCCATCGGGGGGTGCCTTTTCGGGAAAAACATGAAATTTAACACAATAAACGACCAAAACGGAATTCAGAAACAATATTAACATTTATTGATTAGTTTCTGATCACCTTGTCATCGAACCACATTAAGTAAAACTAAGGGAGAAACAAAAGCAATTCAGTTTGCAAAAACGAGAACAGATTAGGACGAAATTGCACAAGAGGAGCATTTGTTAATAGTGTCCAGGACGATGTAAGGAAAGCGAACGATCGTACTGAGCGAGCTGGTGTATCGTGGAGGTGTTGCGATGTTGAATGACTTAAAGAACCATAACGCTTCCATAACGCTTCATGTGCGAAGCCTCACAACTGATCAGTTACAATCTGCTGTTGAACACATTGTCCATCGACTTTAAATTTTGCAGGTGAATGAAGGTGGTCACGTGGACAGCTTTCCCTACATCGTGCTGGACACGATTAACAACTGCTCCTCTAGTGCAATTTCGTCCTAATCAGTTCTTGTTTCTCCCTTACCTTTACTTAATGTGGTTCGATGACAAGGTGATCAGAAACTAGTCAAAAAATGTTAATATTGTTTCTGTATTCCGTTTTGGTCGTTTATTGTGTTAAATTTCCTGTTATATATATATATATATATATATATATATATATATATATATATATATATATATATATATATATATATACTGAAATGCCACTGAATTAGGGACAGCAAAGACTATGCAAATTGTCAAGCGCTGCGCATCATGTATGCGCAAGTGAGGGCGCTGTGGTAACTGCATATATAGCGCGTACTGTGGTTGTTCTGAATTAGTTGTTGGAATTGCCAGTATGGGTAAACTTCCTGATTTAGACGTTATCGATCGCGGACAAATCGTAGTTGCGCGACGCATGGGCCATTCAATTTCCGAAATCGTCAGACAGCTATGATTTTCAAGGTCGACAGTGTCAAGAGTATACCAAGAATACAAGGATGGTGGAAAAAAAAACTAGTGATCGGGCAAACTGCAAAGGACAATTAGCCTTCACAGTGCGTAGTGAGAGACGGCTCAGGCGTATTGTACGTAGCCGACGAAGCCAAACATTAGCTCAAATTACAGCCCAGTTTAATGACGGTGCCAGTCGTACAGTCAGTAAACGGACTGTGCAACGCTCGCTTCACCGTATAGGTTTCGGGAGCCGTTGACCTACGAGAGTACCATTGTTCTATACTCGCCATCGGGCTGACCGTCTTGCCAGGGCAAGCGAGACTGGAGTGTAGAGGACTGGAAACGAGTAGCATGGAGTGATGAGTCTCGATTCCGACTACTTAACGCCGACGGGAGGCTGAGAATATGGCGTTAGGCTCATAAAGCCATGGATCCTGCATGCTTGGCTGGAACTGTACAAGGGCATGGTGGCTCAATCATGGTCTGGGGTGTTTTTTCGTTTCACAGTTTGGGATCTTTGGTGCGTGTACCAACCTCCCTCAATGCAATTCTGTACGTAGAGTTGCTGGGCGATCACCTCCATCCGTTTATGCTGTTCTGTTATCCGCACGGTAATGGAGTTTTCCAGCAAGACAACTGTACCTCTCACACGTCCCCTACTGGCTGGTTGGATGAGCAATCCTCTGACTTCTCTGTCATGAATTGGCCCCCTAGAAGCCAAGACTTAAATCCTATTGAGCATCTTTGGTATGTTTTGGAAGAAGACGTGAAAGGCCATTACACAGCACCAAAGAACCTTACTGAATTATGGACAGCTGTAGCCAATATTTGGTAAGCCATTCCCGTGGAACGTTTCCAGAAAGTTTTTGAATCTATGCCTCGTCGTGTGGCAGTCGTTATCAAGGCCAGAGGAGGCACAACTCGTTACTAGGTAGGTATCCCAAATTCAGTGGCATTTCAGTATATATATATATATATGTATATATATATATATATATATATATATATATATATATATATATATATATATATATATATATATATAAATGCCTACATTTGCATCAAGCCCCTGCTGCTTTTAATGAACGTCAACATTCAGAAGAGGGAGACTTGAGGCAAAATGGTTGGAACGATTCCTCCTACAGTTGTCAAAGACAGTCGTCCGCCAATAGAAAACTTTAATCAGACGGAACTCTACCTTGTATTTAAATATCCACTGGTCAAACAAAGTTCAGCGTCTCTCAAATTCTGTTTATTTCTGGAATCCGAAGGAAAAATTTCAAATATTGCAGATTTAGAACAAAGAGATATATTTTTATATATTTGGTATTGCTTATATTCAGGTAGGAATAAAGGACCAAAAAAAAAGTAAGTTTCTAATGATGCGGATGGTAGCGCCTGGATGTATATGTAACTCTAGCTATTTTCATTTCATTTTCGCTCTTTAATCCTATGAAACAGAACATTCTGTCACATAATTATACTTTTCTTTTGGTCATAAAATAGTATTTGTATAGAAATATTATGAAAATAAATATAATTTGTTACGAATTATTTTTATTTTTCTGTTGTAAAAAATGTAATTAAAATTTAATTACATTCCCCGAATAATAACGCGTTATGGAAACGTAGAGCACTATTTATGGACAGGCTATTAACGGAGTTGTTGACTGTCCGATAATATAGCATGAAACATTATGCATGAATTGTCAGAACTCTCGTGACTAAATTTCCGTACATGTGCTTTCTATTCCGTATCAAAATTTGACATTATGGAGTAAATTTCATGCAGGGTAATTTAAGCATCAGATGATTCGTTCCAGGGATATTTCGGAGAAATGTTGACTTTTCAGAATTTCCTAAAGCAGACTTGTATACAGGACATTTCTAATGCAATTTTTGAAAATCGTTAAATCATAGAACAGATTATACAATGTAACTGACATATTTTCTAGGCAAATAAAGGCAATAACCTAGAATTTTGAAAATAACGTCTAATATTTCCCACTAGAAGCCGATTTGGTCTTTTATCCATGTATATATTTTAAAATTAATCACCGGGTTTATAATTTTTATCTGAACTATCTTTTTTTGGACAGGAGCCGTTGCAAAATAAACTCATGTAATTTGCGATCAATAAGAGAGTTTTAAAACATTAAATTTTCAATGTGAAATTTTGTGGAAATTTATAGCAGACATTACAATTTCTTTTCTGATTTATTCTCTTCAGCTGATAAGTATAGATAAAAAAAAACTTTAATGCTATGTCTGAACTATGTTTTCTATTGCTAAACTAACTGATGAATGTGGTAGCGTAGGGAAAATTTTGACTATTGCTAAAGCCTTTTTTTAATATTTCATATCACTTTCATAAATTTATATATTTAATAAATTGCAAACATGACCAATGATCTAAAAGTGAGATAATGAATTTAATATTCTTTTAAGGGTATTTTGTACTACTAAGGGATTCAAAAAAAAGAAGAAAATCGTAAGATCTGAATTAGGACAATTTCACATATTTATAAAATTTCATAAACACAAACCCAACTGTCATTGGGAAATGGCCCGAAATCTTTCTTAGCTTTCCAGGGTGATGCAATTAAAAATTAGCTTCTAGACAATGTCATAAGCTTATTATTATGTATAGTAATCAATTTATGTATATAAATATATAAAACCATATTTATACATAATCAGATGTAAACAAGTAGAATATAGACAAATGATTTCATCGAACTCAAAAATAATTGTTAGTTCAGGGTATATTAGACCTTTTCTCTCGTGTAATATTAATCACGTGCGGTTTGAAAAGTCGTGTTCATTCGCCCTCAAACAACGAACATATTCCGGCTGATTTTTAACTTGGAACCTTGAACTATTAAAAGGACACAGTTGGTGCAATCTTTACGAAGATAATTGCTATGCCCATGGTGGATAACGTCATAGATTTAAACTTGTCTACTACGCGACGAAACGTATCTTTTCAATAAGTAAAACAAATAATGAATTGTTTATTGTATTATTTGCTTGAAGCTTTATTATATAAGACTTTTTTGATTGCCAATTCCTGTTGGGGCAAAAATTTACAGTGGGCGAGAAATATTTCTTCGAATGAACACCTGTTACCTAAAAATGGAGTCCTCATTTTTATTCCTCTGTAGTAGGTCTTAAGAACAAAAATTTTTCAGGCTCATATCAGAGGACATAAATTTCACACACACACAGAAAATGCACTTCCTATCTTCCCATTGCAGACTACATAAAACCACGTTGCTTTGGTGTTGTACATTTGAGTTTCCCACAGTCTAATTCTCGGGTAAATGGTCAATAAATAATAAATCATGCATAGTAGATTCACAAAGTTGCACTAACTTATGTACTGAACGCACAAAGACTTCGTAATCAAATGATGATAACGAAATGAAATAAGTGTTTGATTAATGAAAAACGAAAAACCCAAAAGAGTTGTTGAAAATGAAAATTTTGGGTCCACATTATATATTCGATACACCCAAAAAATTTTCGATGGTACTTAACTGCTCCATTGACGATCCAGAAAATTTCTAATCTTTTTAAGCCTTAAAAGGAATGGATTAAAATGTAAAATACGAGTTAGGACAATGATGCAAATTGTGAATACCTTTACTTTCTGACCACATATTTAAGAATTTATTCCTAACAATAGTATCGGAGAGAATTTTTCTGAACACTCTTTCACCTACTTAAGATAGAAAACCGAATACCATTTAAACACATTTTTCATTGCGACACATTTAGAGACAAAATAACGATGTCTTAAGAATTTAGGATGCGAGCTCTCATAAAAATTACCTTTTTTACCTACAGATGGGCTAATGTACTGATGTTTCGAACTTGTGACTGTTTAGTATGTCATTAGCCTCGGAATCCTACAATTTAGAGTAAAAAGGCAAAGCAGTAAATGGACACAAAAACTCGAAGGCGTGTAGTAGATTCTACTATCAACAACAGCCAACATAATATTGTTTTCAATTGCTCTCTTCACCGTGATTTATATTTTTTCGAGAACATTTAACTCCCAACCAATTAAATTCAAACCCTACATTATTCTTTTAAATTACAATATTTTTTTCCTTTCCACGACAGAGAGTGGCACACATGGTCAGATGTCTATAGAGCTAGTTTCACGACCTTGAATTCGAAGAGAAATCATGAAGAAAAAAAGTGAAAAACACTTTCCAAAGATCAGACCGGGTATTTTTTCATCAAATCGAGACTTTCTTTCGGTTGGTGGGCGAGGGTGGGCGAGATCATGGACGCCTTCGAAATATCCAATAAAGTGCTGTAAACCTGATTTTTCCCAATTCCTCTTTCTAACTTTGTTTCTTCAATTTATCAAATCGCACGTTTCTCAAACTTGTTTCAATCAGGCTGAGTGCAAGTGATAGCAGGAATGAGGCAGTTATAAAATTAATCGCATTGCACAAGATAAATTTTGATGCTTCCTCTTTGTGGGTTGGCAGAAAAAGTTCGTTATGTTCGGAAAATAACAAGCAGGTGGCCAACATATTCCCATGAGTACTGTAACACAACTTTCTTTTATCTGTAGTGTTTTAGATTAAAACACAAGTCTTACTCTTTTTAATTATATTTAGCACAAAGAGAAAAATATTTTCTTTGCATTTGTGTAAAATATAGTGTATAGAAGCTGAATCACAAATATAACTATTGGAGGAGATTTTTAATAAAAAATAATTGTCTAAAATATTGATCTGTTATTAATTTTTTAAATTACAAATACTGTAAAAAATCGTTCAAATTTACCTAGAGTAAATCTTTGTCTAGCATTTTTTCTTGCGAATATAATTTTTATGCTGTAGTTGAGTAATATTAAAAAATTAAACATTTTATGAACCCTTAAATGACTAATAAATTATTTTATACATTTTTTTTCAAATAATACTAAGGTACGAGATAACGACAGCCAATCTCGTAAGAAGCAATCTCGTCACATGGGAACTTCAAAGTTAACGTTCCTAACCAGTAAACAATCTCGTCGTGCAAGGGAATTTCATCTTTTAATATAACACCTCAAATATCTCTTCCCTCCCCTAAATTCTTCGTCCGGTGGATGTTTTTTTTTCTTTTTCCAGTGTCAACAGAGAACTAATAAAATATTACATATTTTCGGCGATGATTTTTCTCGCTATGAACATTTTTCTGTTTAATTTCTTAAAGGCCTACTATAGCTCTTTTCGCAGGCAAGTGTCACAGTAATGAATGCCCTGCCTGAAGAACGAACTGGATTTACAACCTCTGGCTTTTAAATGCCCGTTATTGCCTCTAGATCATACCACCAGGAAGGGGGAGTTTCCGCTTACATTTATCATCCCCATCAGACACACACATTCTCTCTCCCTGTATATCTGAATTTTATATATATATCTACATATATACATACGTACATACATACATACATACATATATATATATATATATATATATATATATATATATATATTTATATATATATAATACGCGAATCTACGAATAACGATAGTGTTGGATATTTTCTTTATTTGATATTTTCCCTTAAAATAGATACTTTAAATAAACAAATATTTTGCAAATAATATTGCACATTCCCTTTTCTTTATAACTAACGTTTGTTGGTTATCATTCCTGCATTTTATTTAAAATGCATTTAAATAGCAACTATTTACATATTTCATCAACGATTTTAACATATATATGCACAGCAAATTCAGTGCCTACAGCACAGCGTGTAGTCATTTAAATTCATATAACTACTAATGTGACAGTGAATTAAAAAGTTGAATAAACGAATATATCATAGACGAGAACAAACTTGTGTTGGAAAGCAATGTAATATAACATGACACAGTTTTGCACCCACGTGGGTGAAAATGGAAAGAGCTATCTTTTCAGACCACTTTTAGATATCACATTTCTTACTTTTTGCATAAAGTCTGTTTAATAGAAACGTGTTTTCTATATTATTTCTGTAATTTTTGTAAAGATACAGGGAATGATGGAAAAAAACTATCGAAAATGTTGTGTTCAAATACATGGATTTTTTTTTACAATAATGTAATGTATATACAGTAAATTATACCTAACTATACCCCTTATAACAGTTATTAACCTGATATAAGCAGTCTTGAAAGAATATAAAGAAAACCCTTTTAATGCGCACGTTTCATTCAAAATATTTTTAATCTATACTTTTTAAAGTAATTATTCATATAAGAGAAAATAGAAAAAATAACATTATTTTAAAATTTATTTACCATATGAAAAGAAAAGCAGTTTTAATTGAAGCTTTTAACGTGCATTACATTGGTTTCTAAGGAATTCGTAAATCAATAAAAATAAGAAACAAAACAAATTGCAAACACATCATTGCTTTAACATTGATAATTAAGTGTGTTTGCAATCTTTTAGAAAATAAAATTTTTCAAATTTAGGAAATGCAAACAATAACATGAAAAATGAGTTTATGCTGATTTAGTCAAATAGTAATCTAGAAAAATATGAGTTACCCATAAAGTCAATAAACATTTTCAAAAATTAAGGCAACTAATATATGATTTTTTTAATGTTAACACATATTTGGAAAAAATAAAGTTATTTCCTAACGAATATATAAACTTCTTAAGGTTTCTAATCTAAGATTCAAATTCAGTTTCAGACAAAATACAAGATGATAAAATCTTGTATTTTGTCTGAGACAAAATACAAGATGATAAAATCTGTATTTTGTCAAAATACAACATAATAAACATACTCTGTGTATGTTTAGACTAGTTCTGCGTAATTTATTAAAATAAAAGTATAATAAGAATAAATTTTCGTGTTTAATCCCTTATGGAAAACAAATGTTACAAACTTTACAGTTATATTATTGCACATTTTGGATGATTCTTTCTAAGTGAGAAGAAAATGGCAATATGCGTTTTCGTCATCTACAGTAGCAATCAAAACACGAGGACTTTTTGCAACATCATTCTCATGCATACTTCGTTCCAATCGAGCGGTATATTTTCGTAGATTACCTCGTTTTGACTTAATGTATTTTATGAGATTAAACAATTATCTGAAATCTTACACTTAGATTCCAGAAATGTTCATATGGTGCCAATACTAAGTATGAAAGGGTTTTCTAGGCTGGCTTTTGAATATATATATATATATATATATATATATATATATATATTCGAATGCTATCCGCCATATCCAACGCCCACTATCTTTCATGACTGGAAGCGGACATTCTACTTTTCCCTTTTAAATAACTAATTTATTAGCCTAGGCTTTAAACTTCTACGAATGTGTCAAATTCCAATGTTTTTTAAAAGATGTGTCTGTAGGTCAAGAGTATAAGAGTTTATGGAGCAGTTTGCATAGATTGCGGCAATAAAGAACATTTAATTTAGTTAATATCTCTAACATAAGAAAATACCCACCAAATAAATATACGACTGAAATTCAAAACAAATTTATTTTAATTGGGTAGAAGTAAAAATCCATTATTTTCTGTTGTAATACGTTGTATAAAAACTCAATATCTTCTAATGGATTTGTCCCCACATTTACAATACAATCTGACTTGAAGTATATAAAACTGATAAAGTGTAACAAACGAGATCCCAAATTTGTATTAATAATTGCATTTTCATCAATCGAGGAGTCCTGATTTTTATAAAATAAAATGGTAAACAAACCTGCTTAATTTACGTCATTTCTGTAAGAGCGAGTAAAGCTCTCAGTTTAATTAAAGTGATGCATATTCATTAATTTCCTGGCCAAAAAATTTATGTGGACAAGTTTCCGACGAATATGAACCTGGTTGCTCCTAATAATACATATTTTTAAACCAATCACGTACACGTGTGCTGCTTCCTGATTCTACTCCATCTTAAGTATCTAATTACACTTTTCCACGTGTCGACGTATTGGTTTGGTTGACTAGACTCGTAATGTGGAGCCATAAAAAGTAGGAATGAAATAAATCACAAATGTGTAAGAGGCAGACATATTTTTTTCGTAAAAAAGACATGTTAACATTGCCCATTTCTGAGAGTACGTGATATTCACATGAAATATTTTTTTTACTATCATTCCTTTCTGCGAAAAGTGTTCATTTCAAAGAGTAATCTGTCAAAACAATACTCTGCATTACACAATTACGGAATTAAAGTTAGTTTTGTTAACTGATTATTTCAAAAACCAAAGAAATTATATTTATACATTTAGTATATAAAATACGCAACTGGTTACAAAATTTTCTAAGTACCTAAGAGAAAGGATACAATGTTATTTCTTTACTTGGAAATAATATACTTTCCCCCCCCCCCCTGTCTCTCTCTCTCTCTCTCTGTATATATATATATATATATATACGTATATACATATATAAATAAATATATATATATATATGTATATATGTATATATATATGTATATATATATGTATATATGTATATACATATATATATATATATATATATATATTTACAGGTGATTATCAAAATAATGGAAACATTTAGGAATAACATGGAATTCTTTTTTAATATGGCATAGGACCATCTATGGCATTTAATACCACCTGAATTCCCTAAGGAATTAAATTATGCAAGTATTGAGTAGTGCTTAAGGGAATATTATACCATTCTTGATGGAATAATCGTCAATGTTCCTATAGAGATTCTATTGTTGGATATCGATTCCTCACTCTATTCTCTAAAACAGACCATAGAAGTACGATGATATTGAGGTTTAGGGCGGGATAAGATGTTTGACTTAGTCTTTATGTTCCTCAAACCATGACCTGACACGCCTAGCTCCATGGGTCGGATCATTATCATCATGGAGAACGCCATATGTGGCAGAAAACAATTTTCGCACCATAGGATACAAGTGGCTTGGAAATTACTACTCTGACGTAAATATTTTGTTTGTGGAGTTTTCTCTTACCTTTAATAACTGATACTGGAGCCTGCAGACTCAGATGGAGATCTACAGTCAATTTGGCTGCAGTTGTCTTCTTTTTTGATCTCATAATCCGCTTCAACACCCGCCTGTCTCTTTCCCTTAGCTTTCCCTTTAGTCCACTATACTGTTTCACAGAGGATGTCTTTCCGTGCACTCTGTCTGCCACCATGACTTCCGATATCATAGCTCGGTAAACACCCAATACCATGGGGGATGTTGTTAGAGATACTCCAATTGGACGTGTTTCGAGAATTTGCCCTCTCTGCACAGTGTACAGGGTGTGATATCTTACGCTATCCCCCAAAGAGCCTGATGCCTATAGTTCCATTTCTGCTACCTAAGAGTAGAATAACGTGTACATTATATTCTATAAAAAATTCTGGTCCCTAGACTTGTTTCTTAAGGAATACGAAGCACTTTCATAAACACCACTAATACAAACATGTGTTTCAATTATTTTGATAACCACCTATATATTATTTTCCTTTTTAACGAAAAAATACTAAAAATATAATATGATATATTTTAACTATTAAAAATCAGGATTAGCTGAAATGTCCATCTATTGCAGTATCTTATAACCTCGGATTTTGTATTCAAGAGAACAGAATGCGCAAAAACACTGGGAGTACAGCTGAACCCTCATTCGACAGATAATCAAATTTTAAAGAAGTTCTAGTTATCCGTTCGTTCCGAGAAAGAAAAAATCCCCTTTTTGACATCCCATTCTGTACGACATTCGTTGCTGTGATGGGCAAAATTTTTAATTACATGGATAAGAATATGAGATAAGTACAACATGTCTTGCTTACATCACCGAGAAAATAAAAATTGCAAAATTGGAAACTGAACTTGAGATTTTCTCTATTATTCCCCTATGCACATGCCCCCAACTATAACAACCAAACTTACACTGACAGTTGGAAAATTCCAACGACTATCCGCTGGTGATCTAAACGTTTCACAACAAGCCCAGTGGAACTTCTGAAATATAGTCTGAGGATTAAAGCAGAATCCGTGGGGCTACAACAGTACATGGCAACTTCAAGTCTCTGATGCTGACATCTAGCAATACGTTCTACTGACGGCGAATGTTAATACAACTTCCGAAAATCTCAGAACTATGGAATGAATTACATTTTTAAATAAAGACCAATTAGAGTGGGATCTAATGTTTAAAACCGATTCCAAACGGTTACAATCATCCATGCCAACTGTGGGACTCCAACCCACATGTTCTCGACAGAATGTCAGCCCCTAGTCATTCGGCCACTGCCCGGTGTCTAACCACGGAAGGAGAACTATACACACTTCCCATAAGTACCGAGGCCTAGAGTAGAAGAGGAACCATTACTAATAAGATGTGATTGGTTTTGAAAAGAAGCTATACCATCGGTAAAAATGAACTCAGAATTATATCAAAATTATGTCTATGTCAAGTATACAATAAATTCCTATGTCTGTTACACTACGAACCTTACAAACTTTCTTTTTAAATTGGAGTATACTTTAATGAAAATAACGTGAACGTATTTTACTTGCTATATTACTTAAAAACCAATACTAAAATCCTTACTCAAACAGCATATTCTCAAACACACAGATAACATACTCCTCTATCAAACTTTATCTTCATAAACTTAGACATTTGCATGTTTTTCACTGTTGATAGAGCATATAAAGTTTGTGACTATCTCTTAACCTCTGTTGAAAATTTATAATAAATTAGATATTTCAATATGCAAAATTATTTTATTTTTGAAATTTCGGAATTGATAATCTAACCACTTGATAAGATAGAATTTATTTATCCATAGCACAGGCAACAGTTTCTCTGTGTTCTAAAAATATCATCTTTGAAATAATCTAATATTTTTCTCGAAGTTTGTTCCTTGTTATGAATAAATTTAGATTGTTTAGCTATTATAAACTATAAGAATATCCGATGTGGCTGCTATTTTAAAAACTTCACAAAGCTTTTCCAGTGCGAGAAATTTAATCATTCATTTATAAAAGACATACAATGTCCTCCTCTGTTTTCCTGGCAAGTTGTATGATTTGCAAAGAGAATTTCATGCATTTGAAAGTATAATAAGGAAGTTAGTAAATTTATTAAAACTTACATAACTAATTTCTTCTTGCCGAGCTCATTTTCTATTAAATCACTTATATACCTGAAATACAAACAAAATTATTGTATTAAAATGTAATGTATTAATGTATTAAATTATAAAAAAATTAGGTATTAAAATCTTCAAAACTTTAAAAATCAATTGAATGGGGGGTACACCAGATTTGTTTTTTGCATTTTTTTTTCACAGTTGGTATCGACGAACAATTTCAAGTTTCTCGCATTAAGCACAGCAAAAATACCACAGACAATGTCGGTTGGCAGTGCCCGATTTATAAAATTCTTGACTATAGGCACAACTCGGGGTGGGAGCCCCCTAACACTGATGTGGGCGTAAAATTTCCAAAATTGACACACAAAAAAAATTATCATGAATCATTGTGAAAGTGCCATTTTACCAAGAATTGGCTATTTGAAGCGTAGAAGCCTAGAACATTATCAAATAACAAAAAGCAATGCAATATATTAACTTCATCATTAAAACACCAAAACTATGCAATCAGAAAACTCATTAATCCCTTATACACACTATAACATACATATGATGAACTATACATATAACTATAAATATGATGAACTATACATATAACTATAAATATGATGAACCAATCAATAAAATTTGAAAGGCTATATAAAAAAATTGATAAATAAAAATAAAAATTAATTGGGAATTTTTCTTTTTTCTTCTTCTTTTAAAATAATTTTTTTGTGGGGGGGGGGGGGGGTGGCTAGGCCCGAGCATTCCGAGACTAATGGAAAATCAGGGCCTGTCTGTTGGAACTTGTACCTACAGATGTTAAACCTCTTAAGTTAATATATTGCAAAAAGCACAGTCTAATACGTTTAACCTGTTAAGTACCAGAAAACAAAAGATCTGAAATAAAAGTAATACAGTCGAACCCCGTTATAACGAACTTCAAGGGACCAAATCTTTTGCTCGCTTTATCCGGTGGTTTGCTATGTGCGATCCGTTAAGAAAAATGCTAGAGTTCACAAAATGTATAACTCATTAGTTGCAATGTGCATTCAACAATGATGTTTTCAAAAATGATAAGATCTATTAAAAATGATCATTAATGAATTAAATCGACTAAAATCGATTACATTAAACTGACACAATACTAATTAAATTGCGTACAATAGGAAAACTACGGGACTAAAAATTTGGTTCCTTATAGGCGTGAGTTCGTTATAGACCGGGTTCACTATTACGGGGTTTGACTGTATTATTGATTTTGAGTATGTTACTCAATCATATAAGTATTGAGGTTGACAATGTTGAAGATGATAAAGTAAATGCCGATCATAAATACAATAGAGACAAAACTTAAGGTTATAGTGATCTATCTAATAATTACAACTTTTTGCATTAAAACCGAAAAAAATCGGAGTGTATATATTTTTTTATTCTGTGCAATGCACAAAAAGTGTTTGAATCTATGCGAAACAGATGCAAATTGAAATTCCAGATACGTTTTCCTGGGGCACTCACTGACGAAGAAACCTTTTAACTATTGCAACATTAATTTTGGAAAAAATATGCAGTATCATGAAAGTATTAAAAAGGTTAGTTAATAGTAACGTTAATACTGTAATGTCCTTTTTATGAAGTTTTGGCAAAAAATCAAAAGTTTAACTAAGCAGTGAAAAATTGAAAATATATTTCGTTTTCTTAAATGTTATTTTTAGAACCTTTTTGGGAGAAATATTTTTTAACAGGATAACTTAACTGTATAATCTATATATATATATATACATTAATCTAATGATTATTTTTTCATTTACTTACTTTTAATAACTGATGTTGAATATGAAGCGAAAAAGAGTATTAAAATAAGTCCTTTAGTATAGTTTTGTTGTTTTAAACACAATGAAAAATGCCTCTCGAAAAATACAATATCTTATATTAAGAATGATAGTACCTTACGCGACTTAACTTTGAAGGTAATTAAATAAATTGTGTATTTATATCTAATGTAGATTTATATCTAACAAGAAGTAATCTATATATATATATATAAAACAGTTAGTGATTGACTGACTGACTGACTGAAAGATAACGCACAGACCAAACCGCTGAACCTAAAGGACTGAAATTTTACATGGCGATTCTTCGTTTAGTGTATGGGTGCACTAAGAAAGATTTTGAAAAAATTCTTCTTAGATTTTTTTTAATTAAATTTTTAAGCTGTTTTTGCAACATTCTTTGAAATTTGCATTTAAAATAATAATCTGAGGGTTATAAAATTTATATCACGAGAAAGAGAATAAAAATTCCTTTAAAATTAAATCTTTTTTGAATCTTTACTTTTTTATTTTCTGATTTCTGTTAAATTTTTAAAGATTAATTTTTATAATTTAATTTATTAAATGCTGATCACGTGGTTTCTTTTCTTTTTGTGATACTTTCAATTAATTTTGCGTCACGTGCATAAGAACGAAATAAATTGACAATTTTTAATCTTTAAATGCAGCAGATGACTGGACATTATCTAAAAAATATTAAAATACAGTAAAAGAAATGTTCCTCAAACTGTATTATATTAACGTACTATAAAATTCTTTAGTATGTTCTTTTAGATTTAATTTCATTATTTTCTTCTACAATATTTTGTCTATAAAATATCCGTTACGATTTATTTATAAATATATTTTTTGTTTTCTTTTGGCATTAATTGCGTACATTGACTGTTGTATTTATTTTGAATGTACTCCATAGCGAAGCTCGAGTATTCAGCTAGTATTTGCATATCTTAATAGTCAACCATTTGTATATGAATTCAAATTTAAAATACAAGGGTAATTTAAAATTCTTTTTAATACAATTTACAAGTTTTTAACTAAAAAAATTATACCTAAGTATACAAATAGAAGTGACATGAATAGTACTTTAACGTACATTATAAAATGCAATTTACAAATACTTGTAAGATCTAAATAACTTTACAAGTAAATTCGCATCATTCAAATTAAAAGACGGAGCGAAGAACAAGAAATAAACATATATTCACCACGCTTTGTTCTTTTACTTCCCGAACAATGGCTATGACAGTAACATAAGTTGTTAATCAAAGGAAAATAATTTGTTCCACTCAGTGCTGTGAAACATTTCGTTTATGTCAAATGGTAAATACTTTTCCTCGATCAGAACCTTTCATATCCAGCAAAATCGATGTGCGAACAGAGGAGGAAAAAGACAGCATCAATCATTTGCTGGTTTCCGAAACTATGGTGCTTTGACAAAATTTCATTGTTTTTTTTTGTCCTCGTTTGCTACGCTTTTGTTTATTCTTTAGCCTTCTTTCACGTTAACATCAACAATGATTACGGAGGAAATTGTCTATTTGTTTTGATTCCATTTCATCGTTTTCTTTTTTTTTTTCGCTTTCCATTTGAATTACGAAAGAATTGAGTTTTAGTATAAAAATAGAAAGCTGGGTTAAAGTAAGTTGTTTTGGGAAAGTTTTTTTTATAATGTCTAGTATGAAGATTTCTTTTGCATTATCCTATATATAAAGAGACTGAGAAAACTACATATCTGATAAAACGTTTGCGCCCATGCATACACATGTTCAAATTTGATGAGAAATATCACCCATGCATTACAAAAAATATGCCTTCGAACTTTAAAATCTCTATTTCTCTCCGCACAATACACTTATAAATGATTTTTCTAGTGAACTGTTCCTTTGAGGTTGTTTATATGTAAACTACTGATTATAGTGGAATGTTAAAATAAGATTATTTGTCTTTTAAATAAACAAAATTGTTTTTATTTGCAACCTGTCCAATAAACCACAATTTTATTTGATTGTTACTATTTCTATATTTAAGGTTATTCGGATTCTCTAAAATTGTATACAGTGCAATGCTGTTTTTTTTATTCCATCTAGCAAATATTAATGTTGTGTTGTTGTTGTTGTTGTTGTTTATGCCACTTCACCGTCAGCAACATCAGATCAAGTCCCGAAGGCTATGGGCGATGAAGGTGCGGCTCCCGTTTTGACTGGCACCACAAGGGTCGGACTCCGACTTGGCCAGAGGACAAGTCCCTTAATTTTGCACCGAGTCAAGTGACAAGACCAGAACATTTTACCCCGCACCTCCACGGATAATTTTGGGAATTCGAGGACATTGCAGTCACGACAGATATTTACTTGAAACAGCCGCCATTAGTGTACATGGCAATGGATTTTGTCAGCGACGAGCATCAAACCAGTGACTTTCAGATCACTAGCCCTTGCCAACTGTGCAACTGCGCCCGCAAATCAAATATTAATAGATAGTACTAGTTAATTTCGGAACCAGTAATTGTTTCGTTTCCATGACTTGTAATATAAAATCACTTTCAAAAGGATAAAAATATTCCAGCATTACCCTCAACACAATTCGTAATTATATATATATATATATATATATATATATATATATATATATATATATATATATATATATATATATATATATATATATATATATATATATATATATATATATATATATATATATATATATATATATATATATATATATATATTAAAAGCGTCAAGCTACCATCCCACAGGTCCAGGGTTCGACCCTGCGACTGGGCAAGGTCGACTCAGCCTTTCATCCCTTGAATGGATCGATAAAATGAGGACTAAGCGTGCTTGGGAACTAAACTCTGGTGTCCCACGTCAGGTTGATCACCTGACTGAGACATATGCTGTATGGCACCCCAAGCCCCAAGGTCAAGGAAGTGGAGATGGGTACCGCTGGCCCTGGTCTACATCGGACTGTTGCACCGTATATAACACACAGGGCGATATATTGATATATATATATATATATATATTGATATATATATATATATATATATATATATATATATATATATATATATATATATATATATATATATAATATTAATATGCATCATGTTACTATTTTTCAGTTAAATTTCTGTTAAGTCAGACATTACATGAAGGCCTTATTTGAGTGTGGTCCAACGCTACTTTTTAAAAAATTGGAGTTAACCTTACTTTCATGTTCATACAAGTCATTTCTATCTTATTTTTAAACTGGTACATCTCCAGCTCATTTCTGCTGCCAAAGTGGTCATTCCACATCAGACTTCAGCAGTCATTTCTCAGCACTCATTAGAATTTAAGGCCCTGTATCTCAAAGTGAACAAGAATAGAGTTGGACCACTATTCAAATAAGGCCTTCACATTTGGGTTTTATTTGCCAAGATTAATTAATTCCTTTCAAAGTATAACATTTTACTTTTAAAGTTTGCTGTGGTATCATGAATTCAATCTTATTTATAATCTTCTTCTTAATGAATTTGAAAATCTATTTGAAATAAAATTGCGATTTTGTAATTAATAAGAGTATGAGCAATATACGAGTGAAAAGATGCCTGCTACAAGTATGTTTGAATATCTAATTACTATGCAAAAAAGCAATTAATAAGTTATTTTCTCTCTGCAGCATTTTACTTGGTCCCGTGTGCATTTATTTGCAAACTAATTATTTGCATTACTTAATATGCAACCGATTAACCACTAAATAACCGCAATAAAATATTAAATCAACAACAAAATAATTTGTTGTATGCATATTTAAGATATTCTGCCAAAAAGACGTTTAGGTTTCTATACTTTATGAACATCTGCTACTTAATTTTAAGGGGGGAGTACACCTTAAAACTTTCAAAAAACTCAATTTTTTATTATGATTTAATTTTGAAAAATGGAATATAAGGAATCTTTTGGGAAAAAAATGAAGTCGATATTATAATCAGAACCGATTTTATGGCCAAATGTATAAAGCTAACACTAAAGAAATTCATTGAAAATTTAAACTTTAAATGGCTTTTTCTGAAAACTTATTTTCACACTTGTGCGCACTGTTTCATCAAAACTAATCGTTACAAATTGCTAAAATTTTGCATACATCTATATCTTGTGCATTTATACAATTTCTACCTAAATTTAAGTAAGTACATATTACAAATTTTTTTACAGAAATGCTTTTTTAAAAAACATTATATTTTTTGTACATTACAATACATTTGCCTGAAAAAAATATTTTTATGCGAAATATGGTAATTATTTGAGGTGTAGATTAAAGTATAGCCTATTGATAGAATATATACAAATAATTTAATATATATCTCTCAGTTTTTAAAAAAATCTGCGCACCATGCATTGACCTAAGATTCATTTTTCATAAAACATTAATTTTTTTTTTTTACATAAAATAATTTATAATAACCTCCCCAAAATTCTGCTTTTGTTTTCTAATAGACAAAGCTCTGTACAATTCATCCTAAAACAATGGTTTAAATTAATGACAAATTAACTGTTTGACAACACGTTAAGCTTGGTAGTACAATCAGTGTATTTTTGCGCGTGCAAAGGTGTACTCCCCCCTTAGATCCTTTACAAGCATTTGCTGATATCAAATCATTAATATCAATGTATTAAACTTCAACCGAGCTTTCTTTTATCTTAGTTGTGCAAATGTTGCAATTATTTGCCGTTTAAGAACCTATATTTTTTTATGCTACAAAATATAAAAAATAAATTATACTGTTTGGAGAGAAATATCAATAAAATGAAGCAAAACTTTGTTATAAAAAAATGACACTGTTGAACCTTAAGTACTCGATCTTTATCCTTAAATAGGAAATTTACTATCCAACGAGAAAGAAATTAGTAGTTTTTGTTGAGTTTATTTAGTATGAACAAGTAACAAATGAAATATCTCGAGATGGCAAAATCTGATTCCATATCCATAGGGAGACAGATAATAATGTGAAGAAACGTTGCTAAAAAGAAACGTTTTTCCGAGGAACAAAACGCATTATAGTGGAAAAAATAATCATGGAAAGAAATATCAATTGGATCTTTTTAATTAATACTCTATTTTATGATGTTCTGTTCCAGATTTTACGTTAATTAAACTACACTGTGAGTGTTATAACTCATTTTCTCCTTTTTTCAACCAGTTAGCGCTTAGATGGTTTCTCATAGATGGTTTCTCATAAATATAGCAATTTCACTCTATTTTTGCTACGAATAAAATTGGAGCCGTTCTTAACACGTACAAGTACTTTCTCAGTAATACTCAGCCAAATATTGCAATTTTAAGCTACTCTCTTAGAAATTCATATGCAATAAACCTATCTGTACAGGCGCTGAAAATGTTTATTTCTTACAGTTAATGTACACAAGTGGATGGTTTTAGCTTCATGTTTAACTCGTATTAAAATGATTTTGTTTCTTGGAATGTTGCAAAATGCTTACTTGCGAAATTGCATGAACGTTTACTTAAATGAGGATAAGATTCGGTGACAAGCCACCCAATTTACAGAGTAATGGGGGATAAATTCTGCCACGGCGGAGTCATGGATGTAATCCCCTGAAAAAACATTGATATATGATCAAGCACACGATACTCCATAATGAAGTATCATTCAGTACGAGGACGAAAGTAATCAGGATAAGTGTTTACATAATTTTTTTTATTTACCTTTTTAATGACCTTTGATTAATTCCTGTTTGAAGGCAAAATATAACTGAAAGCATAGGCGTAGCGTCGGGGAGGAGGGTTAGTTCCCCCCGACTGTACTTGAAATAAATTAAAACGTTAATAGAAGTGCAGTTAATATCGGAAAAATTGTAGAAAACTTCTAAGATAGTTGGATTTTCCCCGCTTTTTCAAACTGTGAAATTGAAGATTGCGATTATGTCTTTAGTCTTAACATAGTTTTTAACAATGGTATGATCCATAACAAACATTCGATGCTATATTTTTTTCTCCTTTTATTTATATTATATTTATTTTCTGATTGTATAACTTTTTAATACTACTCAAACATCAATTCTATTGTTATTCAATTTAAAAAAATTCATATTTCATATTTTAAGGACCGCCAGGCAGTCAATGCGCGGACGAGTGCCCTAACTCAATTCAATTTGGACCCTCCCCCCCAAAAAAAGTTAGAAGCACGCTACGCCTATGACTGAACGTACCTAATTTTGCAAATAAAACTCAAAAGATTTTTAACGTATGATTACGTTTCTTAATAACGGTTCTCTGAAAAGAAAGAAAAAATTCAGCGCCCGTCACGAGTTAAATTTTGTCCACGCACCAAAGCCAGAAGCAGAAAACAGCCTCCCAAAGAAAGAGGAAAAGAGGTAAGCAAAGATAAGTAATCCTACGTTAATAACCTGTGGTAGTTTCGTTAGAAGAGACTACCTAAAATATATTTTTTAATATTATAATAGTCTGATATATGATTAGACGAAGAAAATAATTTTACATTAATTTTAACCATTTTACTTTAACACTACTTTAATTCAACTAAAGTGTTTATTAGAAAATAGAATTACCGCAAGCAGACAATAACGTTTTAATCAATGAAGCAGATAATGTTTCTTAATTAAATTCAGAAAACACATACGTACAACGCAGAATTCATAAAAATATGTTACAGATATCGTCATCTAACTGAAGTCGCCAATGGCGTCATTTCTAAAAATAGCGTAGGAGTAAGAGATTAGGATGTTCAGGAATATTAACTATGTTGAATAACTCTATTTGTGAATACATATTTTGTTTTAAAAAAAAGAGTTAAATCTAGAGAAAACGTCATACATCTTCGTCAAGGAATTTTACCAAACAACTAGAAAAATGGCACTTTTCAAATTTCCAGAACATACTATTATTCAACAATATATTGGTGTCTAAAAAATAAACAAATTAATACTGCCTTTTTTACGCAAATTATTCAAGAATATGATCACATACCTTTTTTTCCGCATGTATTAACAGTTAAATCATTTCTCAAATTTCTCGAGTAATATTAATGAGAACTTGTCTCCAACAATAAACTATTATACTACTGATTTCTCTTCAATGATTCATGATAATTAAATTATTCTAGTAGAGGAAAAATTAAATTTTCAACTTGCATTTTAAACAAATTAAAAGTAATGCGCATTAAAACTAACATTTTTCAATCATGTTGATGTGAAATATATGTTTAATATTTTGAACTATTGGGAGGGAGGAGATTGGGGGTAGGAGTGTTTCATTGAAAAAATGAACTAAATTTCAGTTTTACGTTGGTTATTTTTCTCAGAGATCCCTATTATAAAAGTGAAAAATAAGCATGGAATATTTAAAATTTTTTAATTTGAAAATATTTTTCAAGAATTTTTTTAAAATTTCAAATAACCCAGAACAGACGGAGAACCCAGAACGCGTTCAGAAGAAAACGTTTATGTTTGTGCTATATGATATCCCTATGTTTATTTTCTATTATTTCCCATTCAGAGTTTACTTTTCAGCCATATTTTGGAAATTTATATTCGGGTTTATTGTAGAATATAAATAATTTGTTAGAGGATATTTTTGTGGGGACCTATTTAAATATTGTGTATTTAAAGTTTCCATAGCTCTTTAAAATGCATTTGTTATTTTAAAATTTAGGTATGAAATTTTCATATATTGTTATATATTCTTTTAACATATATATCAATATTTATTTTGTCCATATTTAGCATGTCGTTAAAATTCTTAAATCCCATCGACTTAAAATATTATTTTAAATGTTAAATATTTTTAAAATTTCCTCATGCTATTTTAAGTTTTTAAAAGTTAACTTGAAATATGAAATGAAGATCATATATCTGATTAAGGTATTAAAAGAAATAATATATGTCAGAATGAATAATTTTATTTGAAACGTTTTATCGACATGTTTATAATATTGTTTAAAGAAAAATGTCAGAAAATATGAAAAGATTTCCTCTTAATTCCTTAATTTCATTTTATAATTACTTTATAATTCATTTTATACATTAAATTTTTATTCATAAATTTAATCCTTGTTATATTTTTTAATTTTTATTTTCTGTTTCTATAGTTTTTCATATAATTAACAATAAACTTTTAGAAATCCTCTAAAAGTCATTAATGAAAATATAATCCTATATAGATCACAACTTCATAGCAAAAAAAAATTGATTTGCTTATTTTGAGGATTATGGAACCTGAGGTAATTAACTCTTTCTTTAAAAAAAGGCATTTTTTTATTATTACGTAGATGCAGATGGTACCTAGTGTCATCAGAAGGGACGCTTTTGTTATTTTTCGTAATTCCTAAGCATCTTTCTTAATTATCAAGCTGTTTGTATAAATAATCTCGCATCTTTCAGTGGAAAATAGCACTGTCTTAATTGGTTTAAACTTGTAAACATGAGATTATTCAAAATAGTTTTCGCTGAAAAAAAAGTTTTTTTGACAGGTTATTCAGAATATTCATCTATTTCCATGCTAAATTCTGATTTTCCGGTAATATTATTTTAAAAAAAGGGGCGTGATTTTCTAAAGGGAACACACCTAAAAATGATAACAAATTAGATTTTTTTATATTAATTGAAACCTGCATTTATTCTGAACAATTTGGTACCAATATTTTTACGATATAACAATTACATCATGAGATATTAAAATAGTTGTGAACATCCAATCAGTGATTTTCATACAAAATCTTTAAATGCATTTATCTAAAAATACATTATTTTCACCTTGAGTTCATGATGTCTCAAAAACTATTCATGTCAAAACTATTCATGATGTATCAAAAACCAATAGTTTTGCTACAGTCTTGCGCACAATGGATGCAAGCCAAAATACAATTTTAAAATTTTCATCAAAATGAAAGATTAAAAACTAATTAAAATACCAGTTGTAGAATATTGAAATAATTATGCTATATAGAACATATATTAATCTGCCAGTGGTAAATATTTCATATATTTATGTTTCATAGGGAATGAGAAATAAAATTAAATGTGACATGATGCTCAATTGTTCATTAGTGAAAAAGTAAGACTCCTGAGACCCAGTTAAAGGCATTTATTTAAAAATACGTTTTTCTGACCTTGCGCGCATGATGTCTCAAAAACTATTCAAGAACCAATAGTTTTCATACAGTCTTCCTTGCAATGGATACAAGCCAGAACACAATTTTAAAAATTTTTTTCAAAATAAAAAAGTAAATCTAACTAAAATACAAGGTGTAAAATATTGAAATAAGTATGCTACAGAGAACACATATTAAGTTGTCAGTTGCAAATATTTCATGTATTTTTGCTTTATAGGGTATGATAAATAAAATTAAATGTGACATGATGCTCAGTTGCACCTTTAGTGAAAAAGTAAAACTCCGGAGACCCCTTAAATGCATTTATCTAAAAATACGTCTTTCTGACCTTGCGCGCATGATGTCTCAAAAACTATTTAAAAACCAATAGTTTGCTACAGTCTTGCGCTCAATGGATGCAAGCGAAAACAAACTTTTAAAATTTTTATCAAAATTAAAAATTTAAAACAAATTAAAATACCAGTTGTAGAATATTGAAATAATTATGCCACATAGAACAAATATTAAACTGTCAGTTGTAAATATTTCATGTATTTATATTTTATAGGGAATGATAAATAAAATTAAATGTGATATGATGCTCAATTGCACCTTCAGTGAGAAAATAAGACTCCTGAGACCCTTTAAATGCATTTATCTAAAAATACGTTTTTCTAAGCTTGTGAGCAGGATGTCTAAAAAACTATTCAAGATAAATGCTCGAAACTTTCTACATACGTTGATGTTAATTTTCTCATAAACTGACCTAAAATCTTAGAGTTTTTTCTTAGGTAATAAAAATTTTACAAAAGGTTTTATGAGAAAATTTTTGAATTTAATTTTTTTTAATTAATTGTTTATTATAAATATTAAAAAAGAATTTAATTAAAAGGTTTTAAGTTAATGTGTTAAGATAATTTTTTTTCTTTTAAATAAAGTGTGTTTCATGTTGATTAAATAAAATTAACATCAGTTACCTAAAAATATGTTTTTCTGACCTTGTGCGCATGATGTCTCAAAAACTATTGATATAAATGCTTGAAATTTCTACACACGTTGATGTTAACCTTCTAGAAAAACTGACCTAAAAGCTTAGAGTTTTCTTAGGTAATGAAAATTTTACAAAAGGTTTTATAAGAAAATTTTTGAAAATATTTTTTAAAATAATTGTTAATTATAAATATTAAAAAAGAAGGTAATTAAAAGGTTTTAAGTTAATGTATTAAGCTAAATGTTTTCTTTTAAATAAAGTGTGCTCCATGTTGATAAATTAAAATTAACATTACTTATCTAAAAATATGTTTTTCTGACCTTGCGCGCATGATGTGTCAACAACTATTCAAGACAAATGCTTGATACTTTCTACACACGTTGATGTTAACCTTCTACAAAAACTGACTTAAAATCTTAGTGTTTTCTTAGGTAATAAAAATTTTACAAAAGGTTTTAAGAGAAAATTTTTTTAAATATTTTTTAAAACTTATTGTTAATTATAAATAGTAAAAAAGAAGGTCATTAAAAGGTTTTAAGTTAATGTGTTGAGCTAAATGTTTTCTTTAATATAAAGTTTGTTTCAATTTGATAAATTAAAGTTAACATCAGTTATCATGCGAGCAATGACCAATAGTAACTATGACAATTGGAAAACAAACATTTCACTAAATTAAGTTTTCTTAATTAATTTAAGTAATTTACATCAATCTGAATTTTTTGTTGCAATAAGTTGTATTCCATCTAACATTGCAAAATTTTTCACTAAATTTGCTTCATAAGTTAATTCGTTAAAAATTATGAAACTTAGTCAATTTTCCAACATTTTTCGCTAGCCAAAGGTGCACTGTTCCCTTGAAAGCTTTAAAAATCCTTAAACTCATATATCAATTTCTTATTTTATGCCCTATAAATGAAATTTGGAAACAAATCGATTCATAAAATTGAAGAAGAAATAGATACCAATTATAATCATATTACATTTTACAGTATTTTAAAACGGGAAGAGAAATTATTTCTACTTGTACAGTGATAAAAGAAATAAATGAGTAATCAGTTACTTTAAGAGTTACAAACATAGTCTAAAGCTCTTACACAGGTTGAATCATGGAAAAAAATTCATTTACCAGTATCATCTAAATATACACAAAACATTATATTAGTTGATGATTTATTATGATAGCACAAAGACAGTAATTGGATTCTTCGTTTTCTGGCGTATTATGAATTCGTTTATCTTTCATATAGGATATTTACAGTAAAATAAATATTTATAAAAAGAGACAGCTTTAAAAAAATAATAAGCATAACAATCTGTTGTAGGAATAAATTTGCTGAATAATTTAATTATATATGATACAGAATCAATATTTTTTTCATCCCCCTTTTCAGTGAGCTCTAAAAACTTAGTCACGAAAGAAACCATTTGACAAAACTGTTTAATTATTCTTTCATTACATATAAAATTCTCCCCATGCGATTTTTATCTGTAAGGATAGACCTATTACGGTAACTACATTCTACACTAAAGTTTCAAAAAACAATTTCACCACAAAAAAATTCCAAACATTTTTTTAAAAATTATCCAATATTTCTGAAATTAAATTGATTTGGAAACGGCACCGTGATTAACTAGTGAAAGCGTTAAAGAATGAAAAAAATTAGGTAGTCTCTTCTAATGAAACTACCGCAGTTAACGTAGGATTTCTTATCGTTGCTTACCTCTTTTGTATGTATATGTATGTATGTGTTATATATATATATGTATCTATATATATATATGTACGTATGCATATATATACAGATATGTATGTCAAAATTTTGACTCATTTTAGTAGTTTTCTGTTTAACTGTTTACTGCTTGTCCAAGTGATGCAAACTGGGTTTAGCACGTTGCCAAAATTATAACTCGCGAGGTACAGACGGACGGTTTTAGCATCTGATTTTTTTTGTTTCCGGAGGACCGTTATGGAGTAACGCAATCCTACGTTAAAAAATTTTGCATGACAGAAATTGAAATTTAAAACTATCATTTCTAAAATTACGTAACAAAAATCAGTTCCTGCCAACTGGAATTTTTATTTATTTTCAAACTGTTGTTTATGGTTCATAATTCCCATGTGTAACAAAATACAGGATCCTCATTTTCTTTGTTTTGACATCCTAGACACTTATCAAATTAAATATAAATAGGAATAAAATAGCAGTTTCAAAATTTGATGTATACATTATTTCGTATAATAACTACATTTTTAATTGAAAGCATATGTTAACCTCCAGTGATATGAATCTGTGAATGTTTCCATTTTATGTCAAAGATTGTTTCGTAGGAAAAGAAAAAAACACCTCTGTTTGAGGAAACAGTCACATAATAATTCCAGTATCCAAAGCACAAAATAAGAAAGACAAACTCGGCACATAAAAAAAGAAAAACGAACAATTTTCTGTGTTATTCTAGCCCTTTTCAGATTACAAGCTTCAAAGGATACTTTTAGTTAAGAAACAGGGAAAATGGTACAAGTTAAAGATTACGGGATCTCTAAGCTTGGTCTTTAATTTCTTAAAAAAGTTTTCCGGAATCTTATTTTCTTTAGTAGTTCAGAAATTTCGTTTAATTAAATTTTAAGGCATGTAAAAATTTAGAATTTAGGAATCAGCTTTTGTTACTTATAAACATTTCACCGGTAGAATTTTTGAAAATGTATGTCTCATTTTCTTTAATTATGAAATTCATATCAATTGTGAATGGTGTGTGTTAGTCAAAACCTTAAGATAATTTGTAAATTAGAGCGTTAAATTAACACTTTATATGTAAATATGCAGTATTCCAAAATAAATTAGAAGTATAACAAAATCTGTTGAATAATTCAGGCTAAAGGTCATTGAGTCCAAGATATTTTTAAATTGCACTTAAGAATGCCCTTCATGCAAGCTCATTTTTATTACTGATTCCACCACTCATTTTATATAGTTATCTCTTGTTTTTGGCCGTTCTTATTAGCATAAAAAGGGCATTATTTCCAAATTGTATCTCTAATGCGACAAAAATGAGATGGGATTTTTTTTTTCCGTTTTGAAAGATAGCTAATCAAAAATATTGCTATTGGGAAGGGTTTTTTTCTGTGAGTATGGAGCAGATTTGGCACCAAATATTGAGAATACATTTATGCTGATTCTTATATATATATATATATATATATATATATATATATATAAATTTAAAGAATAAAACTTTCAACAAATTTTAGAAAGACAGCCGGAAAATCATCGAAAAAACCCATTGTGCACCAACATATAAATTATCGCTCCTCGTTAATTGTGATGAATTATGTATTTTGCTTCTAACTAACTTGATGTTATTTATTAATATAAAATACTTTGTTTTAAATTTTCGCTATGCTACTTCATTTGATGCTAATGAAGAGGAGAAACTAAAAACGCAAGGCAAATATTGTTAAAGAGATTTGAATGCCACTAAAGATGTTGAACAAGTACAGAATAAAGTTATTTAAATAGTGTATATCAAATAAACTAACCAACAGTAAAATGACAGTAGATTTTTTTCTTTCATTTTAAGCCATGTGATTGAATGTGGTAACTACAACGGCCATACCTAAGTGAATATTCCTAAATCCTATCCATACATATTTATAATTTCATTGAAGTAATTGCATGGAAATGAATTGAATGTTTTCATTGTTTTTACTGTATAGCAAACTCGTATTTTTACACCAAAGGAATTACTAATTAACCGTAAAATGTTTTAATTGAAAATGTTAATTGTTGCTAATAGCATTAACAAAGATAAAACTTATATGACTTTACAATCTACCTCATTTTATTTGACAAATCTCTTCTTTTACCCACAATATTCTGTAAAATAATGATGTACAAAGTACTTAGACAGAATCTAGCATAATATATCCTCGCCAGTTGTACCATAATCAGGCCAAACGAGACGGGACGGGGAAAGAGGGGGAATTTGTTTCACCCATTATCTTCGTTTGCCAGACGTATGAAATAGGAGACCGTCAAGAAATGATCCCCCGCATTGACACCCCTGCAAAATAACTATATAAATAATCAAATAGGTGCATCGTTCAAAATAATGTATTCATATCACTCTCTCATTCAGTATTGCTGTAAATACATGGTTTGTGACGAAACGAATGGTCAAGCAAAATATACACAAGAAATATGCGTAACGTTTTATGAAAAATCGTAGATGTAGCTAAACCAAAATGATCTCGAATGTACTTTTATCTTCCCTAAGAGGAGGCTGTTATTCTTCGAAACAGAATACACTGTATTGGAATTTTTATGTTTGTTAAGTAACCTACGGTTTTCTTTTGGGACACTAAAGCTAAGCACACCGCTTGAGATACTTGCTATTGATTAACCATATTCATCATTTCCATCTACACCGTACTGATATTTCCAGACTTAGGTTTCACCGTTGTTACGGGCTTCTCGGCAATACTTAACTGATGAATACGATGAAAGGAAAGCAATTACGAGAGGTTTGTTTGGGTTTGGGTTGGAGCGCTACGGTTAACTTTTTGCTACACGAGGCTAATTAGACCGGGTTCTACTTCTTCAAACCGATTCCGAACATCTAGAAACGTTCATGCCAAGAGTGGGATTTGAACCCACAGACTCTGTTATCATTTGCCAGCACCCTAGCCATCCGGCCATCGTCCGGCACCCCCACTTTGGAAAGAAACATCATCTATAACGGAGCGGGAAAAGATTACGAAAGACATAAAATAATGCCAAATGAGCAGGAATATTTTGTTCTGTGCACGATATTTGACGATCCTAATGTAAGCATTGAAATGAAGGTAAAACTAAAATCTGAAGGTAAAATTGGATTCTAAACTACCCTAATGTATATAATGCCGGTATAAATAGTAATTTTATTTTTGTTTGGCATCCGAACTAAATCTTCACACAGATTTCAGTTAATATATTTAAAGTGTTGTGTTTGTTTCTGCTAGTTAAGGTCAGACTTAAGAAATTTGGATTTCAGCTCACAATCATTAATTCATTCTCACAAGGGATTCCAAGAGTTAATGCCAGTTTTCTCTGATGATGCTAATGTACAAGCATTTTTACTCTAAACTTTTAAGAATTGATTATTTTTTTTCTATGTACTGGGCATAACTTGGAAATAACGTATTCCACACAACGGGAGACATATACATGCTTTTTCCCCCGTAAAAACAAAATTATCGAAATTTTACTTGTTCCTCAGAAAGTATAACAGTTTAGTTTTTGTTTTGCAATTATAAACTTTTCGGAGGTAATCTACTCGTTTATAAAAGAAACAGAGATAAGAGTTTTTGTTGAAGAAATTCAAATTAAGCATTTCCCTGTTATTTTTAGTTATATACTTAGGTTTTTTTCCAAATCTCTTCATTTTTCAAAAATTTCCTTTCTTTATTTGAAAGCATGTTTTCGTCCAGTTTCTCATTCAAATGTACTTAGATGCATATAGATTCATAATAGCATAAATTGTAAAATTACATGTAATTTTTCACTCAAGCTGTGAAACAGATAAAAATCTGCATAAACACAATTTAGATGTGTTAAAACCATCAATGCTTACCGGTTAAACTGGCCCAGAAAGCTGTAATTTTGCCTGGGTCCGAAAATTCCGAAGTCTGCCTTATAACATCGAAAATGTATGTTTATAGTTGAAATGTAATTCAAGATGACATTTGAAGATGACATATGAATATTGCATATGGTTTTCAAGAAACATATGCATGTGAGTATACATGCATGAATATAGAAAGAAAGAAAAATGAAATGTATAATAAATCTCGATTCGCGATTTTAAATTCACACCAGGTGTTGTTCATAAAATTCAGCATTTTTTCGTTTCCAAAGCCTTGATATATTACATGTTTTACTGTAAAATTTGGTGATCATGAAAAGTCAGAAACACAAACCAGTGGAAGTAATTACAATAGAATCTTAGTGCTAAAAGCAACATAAATATTTTTAACAAAATAGAAAATTACATGTTATACTATATTTACAGGAACTTTGATTTTTATCTATATATATATTCTACTATCTATCTATTATCTGTATATATATATATATATATATATATATATATATATATATATATATATATATATATATATATATATATATATCTACAGTGAAATCTCGATCTATCGTTTATCAAGGGACCGGCTAAACTGGACGATAAATGCGGAAAAATGATAAATGCGGAACATAACAAGGCAATATGATCGTTAGAACTGGTGTGAAATAATCGACACATACGGGAAAATGATGATTCAGAGAACGATCGATCGAGATTCCACTGTATATATATATATATATATATATATATATATATATATATATATATATATATATATATATATATATATATATATATATATATATATATATATATATATATATATATATATATATATATATATATATATATATGTGTGTGTGTGTGTGTTTGTGTGTGTGTAAGAAACAGTAATAAACGTAAGATGTTGATATGCTACTATTTTTCCCCCATCTTCACCGTACAAAGAACATTCTTACGAAAAATATCCTCGCTTTCATGAACACAAAACCTTGAGTAACGTCTGAATTTAATATTGAACAACACTATGAAGTAGAATTTTTCAAGTCTCTAATCCATCTAATTGTGAATTATCTCGCCGGGAAAAAGACTTGTTGTGGGCATGTTTTCACATATTGTACCATTATCCTCCGGAAACACGGAACAACTATACCAAACATCCACTTCAATTTGCGGTCTCTATGAGCTTATATTTGCTTCTTCTATGTTCCAAAGAGCACTCACTACGATTGAAGAGGAGATCAGAGGAACATTTTCTCTAATAGAATTACAAGAAACAGCTAAAAACTTTTCTGCGGTAGATTCTATGATAGCCTAGCGTATACTGATTGAAATCAGTAACTTTTTTTAACCTTTCTTTTGTTTCCTACTGAGAAATTGTTATCTCGGTTAACAGAGTAAGGATTCTTACCTTGTTTAAGACATGATGAAACACTCTTTGCAATGAAATCATTTAATTATAATAGAAATGTATCGATTCAATTAATTATTGATCTCATTTATGACAGGTTAGCTTTTTATTCCGGAACATTTTGCAAACCATGTCTTCAGTACTTATAAATATTATATAAAGTAAAGAATTCGGGCGAATGTTAATAATTTTATTAAGGAATATGATATTTTTACTTTATATTCAATGTTTTGTGAAAAGATTTCACTTTGATAATTTTTACAGAGAATTTACTTTTTAAAACTTTTAATTAAGAATTAGATGTATTAGCATAAGCATATTGTCGTTACTGTATATTTGCTATTAATATTTTATAGGTTATCATCTTGATAATTCTACTGAACTTCTGTAGACTATGGACATGCATTTCAATTTAGTGCCGTTTAAGTGACAACAAGATTATAGTAGAACTTTATATTATGAAAGTATTTATAACAAAGAACCAACATAACGTCAGATAACACATATCTATTGCCTCCCAAATTTAAGCAGAAGATGTCACATTTAGAGAGTAAAATTATTTTCGGTTCCTACGAGTTAAGATTTGTGTCTCATTCCAGTGTTGCCGATCATAGCTTTGAAGACTAATTGCTTTACTAGGTCGACGACTATTGGTAATCGTTGAAGGAGTATCGTTTTCGTCCCATTTAATAAGATCTTATTTCACTTATTATGTTCGATGAGTTTTGGTGTACTTGGTAGCACTTTAAATCCCTCTCATGCAAGAATAGTTTTCTAGGATATATTACCTTCGTGAAGACAGACTTTTGTTATGACAATGTGAGTAGGATGTGAACGTTGATATGTCTACTTATGTAAATCGTAATACTGACTACATTTCTTGGCAGTTTTTGTCATCTTATCAATGTATTATTAATTTTCCAATTGGGGGTGAAGTATAAAACAGAGTTGGACTTCTTAAGTGTTAATGTCCAAATCGTAAAACGCTCTGAATAATGTCCCCCTTTTGTTAGTAATTAAGAAAATCATATAGTATGTATTATAGTAGGAATTATTTCTTGTCTTGCGGTAGTGCAATTTAACTATAAATGATTATTTTATATATCTATCAAGCAAATTAAATTGTATAAGAAAATACTTCTAGATATTCGATCTCACACATCAAGCATTATGCTGCCCACAGTAGCCAATAACCAGTAACCATATTGATCAAATGAGTATAGAAATTTCTTTCGTCAGGCCTCTTTTTAACCCTTTCAGGGGCAACAACTTACACCGTTTGCATGGTGCAGATTTTTTTTTTCCGATTTTTTTAACCAAAAAGGTCTTGAAACAATTTCCAATTAAAGGTTGCAAAATGTTTTTTTCTTCTTTAAACTGGTCACAGATGGCAGCATAAGCCATTTTTCAGCTCATTTAACTGGAATACCTTGAATGCAAGAGAAAAAAAGAGTAGATATCGGTGTTTGCACTGTGCAAAAGGCACACTTCAAAGGGTTAAACAGCCTGTTTTTATAGAAACTAATACATAGAATATGATTTTAAGATCCCTTGAGTGGGGCATTCAAAACTGTATGCTTTTCCACACCGTATATTTCGCATTATACTATATATAGTTATTACGCATTCTTCCTTTAAATGATAATTTGTTATGATTATTGCATTAGCATCTAAGAATGTAAAGCATTCTTAAAAAGAGAGAGAAAGTAGAATAAAGTTATCGAAGAGTAACGTTTTGACATCAAAGTTTCCTAAACAGAGATTGAACTCTCATCAGTAGAATTGTGCGGTATGGGTTAGGCAAGATTTTGTGAATGAAAAGGCTTGTGAAATATTCTGGATCTTCAATACATCAAGTTTATTAGCATTGCTTTCAATTGTTTTACCAAGGCGAATATTTCCTAGTTATATACTTCCTGTAACGCGCTCTGTTGGCAAATCCTCGTTTTTATCCACCACTCATGATCATGACAAAACGCGGATCACTGCAGTTGTAAACAATATAAAATAAAAATTTTAATTTTGAATTAGAGCATCAGAGCATTTGGAAGTGTATGCATAATATTTCCACATTCTTCGACAGCATAAAACCTCTATTTTAAATTTCTATAACACGTAGCTAAATCATGTTATTTTATATGTTATTTTTATCCCTATGCAACAATATAACCGTATTATTATCGTATGCCATATGACATTAAGTTACAGATTAGTACTCGACCACCGTAGGGTTTTTATTTCGGCAACATATTTGTCTTTCTGATTGGCTACAATTTGATAACTTAGCAGGTCTCCAGTAAACACCCCCATGTCGATCTCCATCAAAGCAATAAACGAAATCAGTGGTTGCCAGATTTGGTGTGATATCACTCAAAGAAATGTTAATAACATTAATAGTGGATAGTCATGGCTACTTCCAATTTCTCTTCAATTAGGAGAATTTCTCAACCCCCTCCCCCCCAAAAAAAATCTAATTAGAAAGGAATTTTTTAGCAGAAACAAAGCTTTAAGCAATCTTAACTTTATTCATAGAAAACTACACACCCACTATTAGCATTTCCTCATATTTTATTAACTCAACACGTTATGCAAAGTTAAACATTATTGCTAAATCTGAAAACAAATCATGAATTTCCTCGTTCGTGTGCTAAATACACCCAAATTGTCTCTAACATGGTGAAACTCCCAAATCTGTGAAAATAAAATTCACAGTAGATCGAAATACTTCATTTTAGATTTAAAAAAAAACTATTAAACCTATAAGCCAATTTTACCCAGAAATTGCAGATTCCTGAAATATGTAATTCCATCGATATAACTAATTTTAAAAAATACAAATTTTTAAAACCTGGGACTAAAGTTTTTTATCCTATAAAAGATGTCATATTATATAACAATTTAAAAGGTGAGTTTATAAAATTGTAGTTGAAATACTCTTTTACTGAATATCCATCTTTGTTGAATATTGCCTATGAAAATGAAGGTAATTTTTTTATAAAAGTATTTTGATGTCAGCTGTTAAACAAATATTATTTAAATACAAGTTAATATAAATGAAATTGAAATATTTATATCCGTTAAAAAATAAATATCTTAATTCAAATGCAAAATACATGTATTTTGCAACCAAATTGTTTTTGACACAGTGAAATTTCCGAATCTAAAAAACAAAATCAGCATAGAGAAAAATACTTCCTTTTAGATAAAGCCTTTAAAACTTATAATCACTTTATATGCCGCAATTACAAAATTCCAAAATATATAATTTAATTTACATAACTACATTAAAAAATACTTTTTTTTTAAACTGGATCCTATTATTTGTTTTATTTAAAAGATATCCTAATATAACACTTTTAAAAGATGAGTTAATATAAGTGTATTTGAAAAAATTTTTTCCTTTAAAATGAAAATAATTTTTACTTTTCCAAGTTTTGATGTCAGTTTTTAGCAAATATTTCTTAAATCTAAGCTCCTCATATAGCAGGATATTTTTTCTCTCGAAATACAATTTCTTGAAAATAGTGACAATTCTTTGTTTATAATATCAGAAAGGCAATAAAAAAGACTATAAGTGCTGTCCGTTTTTGACAGAAATTTATTGCTTTCGTTGTCAAATAATTATACCAAGTTATATCTGGTATAGTTGTGATTTATTTTGCTACGTTTTCTCTCTAGACTTATCATTGAGGGAAAACAAAGTCTTTCTGTTTTGATTCGATTGCAGTTTCACTGCTAGTTCCATTTCCTGGAAGGTTAATATTTAGATTTGGTATTGTGATACAATGCCGCCATTGGATATAAAGTGCAGACGTTCCACTGTATCTTTTCTCAATTATTTTTATTATGTTTCTTATTACAAATAAGAAGACTTCCAGAAAATATGAATAGTCTTTGACAAAATCCATGAATTATATGTTAACACGCCATTAATATTATTGCAAATAGTTTTTAACTATTCTAAAAAAGAGAAATGCTTGGATTAAAATAAGTTACGCATACAAACAATTATATATAACTGGCTCTAGAGGACGTCTCTTAAATTTACTAATAGTGTCATTCCTCGATTTACGCGATACTTGATTTACGCGGTTTCGGTTTGTCGTGGTTTATTTACACTGCTGGCAACTGTAAATGTAACACCCTGAAGGAAACATGCAAATAACATGAAATTTACAACATGCATTAGCGGAGGTGAGATATGCAAATGATTAGAATTTCAGCGCAGATGCACATCACGCGCGCCTGTGGCGCCACTTCAAACCGCTATTTAAGGCTTGGACATTTCGACGATTTCATCTTTTGATCAAGTATCCGAGTTCGACAGAGGAAGGATAGTGGCCTACAGAGATTGTGGATTATCTTTCAGGGAAATCGGTAGTCGTGTTGGACGAAACCAAACAACTGTAATGCGGATATGTGATCGTTGGATGCAGGAGGGTACGAAGGACAGGCGTGTTCGATCGCATCCACCTCAGCGCACCACTTCACGTGATGACTGGCAAATTGTTCGCATGGCAGTGACGGATCGCTGAGTCACATCACGAACCATAGCACAGCACATGCAGTCTGTAACGCATCATCCAGTGTCTGCGCGTACCATTCGCCGCCGTTTACAGCAGAGTGGTCTGTCCGCAAGATGTCCATTGCTTTGTCTACCCTTAACGCAGAACCACAGAGTCTCCGCCGCCAATGGTGCGATGACAGAAGGATGTGGACAGCAGAATGGAATGAAATTGTCTTTACTGACGAGTCACGCTTCTGTCTGCAACACCACGATGGTCGCATTCGAGTCTGGAGACACCGTGAAGAGAGGATGCTGAACAGCTGCGTTATGCACCGCCACACTGGTCCTGCATCGAATATTATGGTATGGCGGTATTGGATATCACTCTCGCACACCTCTAGTACGCATTGCAGGTACTTTAAACAGCCAGCGCTACATCTCCGAGGTGTTGGAGCCAGTTGTCCTTCCTTACCTTCAGGGCTTGCCCACAACCATATTTCAACAGGATAATGCGCGACCACACGTGGCACGCATTGTCCAACGGTTCTTCGTCAATCGCGAGATTGAATTGCTTCCCTGGTCGCCTCGCTCTCCGGATCTTTCGCTGATAGAAAACATGTGGTCCATGGTTGATCTACGATTGACCCAGATTCCATCCCTAGCTGCCACAGCAGATCAACTTTGGCAACGTGTGGAAGCTGCTTGGTCTGCTGTACCCCAAGAACTCATCCAAAGTCTCTTTGAATCAATGCCGAGGCGTGTGGCAGCGGTGATCTTCAACAATGGTGGCTACTCTGGCTACTGATTTTGGCAGGAACCACACTTCACAGAAGTCTATAAATTTAATCATTTGATACTTGGTCAACATGTTATCTACAAAATAAATTTTGTTGTGATATCTCTAGTCTTTCTTCGTGTTGCAATTTGGGTGGCTAGCAGTGTATTTATTTCTTTTTTTTCAATTTTACATACGGAAGTTTCCAGTGAACATTACTTTACAATAATGCATGCTTAACGTTATTGGTAAGTCTGAGATAATCAATTGTTTATTTATATCACTACAACAATCCTCTGTTTTTGTTACTGCAAAATAAAGTAAATGCACAAAAAATCTAACCTTTTTTCAATATTTTACACATTTTTTTCCCTGGACCATATGTTTTCATTTTTTATATATCCTATGCACTCAATATTATCCTATGCACTGCTTTTTTTTGAGGGGGGAGGTCGTTACCTATCTCCCAGTTTTATATGATTTACTTCGATTCAATTTACGCGGTTTCACTTTAACGCGGAACGCATTTGTCGCGTAAATCAAGGGATAGGTGTATATGCATGTTCAAGGATCTTTGGGATCACTATATTATTAATTATGAATTTACCACATAATTTAACAAGGTTATAACCCTGATTAGGGTTTAATTTTAATTCTTTATAATATTACATACTCATACGAAGGAGACATTGCATTAGTAGACGAATCTGAATATTTAGCCGTTCAATAAGTAAAACCGATAAAGATAAAATAATTAAATAAAAAAATGAATAAGATCATATTTAAAAATCTACCGACAGAATATCCCCAAAAATCAACAACCACATTACGTAGTAATTTGAAAAATTTAATGATAGCAATAAATTTCTCTCGAATAAAAGCGTTTCTGCCCCCTTTACTAAAATTATGATACTGACCTCCCACCTCCCCTCAAAAAAATAAAGAAAAGTCAATACTCTCGAGAAAATGTCAATGAAGAAAAAGATATGCATCATGATATCCTGAATTTCGATTTTATCAATATCTGTGTTGCAACGAACATCAGCATTTAGACCTAAATATCGTTTTTTTCATTTTCTGTTATGAAAAATAAAACAAACTGGTAAATATACTTATTCATACACGATTTTGTTGCCTCATTTTCAGGTTTTCATGTCCACAACATAATGGATATTACAAAAATAATTTTCCCCCTATTTCCCCCTTTATATATATATATATATATATATATATATATATATATGTATATATATATATATGAGTGTGTGTGTGTGTGTGTGCGTGTAGGTTTTAAGGTAAAAGAGTTGATTCTTTTCGGAATCCTTTTAGTTTATAAAAGGTTTATTTCAATACTATTTTTTAATTTTAAAGCAACACATAAAAATTTTATTTAGATTGCTTTCTAATTTCAGACCTTTTCAACTTGTTTGCATGAATGAATTAGTTTGAATAATCTGTAGCCGGTGTTTGAAATGAATCTACAGGGTTTATAAAAGCAATGCCATTTTGAGAGTTGTTAAAATTTATCTTTTACTATCAAAATATTTTATACAATAGCGGTCTATTTATGTAGTTTGTTTATTCAGTCTTAAAATATAGTTTAACAGATTTTAAGTGCTATTTACCCCTTTGTGCTAACTCGTTTATAGTTTAAATTTAAATATCAATCGGAGTGAAAGCTGTGAATCAGCAGCCAAATACAGTATGTAGACAATCGGTTAAAAAAGCTTTGTTTAAACTAAAACTGTTTAAACAGATTATCTTTTTCTAAGCTTGGTTTCATATCCGTTGTTATTTTAAGCCTAACGCTTTGTTTGAAATGGTTGTATTTATAGATTTTTAGAGAAATAATAGTTGGAGGAAAAAAAGGTCACAAAAATATTTGAATCTCTGCTTCTAAATTTAAATGCCTGTTAAGAGGAATCATAAGCTTATTTGTTTGTTTTGTAGTATGCATTTCATTTATAGTATAATTACATAGTTAAACTTTGTCTAAAGTCGTGCCATTATCAATCATATTTCCTCTCTTTTCGAGACAAGTTTAAAGTAATGATAATTAACCTTTAATACCGCTAAAAGAAATATTGTTAGACATATATATATATATATATATATATATATATATATATATATATATATATACATACATGCAGTATAGAGCCAAAACATTATGACCATTCCGACACTTTTCAATGATTTCGTGTGGATGATGTGGAGAGCACGTGATCAGGTTTGAATGGTATTTAACTGCTGCTGGGGAGTCTGAGGAATCATTCTTGTCCTTGCTTCTACGTGTGATGGGAAAGGCTGATGATCTAAAACGACTTTGATAGAGAGTAGACTGAAATGGCCCGACAGCTCTGAATGAGTATCTCTGAAACTGCAAGACTCGTGGGTTGTTCACGACCTACCGTTCTTAGTACTTGTGCTAAGTAGATGAATGACGGTGAAACAGGCATTAGACGCCATGGCGCTGGACGTCCACGCATTATCAAGGAAAAAAGACGTTGGAGAGCCTCACTTGGTGAAGAAAAATCGACTCCAGACAGTGACAGATCAGCTGATAGTCCAATTCAATGCAGGTCCAAGCAGAATTGTTTTGCAGCACACAGTTCATTGGACACTGTTGGATATGGAACTTCGCAGCAGACGTCCCACTCATGTCCCTCTGTAAACTAAGCGTCATTTCCTACTACGCCTACACTGGGCCCGGGAACATCGGGATTAGACAATGGATCAGTAGGAGAGAGTTGTCTGGTCAGATGAATCACGATTCGTTATTCATCTCGTTGATGGCCTTGTCAGGATACGTCGTCTTCCAGGCGAACAGTTGCTCAACTAATGTACAGCAGGTCATACACAGGCCGGTGGGGGCGGTATTATGCTTTGTGGGACGTTCGCATGAATCTCTGGGACCCGTGTTTGTGATAGAACAGACCGGGATCTCTGCTGACTATGTGAATATCATTGCGGATCAATTGCATCCTTCCAAGTCGACTGTCTTCCCAACTGGAAATGGAGTCTTCCAGCAGGACAACGCTCCATGTTACAAAGCTCGAATTTTGCTGGAGTGGTTCCAGGAACATAATGCTGAATTCCAGTTAATGTCATGACTGCATACCTCACCGAATATTAATCCGATAGAGACACATTTGTGGTCTCGAGGGACGGCAGCTCAGAGCTTAGAAACCCCCATGTCGGAATATACCGGATTTGCGTGACCGCCACTTGAACTTCTAGTACAATCTGTCCCCGGCTATCTACCAAGGACAAGTGGCATCCATGCAAAGGCGGGTTGCAGTTGTTTAGAGGGCCAAAGTTAGGCCAATGCGTTATTAGGCAGGTGGTCATAATGTTTTGGCTTTATACTATACATATATACATACACAGTGCGTCTAATAAGTTTTAAGACTCGTCTCAGAGCTCAGGTTGTAATGGCGCTGTGAGTGTAAATGTGCATGTGTCATAACTGCTGGTACACTGTCAACAAGTTGAGAACATTTCGTTAAGTAGTTGAGAGAAGGCGAGCATTCATTGCAGAAGTGAATTTGTTTCATGTTGATTTTTTAAGATGGAGCAAAGAGCTGAAATTAAATTTAACGCAAAACTTGGTAAAAGTGCTTCGGAAACATACCGACTCATGTAACAAGTTTACGGTGACTGTTATTTAAGTAGATCAAATGTTTTTGTGTGGCACAAACGTTTTTTTGGACGGAAGAGATACGGTAGAAGATGATCAGCGTAGTGGAAGACCAATTTCATTTAGGACACCTGAAGTTATTGAGAAAGTACGAAATTTCGTAACAAACGATCGCTGTGCATGACTGAGAATGATGGAAGACTCTTTAAACATCAACAAAGAAACAATTCGAACCATCCTTAATGAGGATTTGGGCAAAACAAAAGTGTGTGCTAAATTTGTTCCGCACACTTTAACCCCTGAAAAAAAGCAATGAGAAGTGCACATTGCAGAGACATCATTTCAGCCACTCAAAACGATCCAAACTTCTTGAAGTCCATTGTTACAGGTGATGAAACCTGGTGTTTCCAATATGATCCTGAAACAAAGCGACAAAGGGCGGAATGGAAGTCACCAAATTCCCCTCAAGCCAAAAAAGCAAGAAAAGTTCCAGCCAAAATCAAAACATTGTCATTACATTCTTCGATATTAAAGGTATTATCCACAAAGAATTTGTTCCAACTGGACAAACAATTACAGGTCAATACTACTTAGCTGTTTTAAAACGTTTGATGGCCAGAATTCGTCGCATTCGTCCAGACTACACAACGACTGAAAGCAGTTGGTGTTTGTTACACGACAATGCACCCAGTATTGTTCGTCGACTTTTGGCAAAAAATATTGTCTGCGTGTTGAACCATCCACCGTATTCACCTGATTTAGCACCCTGTGACTACTCCTTATTCCCAAAACTTAAAATGAAGTTAAAAGGGTGTTATTTTGAGGATATTTCGACCATACAAGAAGCATCGACGCGTGCTTTGGAGGCCATTCCAAAAAGTGATTTACAACAGGCGTTTGATTCCTTAATAAATCGCAGTAAAAAGTGCATTGAAGCCACAGGGTCCCATTTTGATTAAAAAACCAAAACAGGTATTAATTTCTTGTTTCCATTTCTTTTTACAGACCCAGTCTTAAAACTTATTTGACGCACTGTGTATATGCAGTGATTTTTTCTAAAAGATTAGGAGGGAATACGGAGTTTTCTTAAATAAAGTATCGTATTTTTAGTACCGTGATTTCATACGTCACGTCACAGGGGAACAAATAACTATCAATTGAAAAAAAATACTTTTAGTTTTATACAAGCAATTAATTCGTAAGTTTCATAAAATGTGGGTTAAGTTAAGCCAAAATAATACATTTAAAAAAACTATGGATGTCTACGGAATATATATATATACAGATGCTGAAATCTTCATTTAAATATAAATATACATTATTTCAGTTATTTTCAATTTAAAAAAATGTACATTTATTCATTTTTCATTATTTACTGTTTTTCAAATCTAAAATTAACTCTAGAAAGTTGTTGAACTCTTTTGGAATGCCTAATACTTTTCCTTCACCACTACAGGCAATTAAAATAACACATGAAATTAGATGTCAAAATTTCAGGTTTAGTAAAATGTGCAGGAATTCAGTCGAGATTTCGTTAAGCTTACATAAAATTAAACTGCATCATTAAGCAGTTTGTTCTTAATTTATAAAATAAATCATTTGAAAACTTTATAAGTTCTCATAAGTAAATGGGATTACTCAAAATAAATGCTCGGAGTTCACTCAAGAATCAAATTTTCAGGGGCGCAGTTGTAGAAATGCTAATGAGGTGTCCATTAATTTTCAAGCATAATGTTCATTCCGAATGTTTAGGATAGAATTGCCTTGGGATAACTAAGTTTATTAAAATTGTGTATGATTTCCTTTGCGGGATTGAAATATCTTTATTTAATTAAGTTATTAAAATTTACAAGATGAATTATCTTACATTTCAGTTTTCAATCTAAAATACTTTTTAAATATTCAGTTCAGGCTTTCTCTTCAGTGGTACAGTGTCCCTATGGGCTACAATCAAGTGTTCCGTATGTTGTAGAAATATGCATAATTTTATGGTAAGTTTTATTCCTACATTAGGAGAAATTTTAGAGAATTCTATCAGTTTTATATACACACACACACACACACACACACACACACATATATATATATATATATATATATATATATATATATATATATAACGCATCTTTACATAAGATATCACATGACCTCTGACATCAGAGTCATGGGTTCAGCCAATGGCTACAGACATTTTGATGACATGGCAAGACGCTCGTGGCAAAGCTCAAGCATGCTTCCGAGAGCTAGATTTTAGCATGGCTCTGTGGCCCAGTAAACCGCCGTCATCGATGTTAAAAAATGGATAAATAAAACATATTGTTTCAATGAAGAGATTCGGCTTTTTGGCCGCGACTACAAGTTGAGGTGTGACATGTCGACTCCGGTCTCCGTTAACATGGGACAAAGTTGGCATGTTACAGATATATATATATATATATATATATATATATATATATATATATATAACTTTCGCAGTTAAATAATATATCTGCAACAGCATATACACATTTATTTGTAGCTAAATTGTATTTAAACCCTTTGAAATCTTATTTTTTTTTCTGTTATCATTTTATGCTTCTTTTTCCACCCTATTTAACTGTAAGAACTAAAATATTTTTGTCTGCCCAAAGAAAACATTCTGATGAAACTAAAAACCTTTAATGCGGTTATCAGATTGCATTATAAATCTGAGAACTAGATTATTATGGAATTTCTTTAATACCCATGAGACTTAGACAGCAAGTTGTTTTACGCATACACGTACATGTAAATATCATTTACATAAAATCTACAAAAATTGGTATCAGGAAATTTCATTTTAAACAGAAAAAAATTTTAGGTATTCTCTTCTACCGAAACTACCGAGGGTTATTAACGTAGGATTACTTACGGCTGCTTACTTCTATTGTATATATATATATCTTATATATATATATATATATATATATATATATATATATATATATATATATATATATATACATATACCGGGGGCGTCATAAATTCGTGCAAAGTTCAAAAATTCATAATAAAAGAAGTAATGCTCGGAAAATTTTTCTGTTTGCGCCAATAGGATCAGAGGGACATACGATTTTTTTTTTCCAGGAAAAAAAAAGTTTCCAAAAGTAACCGAAAGAGGGCACTCATACGTCATACTGAGACGTTTTATGCATGTCAGACAATCACAAACAGAAAATCAAATACATCACATTAACATGAGACTGTGCATTTATTTTAATGTACCAGTTCAACATTACCACCAGCACAAGGTAATATGCAAATGACGCGCGTCACTACACCCGTTACAGCGGAGTGTAGCATGTCGCCTTCGATGGCAGCGACTGTCTGTCGAATGGCATTTTTCAGTTCCACCAAAGTGGTTGCGGAACCCTACACACAAGACTTTAAGTACACACAAGACTTTAAGTATCACCATAACCAAAAATCTTCCGGGGTCACGTCTGGTGATCGTGAGGGCCACTGAACTTTACAATCACGAATTATCACTCGGTCTTCAGTGAAAGATTCCAACAGGAACGTCTTGACATCACGGGAGATGTGGGGAGGAGCACCATCATGCACGAATGGGACAACATGTAACGCATGTGTTTCCTTCAATGAAGGCTTAACGTGGTCACACAAAAGCGTAAGATACCGTGCTGCAGTGACCGTACATGTTTTCCTTCCCGATACAGAACAAGGATCTTCAAAAAAGAAGGGGCCCAGAATAAAAGACGCAGTGAAACCTCACCAAGCAGTCACATGAGGAGAATGCAGTGGAGAATGCTGGTGTCTCAAGTACTCAAGAGGGTTTGAAAACCGACGTCGCTCAGATACGACTGTTTTGCGTATTAACGTCATCATGCAATGAAAATTGGGCTTCATCCGTCCACATGACGTTCAGCAAACCATTGTGGGTTACGTTCCATTTCTGCCAGAGCCCATGTAGCAAAGTATTGTCCGACTGTATATGCCGGTAATAACTGGTGAAGTGTCTGGATTTTGTACTGATACAGATTCAACATTCCGTGCAGAATACATCTAATCCACAATTCTGGAATCACCGTTCTTCTCCCATCTTCACGAGCACTGCTACTTCCCATTGATGTCTCAGCTGCCAAATCTTCCATGACACTTTGTACAACATGGACATGGTCCGCGCTCAAGGATGGTTTGCCACTTCGTGGACGATCCTCCAAATTCTCTGTTTCCTCAAAATGTCGTATTAAATTCAGTATCCCATTCAATGAAATAGGGCTTTTTGCGCCTTTAGTCCTTTCTCCGTGCGAAACTTACGCAATGCAACAGTTGTGGATTTACCATTCTTGTAGAAAAGTTTACCCACCAACGATCGATCTCGTGCAGAAAGCATGGCTTCGAATGACGGATCTATTTCCTGCCAGGGGTTTTATTAATAGCCTGATTTGCATAAAAAGTCTCAGTATCACAAGTGAGCACCCTCTTTCGGTTACTTATGGAAACTTTTTTTTTTTATATGATAAAATTATCCAATGTCCCTCTGATCCTTTTGGTGCAAACAGAAAATTTTTCCGAGCGTTACTTCTTTTGTTACAATTTTTGAACTTTGCACGAATTTATGACGCACCCCGTATATATATATATATATATATATATATATATATATATATATATATATATATATATATATATATATATATATATATATATATATATATATATATATATATATATATATATATATATGTATGTATGTATGTATGTATGTATGTATGTATGTATGTCAAAATTTTGACGCATTTTGGTACTTTTCTGTTTAACTGTTTACTGTTTGTCCAAGCGATACAGACTGTGTTTGATGCACTACCAGAATCATAACTCGGGAGGTACGGGCGGGCGGTTTTAGCGTCTGGAATTTTGCTTTCCAGAGGACCGTTATGGAGGAACGTAATTCTACTGTAGAAGCAAATAAAGTATGTCAGTCCATCCTTTTGTTAAAATAACTTTCGTGTGAGATAAGTTTTTCTTATTAAATATTTTACCAAAGATGTCTCCCTAATAATTTTATATAATTTTGTTTATGAACTGTATCAATATAATCACCATTATAATTTTTTTATATCAACTAAAATGGTACTTAAATCTGTGATAAAACAATAGATTTTTATAATTTAATTTCTTCCATTCGTTTATTTTTGAGTTAAAATATCTTTAAATGTTTTGCAACTTTTGATATCTCTGTCGATTTTTTGGATAACTTGCGTTTAAATTTTCATTCCATTACAGGTAACAGACATTCATTAAACGGTAAGAAAGAAGATGATAATCTATTAGTTAATAGATCGAAACACCGGCATCCGTTTTATTTGATTTTGGTTATCAAGAAGGCTTCTTTTTATTGTTAGAGTTTCCAGAAGTTTCTTAAATGTACCATTAAACAGTTGAAAATATTTTATAAATAATTTTAAATAACAACACTCAACAAGATTTAAAAATTATGGCTAACAAGTGAGTTGTTTCACACTTATATTCATATACACAAGCAGGGGTAAAAGGGTGTGCTTGTGTAGCAATCTATATATGTTAGTAGAGTATGATTTACACATATATAGAACATAAATTAAATTTAATCATCATTCATTAAATTTTAGAGCAGCATATTATATATGCGGTTGCTGCTCTAACATAAATTTTCCAAGAACTAATTATATTGTGTCAACACGAGAAGACCTGGCCTTTTGAACTTACTGCAATGCCTGGTAGGGATAATTTTGATCCCTAGAAGGATTCCTTTTGATCCTTCAAGTTACTATGCAGTTATTCAGCAATTGTTCTTTTAATTAAGATTATTTATTTTTCAAGCGTATACAAATATAAATTAGAGTAATTGAAATTGAAATTAATTTTTATTAATTTAAACATCAAAATTAATCTGTTAGGCATTTCAAGAAAAAAAAAAACTTGTGTCCCTCACATTTGCCGAAATCGGGCTTTTGATATTTTTCGCAAATATTTGATGTCATTTCTTTGACAGTTACCAGTATTGCAATTTTGACAAAAAAAAACGAAGATTTTCGTTTACATCTCTAACGTTGTTGTTTTTTATCTACTAAATACTGCAAAAAGTAATTCGTCGCAGTATAAGTTCTCTTCTACTAACTTTAATTCTTGTAACTTTTTTGTAAATAATCCAAGCATTTATAGAAGCTAAATCCAGAATAATGAAGAATACATTAACAGCCCTCATAGTAAATATGATTTTGTAGTGTACATTCATGCTATGTTAACCAAAACATCAATGCCATACTTTGTGTTATTGTAGTACTGTACTGCTTCAGGATTTTTTTTTTTTTTTGTTTGTATCAAACCATTGTATCAAACCATTGTTAGCAGTCAACCCTTCTACTTCCTCTTTTTCAACTTCTACCTTGCTTGTCGAAATAATCGAAATTTTAGGTCTTCGTAGCTGTTGGTTTATTGTTCAGTTTTCTTTTTGTTAGGCACTTCATCACCTTCTGATTCCTCATATATTTCACTATCTTCATTACTAGAATTAGGTAAGAATTCTTCATTCATTACACCCTCTTCACCTGTTTCACTTTCCCCTCTTGAATCAATTTCAGAAATAATTCTTCAAATTTTTAAGACTTTCTCATTAGTCATTCCAACATAACCAATCATCTTCTAACGATAATCAAATACTGAGTAAAAGCACAAATGGTGTGAAGATTTTTACTTAATCTTGCCATAAATACCGCCACAGACGTTTAGCACGTGATGTACCAGAAGTTTTCTACGTCACAAACTCGTTAGCAAGTGAAATAAACTGGTGATTTACTGTGTGAAAGCGACAAAGGAAAAAGAATGTATCAAATACTTTCAACCAGTTGGTGTGCCTATATAGTAGAAATGGCTGAAAAAGGGAGTTGAATGGTCATCTGTGTGATTCTTAGAAAAGAGAGAAAGTGTCTCCAGGAAAGAGGCTGGAGGCACATCCGGTGGAAACACACAAGAAAAAATGGCAAGAGCCTCTAAATAAGCTAGACAGCACGTAGTAGGTTAGCTGTGTGATTCTTAAAAAAGTGGCCCCATTTTACTAAATGCAAAGGAACTTGGGGACAGTGGACCTTCAAACCTAAATTTTTTTTGTTTTAAATGAATTCGCTTGAAATTTGAATATGTGATTAGTACCATAGATATGCAAAAGTGGTTAAAATTTAAAGATAAAATATTAATAATTTATGAATTATGAATTACTTAAAAATTGGCCTAATTAAAAATGTTTCATGCGCATTTCCTTTGCATATAATATGGTAATTTTTATTTACAGGATACCTTATAGAACTAACAAGGAAACTTATTGCTTATTTTAAGCATCCATTAAAATTATAAAGAGAAAAAGTTAATAATAGTGAAAACAACCTTTTATTACGCAAAATACCTATAAATCATCTTTTCAAGTACAAAATTTAGAAATTCTGAGCTACGAAGCATAATTTTTTCATTAAGATTTATTTGATATACAGTTAAGTAAATAAAACTTAAATTAAAAAGCAATACGATAATTAGAAATGCGCCTGGAGCAGTTTGAATATTCGTATGACATGAAAATTTTTATTTTGAGAAAAATACATTTAAAGTTATTGCTATTAGTAACCACATAATATCTAAATTAAATACAAATGCCTATAACTAGGAAAGTAATCACAGAAATTAAAAATTTGTTTTGCAAACACATTCCTAATCGTCCGTAGTTTTACAATTAAATAAAAGAAAAAAATAGAATTTTTGGACAAATTTCACATTTTTGTAAGTCCACTGTCCCCTTAACTCAATTAGAATTTCTGAAAACAATAAGTGAGGATATACATAACTATTTACAGCTGATCAGAACATTCGCGCCGAATTATTTTAAAATTTTCCCATAATATATATGAATCGGGTCATTTTGATTCTTTCAGGCGTTCAAGGTAAATTAGATACTAGTTTCTAAATACAGCACGAGAAAAAATTAAAAAAAAACTAACATTATTTTAAATAAATGAATTATTTAGGCAAAGTCATAGAAAGCTGCGTTGGTAAAATTTATAAAACGAAAGTTCTGAAAGACAAAAATTTGAAAATTACCATTTTGACCTCATCTGGCGTTCTACTTTTAAGCAAATACAATTTCTTGAAGTTAAACTTTTGTATCGGTATTTTATGAAAAAAAAATTACTATGCAAAAGTATATCATAAAAAATCCTTCACCACATTTGAAATGAATGTTACGTTACTTTCATTACCAGAAACAATTAAATTAACATTTGAAATTCAATGTAAAAATTACAAGTCTGAAGAATGCGCATAAATTTAGTCGAGATTCCTTTACATAGAATTGACTACAGTAGTAGTAGTTTCTTTCTACTTTTTAAATAAATCATCTGAAAACGCTATTAGTTCGAATAAGTAAGTGGAAATACTCAGGATAAACTTATAATATATGCTCAGAGTTCCTTCAAGAACTCTGAGCTTATAAAAAAGCAGAATATTGCTTATGCTTCTTTAAAAAAGTGTTGTTCAAAGGTAAATTTATCATCAATAAAATATTTAGCATTCAAATGAATCCAGCCATAAAATAGTTTATGAATTGATATATTTGACAATTTGATTACTCTTTCCTGGAGTCCCCTTCATTACCAGGAACAGAGAAAATAAAATTTTAAATTTAATGTAAAAATACAAGCTGCATAATGTACACAAATTTAATCGGGAATTTTTTTACTTAAAATAACTATAGCACTAGCAGTTTGTTCATATTTTTGTAAATAAATCATTTGAAACAGTTATTAGTTCTCATACGTAAATGGAAATATTGAAAATCAACATTCGAAGTTAATTTAAGAACTCTGAGCATATATTATATACCCAAGCTGCATATTACATACTAATGCTTCTTTGAAAAATTTGTTGTCCAAGGGTAAATTAATCGTGAATCAAATATTTGGCAATCAAATTAGTCAAGTGATAAAATAGTTTATAATGAATTAATTTAAATTAGGGACAGTTTTGATTACTTTTCGTACATTTGCTTCATGCAAAATTACTATGCAAAAGTATATCATAAAAAATCCTTCACCACATTTGAAATGAATGTTGCGTCACCTTCATTACCAAAAACAATTTAATTAACATTTGAAATTCAATGTAAAAATTACAAGTCTGAAGAATGCGCATAAATTTAGTCGAGATTCCCTCGATAGTCCGAGATGTTGTCCAAGGGTAAATTCATCGTGAATTAAATATTTGGCAATCAAATTAGTCAAGTGATAAAATAGTTTATAATGAATTAATTGAAATAAGGGACAGTTTTGATTACTTTTCGTACATTTGCTTCATGTATATGAATGAGCAATTTCATATGTCAAAAGTTGTTTGACAAAGCGGAGCATTTGACAATCAAGACATGAGCGCATAATCCGCGAGAATTTTTGGTTGCTTTCAATGGAAGTACTGCATAGGTGAACCAACACCGGAAAAAAATACTATGTAAAAGTAGTACTATGCAAAGGCAGCAGCGTACTATGCAGATCTATGGAAAGAGCAGCGGGCCAGTGATCTGAACGTCCCTGGTTCGATGCTCGTCGTTGCAAATCCACCGCCGTGTTTACTAATGGAGGTCAGGGCACGTAAATTAGGGCATGGTTACAATGTGCTCAAGTTCTCAAATTTACTTCTAGAGGTGCGAAGTCAAGTGTTCCGGTCTCGTCAGTTGACTCAGTTCAAAATTACGGGACCGGTCATTTAGCTATGTCGGACTCTGACCCTTGTGGTGCTAATTCAAAACAGGAACCGCCCCTTTCAGCCCAATAGCCTATTAGGATCTGGTGAATGGAACCTCCAACCAGGGGGTATTAGCAACAACAACAGCAAAAACACCCCTGGTGCCTCCTCAATTTTTACCGAGGGATATCTGGGGATCGCCCGTCCTCTATCCCTCACTGACATCTTGGTATGATTTTTCTGTCTACGAATTTTACGTCCCCATACTCAGCCTAGACACAAAGCTAATTAATACCGTTCATTGGGATTAGAACCAAGCATCCCCAGTTCAAAGCCCAACGCACTACCTCCCAATTGGCTACCTCTGGCCCGATATCAAAAGTTAAAAGGGAAAAAAAAAGTTATCGGTTGCAGAGATGTGTGCTTCAAACAGGTTATTTGAAATGCTTATATCATTTATTAAAAAAATCCGTAGTAAGAAGGATTTGACATGTCAAAGGGATTGGTTTATAATTCTATAAAAATAATCTTTTATCTAAAATAAAAGACATATGTATCATGTACGCACTTTGATTGTTTTTTTAAATGCAATTATCTTCAATTTAAAATGAACTCATAATCAGAACAATGAAGTTCAGTGAGTTTCTTAATTAAATCTACTTAAATACTCAAGACTCCCATGACATTAAAAAAGAAATTCTTTTAATAATGACAAATCTAGAAACACTCAGAAATATTCAGAAAGTAGACAAGTCTTTTTTTGTGTTTCTGTGTTTCTAGCGACTTTTCTAGGGGATTTTAAAAGTAAGTACAGAAAGTTCCCGCAGGGACATCTGTTGGCATATTTGTCAAAATCGCTTGGACGTAAAATATGACATAGTTTATTTCCTTTTATACATAGTGTCTAAAAAGGATATTTCGTCTCATAATTGCTTTTGATTTAAATTCGTACAAGTTCTTATTTTATGAAAAAACATTAAAATAGGTTCAAAGATTTTAGAGGAAAGTTTTTTTATGTAAAAAATGGTACTTAAAAAAGGACCTAAATTCTTAAACAATTGATTTAGTACGTGAGATAAACTATTAAGTATCACGTTATTTGAATATTTCCTTAATTATGTAAAAAAAATTAGTTTCTTCTGACAAATTTAACCTTCTATAAAAAGGAAAGCTATTGCTTCAAAAATAAAATATTTCACATAATTTTACTTAAATAACATCTCCATCAAATTTTGTATAGAAAAGGCTTCATATAAAAATATACATTTATATAAAATATCCTAAAATTATTTTAGTTTAAGCATTTGTGAATATCGTTTATTTTGTGCAAATCATGTATATAATTTGTAAAAAATAGTTAAAAGATTTTTTGATAAAGGATTTACTTGATATTAAGAAATACTTTGTGCAGATTTAGTCCAGAAAAAAAAATTTGAGCCCAATAACTTGATTTAAATATAAGCTGTATGATACATATCTACTTAATACGCAAATCTGCCAACGTATAACAATTAGTTAATTTTATTTATATTCAATTTCTATCTTCATTATATTATATATATATATATATATATATATATATATATATATATATATATATATATATATATATATATAACCATTATATGTCTTCAATTTAAAAAAAATCCTTTCTAGAGAACTCACATACATAAGTTTAATATTAAAAATACATTAATAATCATACCATAATACACAACGGAAACTTCGTCTAAATCTTTATATTAACAGTAGAATTTGACAATAGTGAAATACAATTAAAATTCATAAGTGTTTACTTAGAAAAGGTATACATTAAAATATGAGTTAGATTTGTATTATATAAATAACAAAAAAATCCATTTGAAAACCTTTCTTCATTAATGCTATAAATGCACTCAAAAATTGTAAAAACTTTAACATTGAATTTTGTCAATGGAAATGACATAAGAATGAATACTAGTGTAATTTTCTGTAATTTTTCAAATACAAATGATGTCTTCATTGTTTAAAACCCATTTAGGAATTCTAAAATTTCCTGAGCTGTCATATTTTTCAAAATGATGACCACTTATTTGTCTATAGTTCTCAGATGCCGGACATATTTTTTCCCCTATACTAGTCCCTACAGGGATTTGAAAAGAAAATCCCCGGAAAATCCCTAGGCGTTCTCAGTGGACAGATGATTTGTCAACTGGCTTATACGACAAAATCGACCATTACGTTATTGCTTACATACACAGAATTGTAGCATGTAAAATATTGGACAAATGTATATGTACATGTTTTATCTATAAAAATATACATGATTAAATAAATATTATTTATATATATTTAAATTAAACAAGGTCTACTTTTTATCTTAAAAATAACTATGTTATTTTGCATAAAAATTATTACTATGTATGCCAAACCTACATTGCCATGTGTATTGATTTCTTTATATTTTACTACTTTTTCATGTATGACAAAAATTATAATATTATTCTAACGACTTAAAACTGACTTGACTGGGCTTTTAAATATGATTTACTCTTAATATTTCATAGACGCACGAAAAGACAAATTAGTTTTCAAGACAAATTAGTTTTTCTTAGTTGTTTCCTATTTAGTTTTACTGTGCATGGTTTGTTGGTTACAGAATGCTATGGTTACCTTTAAGAATAAGAGGTCTCAGTAGACTGAAATCTTCAGTTTGAAGTGTATATTGAATGTCGACAAACATGCCTGCAAAAAGTAGATTTCTAGCCCGTGGACTCTGATAATGCAAGCTCCTTAGCTATATGATATTCGGTCACTAATAACCGTGCACGGATGTACTTAAATAAATGACAAACGTTCAAATTATATTCAGTAAAACACGATAGTGAATAAAGAATGTTCTACTTTTAACTTTAATTTGGTAATATCTTAAAAGCATATCTTTTTAAATAGGGAAACAAATACAATTAAATACATTGTTTTAATAGTAATTCTGTTCTAATGAAAAATACTAAAGATCACTCTGTCTCACGATTGTAAATTTACATGAGATGAAACATTTAATTTTCCGTGGATAACTAATTATGCTAAAGAAGGAATTTCTATATCTTTCCACCATTTTGAATATGAGATTGATGTTTCTGTTTTTTTTAACAAAGACTATGGCACTCGATAGATGTTTAACACCATTATATTTTTTAAAAAAATTATTCTGTGGTGCATATCATCTCTACTCAGTTCAAACTCTCCTAAATGTAATGCAAATGTACATGTCAATTACAACAGTTCTGTCTTTATCTTTCATCTGTTTATGTATTTTAATTATTATTTTTATTAGTTTTTAATTTACATGTTTGTTAACTTTTTATTTCAATTCTTTTCAGGATTTATTTTATATTACAGATCTTGATTTATTGCTTTAATTTATTTAAATTTCTGATTATATTCGTTCTTTACTTTCTTCGTATTTTTTCGTGTTTTTTTTCTTTCAGATTTCTTTCTTCTTCTTTGTTTGTATTTTTTTCCATATTCACAGTTTTTTTTTCAATAACAGATGTATTCCACTGTCTAAGAAGTTATCTTTAAATATATTTATCATGTAGGATAACTTTACTTAATAAAAATGACAATTTTAAAGATTTTTAATGTATTATCTACTTATTGTTGATCATTTATTAATTTATTACGGAATTTATCATTTATTTATTTATTTATTAATGAATTTATAATTTATTTATATTTTTATCTCATCTCGCCGTTTATATTCTGAAAGAATAGAAAAACCTCAATTGTGCAGATCCATGCAAAATTTTATGATACTGAATAAAGACAAAATTTTAAAAAACCATAGCACTTGTACAACAGCAAAAGTTTTATAATATATTATTAAAACATTTATTTCAGTAGATAAGTTTTATTTTGTTAGTTTATATAACAGTGCGCACATTCTAGGATAAAAAGAACTGCAACGTTATATTTATGATGAAAATTTCTGATACATGATACAAATTTCTTCAAAAAGAAATAACATTTTCAAACAGCCATTTTTTAATAATAATTTCTCTTCATTTCATGCATTATAAAATGTAACCAAAATATTTGCTTAATCAAGTTGGGATAAGTAGTTTTAATGGCTTGAATAGTCTGACAATTTATCAATTCAATAAAATAAAATTCTGTTTTGTCGAACGATGTTTACTTTTATAATTTTAAAGCTTGTGTTAAATGTAAACTACAAGCAAAAACTTTCCTGTGAGACGTATAAAAAATCAAGTTTCGTTACATCTACAAATAGTTTCGTTACATATTTTTTTTTCTTTTGTTCCAGGATTCCAGACAACTTTTTATGTATAGCCCGCTGAATTGATTTAATTTAACTTCCAGACAGCTTCAATATACGCTTTTTTCCCAATAACTAAAAACTTTATATTCATGTTCCTTTCTTTTGACGTTTCTTTCTCGCAAATTGCAATTATGGATAAAACACCCTTTTTAAAAATAATTAATAAACTGGATGATGCTTGAATGAGAATATTTATAAGAAGAAACTTGAATTTGGTGGGAATATGAATTAAGATGTCTAAGAGAAGACATGCTATGAATAGAACCCTTTTATGCTATAGGAATGAGTTTGGACTCTGTTTTGTAAATGAAGTATAAAAGGTAAATTTTATTTATGAATATTGATCACGGTCTTTCTTTATTTTTTTCTATACAGGCATAAATATAAAAGAAAGTGTCTCATTTTTTTGGGAGTTTTTATAAATTTATATAAAGAGATTAGTCTTATTAATATACGAAATATTTATTTTTACATACGAAACTAAATTATCGGCAACTACGTAACTCTTGCTCTGAAGAGTTTATACCCATTTATAACCTTATATATGAACACTGTAGACCAGGGGTGTCGAACTCGCGGCCCGCGACGAACATTTTTGCGGCCCGGCAAATAATATATTGGCACACAATAATATATAATAAAATAACCGAAGCAGAATTATAATAAGATAGGAAGAATTCGCTAAATGTTTTTTAATGATACTCTTTTTTTTTGCTGTTATTAAACAAAATGCATATATTTATGTTGAATATACTATAATCGGGTAAATAAACCTACGTTTCTATTAATATTGATGTTTTTGCGGCCCACCTATAGTTAAACCTTGTTTGTTTGGCCCAAGGTAGCCTTTGAGTTTGACACAAATTGTGGTTATAAATGGGAATTATTTCCCATTTTTAACCCTTTATAAAGTTGCAAGTGGGAGTTAATACTAAAAAGAGATTTATTTTATTAAGATATAAAATATTTGTTTTTACAATCGAAACTAAATTATCAGAAACTACGTTACTCATGCTATGAAGAGTAAATACCCGTTTATTACCTTATTAAATGCATATTAAAGACAATGGAATTGATCCCGATCATTCCTACTTCTAAGTTTTCTTCAATATGTTAAAAAAAGTCGCATTTTTTATGAGTTTTTAATCAATAGGTATAAATCAGTTTTTTAAATTCCTAAACATTTCAATTTACAAACGAAACTCAGTTATTGGCCACTACGGGACTCGTGCTCGAAAGAGTTAATACCCTTTTATAATCTTATATTCGAATATTGAAGATCAAAGTACTGATTTTGATTTTTATTCAATATAGCCATAGATATTAAAAATTGTCGCATTGTTTATGAGATTTTATAAATTAATATATACACATCATTTTTAATATATAAAAAGTTCAGTTACAAACGAAAATAAATTATTGGCAACAATATTGCTCGTGCTTTGAAGAGTTAATCCCGGTGTACAACCTTATATATGAGTATTGAAGACCATAGTATTTATTACGGTCTTTTCTTATTCTAATGTTTCTTCAACATAGGTGTGAATATGAAAAATTACCGTATTCTTTATGAAATTTTATAAATTAATATGTATAGATAAGTATTTTTTATACACAAAACATTCAATTTCAAAACGTAATTAAATTATTCGCAACTGCGCAACTCGTGCTCTGATGAGTTAATACCCAGTCATAACCTCATATATATGAATATTGAACCCCATAGTATGATCACGGTTTTCCTAATATTAATTTATCTTTAACGCAAGTGTAATTTTTTTTTTAATTTAACATTTTTAATGAATTTTCATAAGTATACATATATAGATCAGGTTTTTAATACATAAATCGTTCAATTTACAAACGAAACAAAATTATTGTCAACTTTGTAACTCATGCTCTGAAGGCCTAATACCCGTTTATAACCTTTCACATTATCTCCACGAACTGAAACAATCGTATCCAAACCCGAGGAGTACGAGTATTTCCCAGCTTAAACGAGGTAGGACACAAAGCATATTTCCAGAACAGAAAGAATGAATTAGGCGGTTATAACAAAAGGACGATTTCATGAAAACTGCATTGGGTGGGGCTCTTTTCCAGGTTCTTCCCAATCCCTAATCTTCAATCATCGTTGTATCAAATATGAAAACCGCAACACGAAAATTAAATTTCCTTTTAGGCTATGGCGGACAGAGTGGAATTTCGGAAATTAATTGTGGATGGGGACAGATAGCTTAGAATAAGCTGGGTCTATGCATTGTTAATCGTAATTAGAGGGTATGAATTGCTAGTAATTTACGACTTTTGTTCACAAATACAAAACGTTAAACTAAAAATGATTTAATGGATCGCTTGAACATTTGAATCATCTCGAAAGAAGTGTTTTATATATTTGTAAGAGTCTAATACATTTTTGACGATATCACAAATCAAGGTATACGTGTAAAGGATAACTATTAATATACATTAAACATTACTATAATTTACATTATTCATACTTAGCAATCTTGTGGCTTTTCTGGAGTTCAGTTTAACCTTTTCCTTACGGTATGGGATAGCATGTACCCCAAAAATATGGGTACAAGAATGAATATATATATATATATATATATATATATATATACATAATATAGACACTCATTCATACATACCATTGAGGCAATTTTATGCCTTTTCTGGAGTTCAGTTTAAAAGCAAAATCAGGTAACATCAAAGGCAAAATTCATATGAATGTGAAAATTAACAAACTGTTGCTCAAAAATATTAATATAATTAATGGTAGATATAATTCTAATAATTGTTTTACAGAGAAGTTTAGGTCATGACAATTTACTGAATCAGAATAATTCGACGAGAAAAGGAATTTTATTTTGCTTGTTTCACTTTTGCAAAAGTTTTAATAAGGAGCGTGCTTTTGCAGGTGAAGCTGAGATGTAGATGTACATGCTTGTGCAAGTTTGCGTTCGTATATTTTATTTACTAATATAACGAAATTTTTCTTGATTTAAGTTTAATGAATTTGTTATCCTACTGTCATGATTTCATTATAAAGAGTAAATTTTTTAAACAATTTATTTGAAGTGAATATTTGTCAGTGTCCCTTTTTGTGACACAGCTGACAACAATATTACGTTGAAAGAACTCACCATAAAACGCATACGGTGTGAATACATAAAGAGAGAACACATATAACATACCTTGTATTTTAGTATTTAATATCTCCTAAAAATTAAAAAATTTCCTGACAGTAGGTTCTTATACATACAATAACAGATGAACTATGTTTCAAGACATTCAAAGAGTGTTGAACGTAGTTACATTTTACATAACTTCATTATGACGGTTGAATATAGTATACTAAATGCATAAATATTTTCCTACAACCTAAGTAAAGATATCTTCTTTCATCTGCCCGATAGGTAGAGGTACATTTTTTATGTTTATGAAAATGTCATCTATAAGTATCTAAATTATGTTATTTTCTTAAAATAAAATAAAAATTTGGTGAAATCCAAATCGCTGAATATATTAATTTGCACTTTTATCAAAATTCTATTCTTTCACTCTCTTTCTCATATGATTTATTATATTTTCTAAAACTAAATATCACTTGCAATTATCAGTTCGATATATAATTATTGATCTTTCTTTACATGTATTGAGAACACATTTAATTTCATAACTTCAAATTACAATAAATCTGTAGAGTTTTCAACTCATGTCTTAGCACTAATCATTCGTTAAAATTTTGGAAAATTTTCATCAACACTGGACTCAAATATCATAGTCAAAATAAAATCGCCAGAATTTGCAGAGGATTACGTTACCCAGTTTTGAGTAAACTATATCTGTGCTGAATTAATTGATCGTATCAATATAGAAGGATATCCTAGTATACAAATTGTAACAAACTGATAAATCTAAGATGTAATAGAGAAATGGTTAGTAGACGGAAGTAACTAACAAAATGTAAACTACATATTTGAAATCCTTTTATAAAATTTTTAAATAACTAAAATCACTTTTCAGGGAATAGCAGAAATCAATATTCGTCATCTAAAATGAATTAAAATATATAAGGTTAATAAATATGAACTTAAATGCTTTTAACTATACATACATGTTTTTGGCTTCCTCATACATTTCTCCACAGTGAATAAAAAATAAACTTTTTTTTTCTATTCAATCCCTTTATCTAAGGCTTAACGGTGGCTCACTACAAAAACAGCAATAATCATAAAACATTTAAATTCATTCACTAATCATTTCATAAGTTTTATGTAAAAGTACATATTTTACGGAATCCCAGACCTTTTTCCGAGGAATAAATTACAAGGGAACAATTCTGTAGGCTTCATCGTCAAGCGCGGGAAAATAGAAAGTTCAACAACTTCAAATAATCAATTTTTAAGCCAATTTTCACTCACAGAAGTTTGCACCTGAGGACTGATTTATGTTGTGGTCGCAGGCTAGGCGACTCCTGTAAGTAGTGCCAGAGGTTTTATTATATCGAATTATTTTTTCTTACTATTGCCTTTTCTCAAGAGTAACAATGTTTTCGCTTTGGAAGTTTATTAATAACTAGTTGGTACCCGTCAAAATATGACGGATAGATAGTAAATAAATGTATTGATGCACAAATTATACTCAACACAAAATTGCCAAATGTTGAAAATTATAATAATGCGCAGAAACAAATTAATGTGATTAAGCGGCCTCGTGCTTAGTGAGTATGTTAAGCCAGATTTAAAAATGTCACTCAGCATGCGCAGAAAGAATTTTTTTGTAAATTATCGCTAATTAAACAGCGCGAAATTAACAATTTCCATCATATGTAATCTTATATTTCACAAACATAATTATCATAAAAATAAAAGCGGCAGAGAGAAACTCCTCGGAATAAACATGTTTATCATTAAAACGTCATTGAGCATGCACAGAAACAGTGTTTCTAAAAACAGATTTAAACATGCCACTGAGCATGCCCCAAAATCAATTTTTAATTGTAAATTATCACAAATTAATAGAAATTGCAGTTACTAAAACCAAATTTGACAAATCTACAGATTACAATCTTTCGTTTAAGACCAAAATGAAGTAAATTAATGCAGTAGTTTTCTCTCACAGACTTTACAAAACATCGGCTTAGCAACTTAAATACATAGATACTTTTCCGTCCTCATTTCTACTACAAATTTTACTTGCAAAATTATGCTTACTGCCGGTCTGAATATTACATCTAAGGACTAACGGACTGAAGTGTTTCAAAACAACACGTCGTTCATTTTACATTATTTTTATCTTAAATTTATCATTTTTTTAATTAAACAAAGTTTGGCCATTTGAAGAGCATAACAAATTATTTTCCTAGCTGATATCATACTTAAGTTTTCAAAGCAAACTAATTATCACCTTCAGATGAATTTTACCAGACTTTATGTAGCATTTTTAGTACATGGATGCGATTCTAAATTTAAAAAAAGGTTGTTTTATCACGAAAGTTACCGAAATACCTTTTACGGGCTTTAAAAACGCTTGAGGTTAAACTTATCAACTGCTCAAAAAAAAATCTTCCACACTACTAAATCGACCGTATGATAGATTTCTTTCCAGAAACTAACCTCCAGCAAACACACATTTCTCTTATACTTAACCATTATTGAACGTTCTCTAAAGAATGATTTATATCTCTTCAATCGGCTTTCAATGTGGGTGGAGTTGAGAATGAATCAGAACTTATACGTCTACACTCAAAATATCTATCACTTATTCTGGCAAAAAAAGATATAATAATAATCGAAAAGAAGCATAAAAACTGCTAATGAGTCTCATGAATGGGGAAAAATTTGCCTTCAAACATTTTTATAAGGAAATAATAAACTCTAATTAGAAAACAATGCCAAGGGCTATAGAAGATTTAAAATCGATTCTCGAATATTATGGTATTAAATGATGTCGTTAATTAATATTTTTTTCCTACAATTATCTTTACATTCAAGGAAGAAAAATAAATATTTATTTTTAAAAGTTATGGGCAGATTGATAACTAATATATGTTTATGTTTATAATAATTATTTTTCTACTCTTTTTAATAAAATTAAATCGATAAAGAAATTTAATCTCACATAATCTTCAATAATTTGAGAAAAAGTGCGTAAAATGAATTGTTGGATATCTGGTTAATGATAATCAGTTTAATCTTAAAAGTAGTTGCACAAGAATGAACGCTGCCAGAATTTTTTTTTGAAGAACTAGATTCCCCCCCCCCTTTCTTTACTTATTTTTCTTTTCCAATAATGCAAATAAATCAAATAAATCTTAGATTCAGTAAGCAATTATTTAATATTCATTAGTCCATTAAGTTAAGTTAAATTCCATTCGGAAAATGGTGCTAAATATATATTTGTTCAGTCAAGTCTGTAAAAATACGGTAAAACTAGAGAGTAACACAAATTTTGCTAAGTCCGATCTTGAAGACACAACCACAAATTTCTGTATTTGGGCTGTAGCTTTGATTAATAACCATTTGGTTGTTGTCAAATTTTGTACCAACAATTTGTGAACTCGCTATGAAAATATGTCAACCATTAATCATCCGTAGCATTGCAAATAAAACTCAAAGCTTACACGATGTGGCAAAAATTCACCTAAAAACCCCTAAAACTGGTAAAGGCATCTGCAATCAATTTTTATATCTAGATTTCGCACACATATATAATTTCCTTTTGACTGAAAATGGGTTCAATTTAATCTTCGTTGCTGCTATCTGTCGGTTTAAAGTGGAATATTTTATTTACGGATCACTCTTTTTATTTCCAGAAAAATATCAAAGTTTGATTATTAATCTTCACGTCAAAACAAAAGGAAAAATGCTTAATGTCGTAACGTTTTTAAACGCTTATAACGGTTTCTATAACATTTGTAATAAAGTCAATATTGCTATTCACATACAAAAACGCAATTAGGGGGCTGTACCACCATGATTCCTATATTTGTGTATTTTCCCCAGACAGTCCGGAAAATACACGAGAAATGCACCCTTTTCACATTTTCAGTGTCCTTCGTCTTATCAGCGGAAATTCCAACTTAATCCGCAAAGAAAGGTTGCAACCACGGTCATCCAACTTTTCACTGCTTGTCTTCTTTCTCCTCGCAGACCACATGAATAATCATTTGTCCACAGCAATAACCGCGCATTGGCGCTTGAAATTTGGCGTGAACTCCTCTAGGTGGTGTTCGCATCATGTCACGTGGTGACGCCGTGCTCCAGACGGGGAGCGAATTTGCGACAACAGATAGCGACTGAAACAGGCCCGAGTAAGATGTTCCTGGAAGATGAAAGCCCGCCGGCTTTCTCGGTGGTGTGCCTGCAGCGATTCCCGCTGATGTGCCGTCCTCATGATCCGTCCTAGTATCTGTAATGTACCTTATTGTAATTAATGGCCATAAGCCAAGGACCCTAAGTCCACTAAAGTTCTTTCCTTCTATAATTAATAAACCTAATGATCATTACGAATTTTAGTCATACTCTGTCATTCTCTGTCCTTTACTTTTTGCAGCTCTACATGAATGCAGACGTCCATTGTTCATCATTGTCAGCCATCTTGCCACAAACATGTTTGTAATCCCACAACTAAATATAGTTTAACATTACACTTAACTACAACAGAAAAATGTTCCCTGTAAATAATTGTTTTCACCTAAATATGTTAACTAAAAATTTGAGATAATAATTTGGATAATATTGCAAATAATATTTTGATTCTAGATTTATAAATATTCTTAATTGAATAGAATATTTAACTATATAATCTGAAAATAAGCTTATTTCCGCGGTATATAAAAATTAGCTTAAATAGTTTGTAGCTGAAAGATTATGGAAGAAATTATGTAATTTTCTATGTTTATCTAATAAAACACATTTCCTAGTTTGAGTTCATTTCAGATGATGAGGCTTTTATCTGTGTAACAACTGCCTGTACTCTTATGATTTAATCTTTACTAATGTAACCAATTTATACTAATAATTAATTGCTAACTAGTTTACCATATCATGCATAATGTATGTCAAGAGAGTATTTAGTCTATTAATCCATCACTGAACATGTGTAAAGGAAATAGGTATTTATCGATAGACAGCATATCTCTGCAATGACATAGCGATGATTTGTTTTTTGTTTTGCTTAGGATATCAATAAGTTCAATGATTCTATTTAACACTTCAAAGTAGAAAAATCAGGAAATTTTAATAATGCATTTCTGTTTGATAATAAATCCAACTAATAAGGACGTTGAAAATATCGTCTTACTAAAACATATTTAGAGAATTTCGTTATGCAGAAATTAAAACATATTTTCCAAGTTTGTTTTTAATTGCACCTATTAAATGCAATTACTTTGAAATACTCTTTTTCAGCGAAATTTCAGGTTTGATATTTTTTATTATAAACTTACCAACATAACATATGACTTTATCACAGAAACGAAAATATATGGTATGGTTTTAGAATTTGCTATTAATTTCATCTATCAAAGGTTCAGATCAATTTTATTAAAAAAATATGTTACAAAAATATTCTAATAATAAAACATTTGCATAAAACAGCAGTATTGAATACATTTTAGAATAAACTATAAGAAAACTAGCAAAAGATTCTTTGTAACATCATTGGAGTAGTACAATATATTGAATTATATTACAATTGTAACTACTATCGACTTTACACAAAGTTTGATACTTAACTTAAAACGAAGACCTTTGGAGTATATTATTTGTCTGATATTTTGAACTTTATTAAAAAAACGAATGTGTAAGGAAAATAAAAAATAATCACTGCTGTTTTACTTTTGATATTTAATCTTTTCCATTTCTTCAGTAAGGTAAAAATTATTAAATCTTTTATGTTAGTCTTTCATCTGTAAGTTTATTTTATGTAATAAAATCTAACATATTGACAACTTTTCAGTAAATCTTATTAATTTTACATTAAGTTATACCATGCGAAAACTCTTCTTATGATTAAGAGAGATATATTTAGTACCTGGTGGAATATTGTTTAAAAATTTTTCATTTTTATTAAGAAGAATATACATATTTTTTAATCTTAATGTTTGCTATTTTTTTACAAGGGGACATATAACTGATTAGAAAATGCTCATATTTCTGTAATACCAAACAAATTAATAACTGAATAGTACGCTGTAATTAGCTTTTAATTAAACTAGGAAAAAACAACACATGCAATGTCACACTTAAATGCAAAAATATAATTGCTTATTTGCTTCACAAAATCCATCATCATTAAATAATTACTTTATACTTTTCAAATGAATATAGATTAGGAATTAAATTCGTGATTTTGTTTCCTCCTAAGTACATACATTTTTGTTTGAAGAATGGCCTTCTGTCGATGCGGTGAACATTGATTGTTAATTTATGAAGATAAATTAATTTTTAGCCTTTCTATGACAGCCCTTTAATCTCAATATCTCATTTTAAATAATTAAAAACTGAGAATTAGTTACAACACCTTCAGTTCAAAATATTTTCGAGCTATCGATCAATGATTTTTCTTTCTACACGTGAAGACCTTACGCTCATGAGTGACACAATTAAAAAAAAGCTAAATAATTATCTTTAACAAAACTAATTAATGCTTTATGTGTAAGAAGTTCAGTCAAAATAATTAACAATATTGATCTCTTTATTTTCCGCTGAATAATCGATACTACTTTTCGGAAGAAAATTTAAGTGGAAGTTGAAGAGGAATTTTCGAATGGAGACCTGAATTAAATATATACGTATGTTCCAGGCCGATATTATTTACTTTGCAGACATGACAGGAATTTATGGGACATTTTTGTTTGCTGAAATGTGAAGATGTCAAATGTCTAGGATGTTTATCAATAGGAATATTTTAATTAAAGTCAATCAAATCTCTAATGTAAAATTTAAAAAAAACCTCAAATTAATCGAAAGAATTCCACGGCTGTTTTTTTTATTCTCCAAACGAATTATTCTTACACATAGTTAAATATTTTTATTGATGAATTTAAAGTTTAAACATATAATTTCTTTATTCGTCAGATTTCGAAGTTTTGAAGAGAAAGGTTAAACTAACTTGTTAATCTGAATATCATCAGAAACAATTAAAATTTTCGGTTATATGAGATCACATGCTAAAGTTCAGATTCTTTAAATTCCATTTTACACGGGTGGTTATTTGTTGTTTAGTTTCATATATCTACAGGGTGATTTTATTTTTTTTTTTTTAACTGACACTACCCAGAGATATCTGTAGCAAGATTTATCAGCTGGAATTTCACCAAAATTGATAGAGGGAGAAAGGACGACATGGGAAATAGTTTCCGTGAAAAAAAATAGTTCCAACAGTCGGCGAATGGGGAAGATATGGCGCTGTTGTTGTCGGATCACCCGAGAATGTGCATAAAAGGCAAGTAAACAATCAAAGTGCAAATTCATGACTAAGTACTCGACAACAGCGCCAGTATTTTTGGATATAAAGTGCGCAATCTGTTGCGCCTTCGCTTTACAGAAAAAAGGGTCATCAGTCGCTTTTTTCCACTTGCATGGCCACCTCGCTCCCCTGACCTAACCCATGTGACATTTTCCTGTAGGGTTATTTAGAATCTAAGGTGTATCTTGGGGGAGTCTCGAACATGGCGGCCCTAAAGGACAACATATCCCGGACATTGATGAACATTCCTGGTGACATGTTACGCTTGGCCGTTGAGAACGTAGTGTACAGAGTGCAATGTGTCGTCACCAGGACTGTGGTCACATTAAAGGAGGGAGAAGTGAATTTGCTGCATAAAGTGGTATTGCAGTGAAATTTCTTTGTTATTCATGTGTCTGCTTAAAAGTTTATCGGAATTCATCCCTTATCTTTATAGCCCGAAATAACTGACTCTGCTGTCGACTACATAGTCGTGAATTTGTATTTTGATGTTTTACTTGCCTTTTATGCAAATTCTCGGGTGCGTGGACAACAACAGCGCCATATCTTTCCCTATCGGTGATTTTTGGAACTATTATTATTTTTTTTTCGCGGAAACTCTTTCCCATGTCGGCTTTAGTCCCCCTATCAATTTTGGTGGAATTCCGACTGATAGATCGCGCTACAGATGGCTCTGAGTGGTGTCAGTTTAAAAAAGAATACCCCTGTACATTCAATTGGATATTGTTCATAAAAATTCTGAGTTATGATAAAAGATAAATCATATGATATCGACATTGTCAGATTTCGAGAAATTCATTGTAATATTTGAATTTATGGTTATTATATAAATTTACTGCGACCCATTTACTTATTGAGGGAAGATTTATCCACCCTGTATTTTCAGTAAACTTGATTAGATTAAAATTTGAGAATAAATTTTTTTAACAAGTTTAAAAATGGTATTCACGTGTTTCAGACAAAAGAAACTGATATGTGAGATTGATCGAAATTGATAACCAGATCCTTAAAATTACGATTCAATAAGCTGCACATAGTAGTGATTTTTTAAAATCTAAATCCTATTCCTGTGTCATCGAAATCACATTAGTAATAAAATATTCACAAAAGGAGCTAGTTACTATACAAAAACTTAAGATATACCTCACATTACTTTTAAATTTTATATAAAGACAGACCACCTTTGTTGTTTAACCGTCATTTCCTTGTGTGTAAGTGGAATGTGATATTAATATACTTAAGTTTTAAAGAATAAGATATACTCCCTACCCCCAACCATTTCCTTACCAAAGACCTTCAGAAATGTGGGAGTAAATTCTGCCGCATCCTGTACATTGAGCTAATCTGGGACTTTGGACTCTGCACATTTATCTATTTCCCTAAACAAAAGATATAACATATTTGAAAGGCATAGGTGTGCCATAATAAAAATTACCAGTTAGTAGAGCGAGATAAGCATAAGATAAAATTTCGTATTTTCTATAATCAATCTATGATCCTCAATATGTATTATCAGGGTATATAAAAGAAAAGCAGAGGGTTGCTGAAGCGATAATGTTTGAATTATAACCTTGCCGAAACTGAGAAGTCTAGAGTGCATTCCAGACTGTTCGTAGCTGTATTTTTAGTAAAATTCCCTACTTAGTTTATCTGTAGTGTTAGGACCTATGTCCAATTATTACTTTGTACTCTATCTCCCACTCTATCTCCCAGTCTCTTGATGCATGTGTCCGTAAATAAGAGCAATAATTTATACACACGCAAATATATATATATATATATATATATATATATATATATATATATATATATATATATATATGTGTGTGTGTGTGTGTGTGTGTGTGTGTGTGTGTGTGTGTGTGTGTGCGTGTGTGTGTGTGCGTGTGTGCGTGTGTGCGTGTTAGATTAAAATAATAGAACTTGAAGCACATCATAAATTTATAGTTGTGAGGCCGAAGTGGTCAAATTTCAATAAAATGCACAGTTTCATACATAAGTGCAGATTTATTAAATCATTCTGGGAACGAGATGTGGTGTTTCTTGAACAAGGGACCCGCACCTTCTTCTCTGAAGCGAGTAAACGCAAAAGCTTAGTAATACATCACTTCATACTCCAAATTCAAAAACCTTCCTATGGTCAGAATTGTAATCCGGTCCGCAAATTTCAAAGTTCCTCATTGCCTTATGTGGAAATTCTATGCAGTTTAAACATGCAATGTGTCTATTTTGTCACGGGTCATTTTTTGCACAGCTCTCGCCTCATTGTAAATGCAATAATTGCGAAATGCTTAACTCGAGTTAATAAAATTAGTATTTTATAAGATAAATTAAGTTAGCGAATAAGTAATATTTTTGTCGCATAACATATTTATTTATATTTTTATTTACCTATTTATTATTTTATTCATTTATTAAAAGATTCATTTTGTATCTAATGCTAAAGAAAATAATGTATGAAATAAGTTTGAATCTCTTGGATGAAAGAAATAAAGTAGATTTTCAGGTGTTTTACGTTATTCTCTTTCTTATAAAGTTACAAATAATTTTTCAACCTTAAACATCCAATATTTAAAAAATTTAAAAATTCGTATACTTCAGACTAAGAAATTTAGCTTCAATAACTTAAACACAAATTGAAACATTCAATTTGTAATAGTCAAATAGAAACATCAACTTATGAAAATTCATTTCAAATTCAGAGGTTGTAAAATGGTATCCTTTGCTAAACGTAATTGAATATACTAAGTATTCTGTCACCACTACAATCTAATTATTTACAAGCAACATATTGCAATCTGGTTTATGCACGATTGTTAAACTACCCTTTAATAACAACTAGATTTTTGGAAGAATTTCAACAGTCAGTTCTAAATTAAATGCTCTTTGAGAGTAAAATTAAAAAAGAGAAACCTAAGGTAGCATATTTGTATCATTTTCTAAACATCGTGTTACCGATGCAAATAGAAATCCTTTGTTCTGCATACCATCTTAATGTTTTCGTAACTATCCGAAAATCGATACCTAGCTGATATCGATTTAAAGCGTATTCCATTCATCGCATTTCCCTTTTACACCGGAATATTCCAGAAATTTCATTTTCTTTGATTTTCCACAGTGTTCTTTATCCGTGAAATTTTACTAAAATTTCTCATCCATCGGACCAAAAATTCTCTTTTCCCTATCGAATATTCTATTTCATACCTTGAAGTTTGATAACAACTCGAACGGTGAATTTTTCTCTCCTGCAGTTTTTGGTTTGAACCGGTTTTTGAACTCCCTGATAACTTAGGATTAGAAAACTAGGACACCGGCAATCCTCTAGAGCCTTAGACAGATGATTTGTCAAAGGCATTGAAGGGTATACTTGACTGGAGTTTATTTACACTAAGGTCGTAGATGATTCATGGCGCAGGTAAGTTAAAATAAGACATTGCTACTTCAACAGGAAATAAGACTTACGCGTACGGAGAGTGGCTCGAATAATGTGCAGTAAATATTATCTTAAAAAGTTATGCAGTAAATATGCAATACAGTAAATATTCAATAAATATTCTGCAGTAAATATGCAGTAAATATTATGGTTAATTATGATGTAAATATGCAGCAATGAGTATGGTAAATTATGAAGCAAAAATTAATGTAAAAAGGCAAAAGTAGAGTAATAATCACAATATAGTTTAAATAAATTAGCAAGCATTATAATAGGGGTCCTTATAGATTTATATAAAATTTTAACTGGATGTATATAAAGGTGATACTATGGATAATATTATGCAACAAAATTTAAGCCATACCATACATTTTAATGTTACTCAATATTATGGATTTTTACAAAAGAATGCAGGCTCATATGTTACAAACAGTGCTTTGTAACAGTATTACGGGGAAGTCAATGTTATCATATCTTAAAACATAAGAAAAGAGAGCTACAGAATTTTGTGGGGGGATTATATATATATATATATATATATATATATATATATATATATATATATATATATATATATATATATATATATATATATATATATATATATATATATATATATATATATATATATATATGTGTGTGTGGGGGGGGGAAGCGAATTAGCCGAATCCCACTTCTGACACCATGCCGTGGGAATAGAAGGCGAACACCCGATGTGACTTTCCACAGAAAGCCACATGGGACACTATACTAATGAAAGATTGTTTCGGAAATAGAGTTTTTGCTGAGACAGCAACTTTTTCTTTTGCTTTTCGCAAGGATGGCAAAACCCGTTGAAATTCAAGCTGTAGTGAGTGATCAGTTAGAAATGCAGGGAATCTTCCCGCGGAATTGTTTGAAGTTTCTGAATAATTTACATTCCTTCTCTTTAATGATTTCCAGGAAGAGAGAAAATAATATCAGTTTAATTTATTGCTACTGTAAATTTTAAGTACATCATTTGAGCAAAAGAGAGAACAAAATAATTCTTATAACACAAAATTAATTTGTCATCTATAAGAATATCTACTAATTAATTGATTTACTCCAGGAGTCAAAAGTTAAAAAACAACTAGACATCGCCAATAGGTAAAGCTATTGGGAAAAACCGATAGCTATAAAACTATCCCTCACAATATTTTCATATATATATATATATATATATATATATATATATATATATATATATATATATATATGTATATAATAATTCTGCGAAAGTAGCGATCTACGTAATTGAATATACACTTTAAAAATTGCAGATCAAAGAGACATTATAAAACATCATATTTAGCCAACTTTGCAGGTGTACAAATCTCGGCTGGACGGTCAAGGTTACAAGAAAAAAAACCTCTGTAAATGGATATTCTAACATCTTTGCTTTAGAAACAATACAGGCTTGTTTAATTGTAATTATCCTTATTTCTCTTTTAATTAAAGGAGTGTTGAAACACAAAATTTTTTTTCTCCGTAATCTTGCATCTTATACATAAAAAAACGCGATACCGGGGAACTTCAATCAAAAGAAGTTCTTGCCACGTTCATTTTTTAATGCATTGACAGAGAAGTTATAGCACGCATTTGTTTTGCGGTACGTGAGAAAAGTATGATGTGCTACGTGAGCATGAATAGCTCTGTGAGCTTTTACCTTTATAATAACTACTTTTTCTGTCCCTATTGATGGATTTTTTTTCGAACAGTGTAAGCAGAGAATTACGAATCTGATATATATATATATATATATATATATATATATATATATATATATATATATATATATATATATATATATATATTTTTTTTTAAATCTAGTGTGGGGTATTATTATTTGAGACCACACGTACAACACCAAAAATTATGTCACTTATAACTCTTTAGACCGTGAAGGCAATGGAAGATAAACTTATCATTTTAAAATTTCTATTTTACACCCCAGCCTAGTGATATACATGAAAAATTTTAAATGAGGTTTAAATAAATATTAAAAAAAATATATTAATATATTATTTAAATATGTTAACTTTATGGAGATATTTTTCAAACATATATTTAGTATGTTAAATTCATAGGATACACACAGTATAAAACCTTATAGAGAGTATATGCATGTGTGTGTAATAATAACAAACCACCAGTTATTAGTTCTACCCTATTAAATCTCTACTATTAACATTGTATTTCCCATCATGTAAATAATTCATTTTCTGTACTACGCGTAGAAATCGCAGGGCATATTGCACCGTAGAGGATCACAAGGACATACGAAACTAAATTTATTTGTTCTGGTGTAAAATTCGAAATGCACGTCACATTGTGTGTTCGATATCGAGGGAACAGGATACTTGTAACTTTCTCCGCTGTGATTCTTTTGTAAGCATTTGTCATTCGTGATATTCATTATAATATGATAAACAACTAAATATCAATCATGTGATAGAGACAAATAAACTTATCCCATTGACTGGATTGTTTGAATGGATTATTTATATATATATATATATATATATATATATATATATATATATATATATATATATATATATATATATATATATATATACAGTACAGTCCCGATAATCCGAAATAATTGTGACCAAACCCTTTTCGGATTAAGCGGAATCATTCTTAAAATCTACTAAAATTGCATAGCAAAGTGAGATTGCATAACTATTACATTTTACACGTGATTACACGTATATTTTATATATATATATATATATATATATATATATATATATATATATATATATATATATATAATTAAAGTGTAAAGGATTTAGTGGGAAAAGAATGATTATTCTAAATTTAAGGGGGCTTGGGAATTAAATTATATTCGTGGCGTAATTCGCCTCTAATTGTTCGTATTCAAAGACGCGAATTGGGAAAGGGAAATTCCCTTTTTATTATATAATCTTCGCGCGCCTCTGAGTTCTGCGGTCGAGGACGAACGTTTACATTTTAGCCTTGAAAGATGTCTGTTTCGGGCTCTGCGCATGTCCAAGGAGAGTTGGCGCGCGGAGATTCCCGCGAATTTGGTTAGAGCGTGGGATGGAAGTCGATGCTATCAGATGTGTTTCGCTGCGGCTCTAAAAAAATAAATGGCGAACGACTAAATGCGTAGATCTGGAGAGGTGGTATTATGAAAAAGAATAAAACTGGATTAAATTGAACTGATGCCTGCTCAATCATTGATTGGATTACTTTTGCTACACCAGCGGATACCATGACTGCCATAATTTGTAAGATGACGGGCGTAGCCCTACGCGTGTCACATATATATATATATATGTAACATGGGAGACAGAACGCAGACTCAGAAGATATCTAGTCTCACATGCTACGGTGAGGAGATGCAGTTATGCTCAAGTTAAATTTATTTCATGATTAAAGACGACTAATATGAGCTTTTTACGGTAACATTTTTATTCAATTCACCGACCGATCCGTCGGTATGGATGCAGCAAGAGAAAATACAGGAGTCCGTCCTACTTCCGAACGTCAAGATTTATATAAACTTCACCCCATCACGTGATTAAAGGGTGTGTCTTAATAGTTGATTGGTTTAAAGTTGTTGTTGATGTGCAGAACTGATTTAAACTTGTACTGACGCCACGATCGTCCCTTTAGTTAAAAAGACAGCCATCTTGAATGATTTTGCCGAAGGCCGTAATAATGGAATTTAACGCGAATGCCCAAAGGGAATTAAATAATTTAAGGGATCAAAAAAGGGTTTGTAATTTGGAATAGTAAAGTGAGGAATTAATAGTTTTTAAATGTTAAGAGTGTTGAATTAAGAAATTACTAGTTTTTTAATATTATATATATATATATATATATATATATATATATATATATATATATACCACATGGATTTCTTCAGTGGATTCCCATTTCATATGCAAAGTACACTCATGCATCTATCACTGGTGCAGATATACAAGAATGTGAACGATGCTGGCAGTACCTAACTCCTAAATAAAATTAACTGTTTGAAAACACTCTACTTTTGAATAAAATAAATAATTATTTGATATTACAAAAAAAATAAGCTTCGAGCTCTGTGACAAAACCATGGCTATGTTTTTCTTCGAAATTCATTTGATCAATTCCAGGAATATTTCTCAGTTTTAAAATCAAAATATTTCACAATCTTTTATTTTTTTAAAGAAACTAAAAAAAATATCGAAAATGAGGAAATTATAAATGAATCGAGAATTGCAACACTTATCAAGCATTCAATATCTCTAAAACTAAGGTTAAAATAATTTCTTAATATTGTCATAAAGAAAGAAAAAAAATCTTTGCATTATAAACACTTTCAAATTGCAATTATTTTTAAAACACACTTTTACTGCTCACTGAAAATGTTTGAAAATTGCAGAAGAAAGGAGATATGCTTAAAAAAAAGAAATTTATTCTTTTCGCGAGAAAAAATTACTGTAGAAATCCTGTCGCCTTTTTTTCTGAGTTTTCCTCCATTCAAACCAATAAACATGATTACCGCTAAACAAATGCAGTGGTTTTGCTAAGCCAAATAAGTTGATTTGCATTCTTTGCAAATTATCTTAGCTAATTAAATTGTACTTAAGGGAACAGAAATGACGGCTCCATATTATTTTTTAAGCGATTTCTTGTTCGAGTTCTGTAATTTAAAGCGACAGAAGAGAGCTATAGCGGTAGAATATTTGAATAAATATTCTGCGGGTGCATAAATGGAATTGATGAGACAATTAGCTAAATAATATTAGCGAAATAATATTAGACAATTAGAGAAACAATGGAACCCGAAAAAATAATTGTTATGGAAAAACAAGTTTAAAATACCGAAAACAACCGAGAAAAGTTATAATCTCATTAAAATGTCGTCTAAAATATTCACAAAAATTTAGTCAGAATATATATATATAAGTATATTTATATTTATAAAATAAGCTTTTCTCAAAATTTTGCTGTCGAGTATGTGAAAAACGATGGTCTTTTCCGTATTCGGTGAGCAAATTTCTTTGTCGGACATCAGTAAAAATTTTAAGGAAGTCAGAAATCCCTTCCCCTTTAGCGTATTCATCATCATGACTTGCTCAGCAGCCCATAACCTCGGGTAACTACCTACGTCCTTGACTGTTAGGATTGCAAGAGATGTATATACAGTACAAATCGTTTATAAGAACATCCAGGGGACTTTAAAAACTGGTTCTTATAATAGATAGTTTTTATATCCGATAGATAACTTAAAAATACCAAATTCATTGCCACATAATTTCTATTTACACCTGAAACATGACGTTCAAAAATGGTTAAAAGGTTCATGTTCAATCAAATGTTCGTGTTTGAAACGCAATGTCCTATCCGGGGTCATCCTATAAATCAGGCCAGTTTCATCAGTGTTGAAGATTTCATGGTCTTCATAGCCTTCTCTTAACGTGGTCCAAACGGTTTTAAGCCAGTTATCAGAAACTCCTGGTGTCACGGCTTTCAATTCTCCACTGATTCTCCCGAACACAATGGAATGCCTCTCAAGAAATCTCTGGATCCACGAAGTTGAACAAACAAAATCATATTTTTTAAAGAGCTTCGCAAATTCATTTGCTTTCTCTTGCAAAATCGGTCCGCTTAGGGGACCGATTTTGTATAAAAACTGTAATGTTGGCACTCTTTTGAATCTTAAACCTTTGCAAAAGGGCTTCTTCTATGTCAGCATGTGGACATTTTCGAAGTTTCTTAATATTAGTCCGCTCCATTTTTTTCACCTTTTTTTAAACTGGAAATTCCGTTCACAATTAACATGTTCCTATAACCGATATATTTTCCGAGAAACCAATTAATTTTAAGTCACTAAAAGCGATATGTTTTTATTAACGATGTTATTATAACCGGATTTTGTATCCATCATTACACATGAGAATTGGCCAGGAACTAATAATTCCGTTCTTTTAAGCGATATGTTTTTATAACCGGTGTTCTTATAAGCAATTTTTACTGTACTTAGAATTAAATCTACCCGGGCACTTTTATACACACCATGATAGATGTTGATTTTTTTCCTAATTGGTCTGTGTAACTACACTTTGTTAGTCACTGTTAAAAATATAAAGGGTTCCTACCTATATCCGTTACACCCTTAACTTTTGAACGGTGACAGCTTAGGCCATAAAGTTGGTGTCTGGGTATAGTAAAAAGGCTATGAGCTACTCGATGAGATAACTTACAACGCTATCTATCGACAAATTATGGAATTAGTGTTTTTATCTCAAAAACGGTACAAGATACGGGAAAAAATCAATTACAAAGTTGTTCAACATCGTCGATATAGCATGAAAAGATACCTTTGGCACATTAATACTCAAAACAGAATGTAAAAAATGAACATCTGTTCGGTTGTGATTTTCAACATTATAGCGTCATGGAACGTCTTGTGGCAGCGAGAAATCCAGTCCAGAGTGCAAATGTGTATACTTGCTAATAGAGAGCATTTTCAGCAACATCATTAAATGATCCTGAAAATAGGCAAGTGTCTCAGTTTCTTTCTTCCGCTCTTTATAACATGAGAATTTTTGAAATCGTGACCAAACAAATGTTCGTTTTCTATATTATGTTTTAAGTATTAATGTGCGCAAGGTTTCTTTTCTTACTAAATCGATAATGTTGAACATATTTGTAATTGACATTTTGTCCGTATCTCGTACCGTTTTTGAGATAAAAACTGTAATTCCAAAGTTTGCCGATAGATGGTGTTGTAAGCTGTATCATAGAGTAGCTCATAGACTTTTTACTATATCTAGACACCAACTTTAGGACCTAAGCTGTCACCGTTTAGAAGTTAAGGAATATGTAACGGATATAGGCGGGAACCCCGTAGAGAAATTTCTGGAATTATTTTCCTTCTAGCGACTTCATTGGCCATGCTTGTTGAGGGGTCCATTACAATTGCGAAACCTAAGGTGAAGTCTACCAATTTCACTGAGGACGCATATACAAGGTGCGCCCATAAAGTAACAGGACAAATTTTTATGAAAAAAAATTACTCACCTTCAAGTAAATTTTTCTGCTTCAAAATAATCGCTAAAGAAATATATACAATTTTTCCAACGTTTCTTCAAGTCGTCAAATTACCGTTTATAGGCGTTGGAACTGACCGTTCGCCAAATACGCGTAACATTTGATTTAATATCCGAGACGTTTTCAATTCTCTGTCCTATCATGGATATTGCATTTTTTGATTACAAAGGAACTATTCACCACGAAGTTTTCCTGAAAATCAAACAATTAGTCTATTTTTACAAGGAGTTGCTTTTTTAATTAAGACACAGGATAAGGCGAGTTAGGAAGAAGAGCTTGATTCTGGGCAATGGTTTCTTTTACACGATAATGCTAGGCCCCATACAGCAATTTCTGTAAAACAATATCTTGCTAAGCTTTCAATAAAAGTGATAAATCACCCACCATATTTTTTCGACTTATCGCCAGCTGTTTTTTCCTTTTTCCGAAGCTTAAGATGGCCACGATAGGACAGAGATTTGAAAACATCTCGGATATTAAATCAAATGTTACGCGTATTTTACGAACGGTTAGTTCCAACGCCTATAAACAGTGTTTAGATGACCTGAAGAAACGTTGGAAAAATTGTATAGACTCCTTTGGCGATTATTTTGAAGAAAATAAATTTATTTGAAGGTGAGTAATATTTTTCTTATTTATAAAAAATTGTCCTGTTACTCTATGGGCGCACCTTGTATATTAAATTGGCTCCACCCAGCAAAGCGTGGACTATGCGTGTTGTCAAGCTCCTGGCGCGTTAGAAAAGAAAACTAAAAGCATATAGTAGAGTGTTAAAATGCCAGAAGGCATTCTAACATCGCATGAAATATGGCATTAATATGGCAAAATAGAACAGAAATTAAAGTTTTTTAAAGAACACCACATTCATTCTCTCTCAGTTACAAGTATTTAATATCTGCTGAAATTTAAAACGTGTAATTTACTTTCCATTTACATTTTTGAATTATTTTGATGCATATAATTTTAATTTTTCTATAACTGCATCTTGTTTTGAAATGTAACATCTATATTAAACTGTTATTCAGTAAGAATGTGCTTTTCCTTTAATGACAAAAAATCATTTGTGAATGACGGTAACTTCTGACCGATGCTAATTGTCTTATCTTTCCATTAAAATATTTTCTTCCCTTTTCTTCTCATTAAAAGACTTATTAACACTATTTGGAGAAAATCGTGTACCAAATATTTATTTCCAACAACGAACTTGCGATAATTTACTCACCTAACACAATAAGTAAAGTTAATTTAATAACTTTTAGCTGTGCACGCATGTGGACGATGGCATTTCTTTCATCAAAAACTTGATGTTCCTATTGGAATAATGGGCGCTCATTAAAATAAATGTGTCCAATGATTTTCTTGATTATTATTGAAAACGGAAATTACATTTTCACTTTTACCAAATCTTTATGATGTTCATAAACATTCTGCATGTTCTTATTTAAAACCTCTTTAGCTTTTTTTCTTAGCATTTTGTTAAAAGTTTGAGTAAATAGATAACACTGCCACCCATAATTTATTGTATTCAATGCCTTTGCTAATATTGTTGAAATGTTTAATCATGCGTTTCCTATTTAAAACGCAAACGTAATTTTCCTCCCACTTTAACCAAAATAATATCCGGCTTTCTATTTAAGTGATTTTTCATAATGTAGTTACAATCAGTTCCACGTATATATTTTACTTCTGTAACTCCATTATTTTAAATTGATTTTTTTTTTATGAGACGTAGATTTGAAGCTAAATTTTAATCGATTCATTTCGATGGAAAAAAATTTTGTAGTATTTCACTATTAATATTTGCATGTGTTAATATGAAATTTTCATTCAGACGTTTTCAAAATCACTGTGATGGGGATTTGAAGACGGGTACAATCTGTTACGTGGAAAATATAATGGTGGTGAGGAATGGAAGAGTCTTAATTGAAGAATATCAAAGAAGTCTATTCACGGAACTAGTCTATATTGTTGAAAGTTGACGAAGAGGATTCCAATCAGTCTTATAGAAGTTGAGACATCAAATCTAAATTGTAGAATTCTTGAAGTGTCCCGAAGATAAATTGGAGGAGTTGGTGACCAAAAGAAGGTTTCGGAAGAAAATGAAGAGTTCGATGGTTCCTCAGCACTTCGGTTGAAATAAAACACTCACTTACGGCCGAATCGATAGATGATGATAGTGGAATGCGCTGAACAATAACCCAGTAGCTGCACAGTCAAATCATCTAGGGTAAGCCTAAAGGAAACAACTTGGTAGACAAAGTACGACGTCAATTTTTTTGCAAAAAGGGATTTTATTCCGTATCAGTAAACATGGAGCCAGTCTTGAATACAATGGAACGACTATTTACAAAGTAAAAAATGAGCTCGGGTCAACTTGAGCTCAACAAAAAAGATGACCGTTCAGGTCTAAAGTCTGAAGACTATATATCTAATATGGCATCATTAACATATAAAAAGATAGCCCCCCGATGCAGAATTGGCAGGGCCAAAACTGATGGGGTGCTTAAACGCAAAAAAATATGAGACAACTATCTCTCTTAGGAAAATATGGCTCACTCCTATTTTTTTTTCTCATCGCTGGACAGAAGTGCAAACAAGGAGAGCGAGGGGTACAATAGTTTTAAAATTACCGCCAAGCGAAGCGAGCATAGGTAAATACCCGAGAAGCCTACAAGAACGGCGCAGACGAAGACCGCGTTGTGCAGGGAGCTGGTTAGATTAGAAAAGGCGATTCATCGCCAAAAATGAAGGAAAACTTGCGCCAAGCAGGCGAAGGAAGCAGCGCACACAAACCTCATTGGTCAAGCGAGGGATGACGTAGAAATGCGCCAAATTTTAATTGGATGAAGTTTTCCCAACTAAGCAATACATTTTCCCACGCGGCGCGAATCACACCAAAAAAGATGTTATCTGTGAAAATTGGAGACCGACCGTCTGCCGTTATTGTTAGCGACAGCAATTTACGGTTCAATTAAAATACCCCCAAAGGAGCGTAAATACAGGATAGATATATCCGATGCTTTTGAATAAGGGGATCATGCAAAGAAATGCAATTTTACTTAACCACGGGGCAGCGTTTCGAGAAACGAACAGATTTTACGGTCCACCTTAGGGGACGAACGTTAACGGCATGGCTTGGACAAAGGCTAGTTGGATGTTCGCAAGAAACACCCTGCAATTACCAGCCATAAAATGTGCATTTTAGACAAACCTAACAAGGGAATCCGGAGACTAACACCTGACTAAGCAATTTATTGTTGAAGCTTCTACGGTTTAAGAGAAATGGTCAAATGCTAAATTCTCAGGAACAGACACGTCGAGGGAACGGTATAGAAATTACACTATTTTATTTTATGAAACAACTATTAAGAGTTAGAGATTTTATATTAATTTATCGTGCGTTATTAGCTCGACCAATTAATTATTTCTGGAACGAATTCCTCGTTACAATAACCAATTAAATAGACATTCAAGAAAACAAATTGCTTAATTATCTATTAGAAACATGTTATACTCCCAAGTTAAAATTTTATATTCATCATATATTTTAAATATATAACATTTAAATTGTCTTTTTTCTCTTTTTGTTACGCCAACACTTTCAAATCGTTTGACAGGTCTGTGGCAAATTTCTCCTTGGTTACTCAGCGGATTCAGCAAAGGTATATTTTTCCTGAATATAGGAAAATCCCTCATATTCCTCTCTTGAATTCTCCTTATATTCAATGTTTTCACGATATTAGATCCTCCTCTCACCTTTCTTGTTGCCTCATGATTGCTTTCTCTCTGTCTTAAGGTACGCATTTCTCCCACTAGAAACCAGATGGCTTTCACTTTAGAGAAACTTAAACTATTTGTGACTTGCTTTATAATATATAGAGTAAAAACAAAAAATGTATACCTTTTCATCTCAAAGGGGAAAATATAAGGGACTTTGAGTAAAGAAAGGAAATTATATCACAAAAAGAAAAGAAACCCCTTGATCAGTATTTAATAAATTTAATTCTATTAATTAATCTGTATGTTACATATGTTGCATACATACAAATCTGTATGTATGCAACTTTGCCATATGCATACATACAGATATGTATGCATACGGCATTGGTTATTTGGGGGGTTACTAATAAGGTTTCTGTATTTTTTTTTCGTGAATCATACAACGAAATATATTTTTTTCTACTTTTTTCTATTTCTTTTATTCCCTGAAGTGGATCACTTAAACTATATTTCTTGAAAGTCCATTAATTATCGCTTATAAATATTTATGATTATCGAAAGCGTCATTACAGTAGAGCCAACTAGGAAGAAACTTGATGTACAAAAGGAATAAATGGAAGTATTAATTAGCCAGCGCGTCTCGGAATGAGAGTTCCCCACCCTGTAATAATACTTCGTCATCCTTTTACAATTGATGTCACATGAACCTACGAAATTGATTTTCTCAACACAAAGCCTTTTAAAGCTTTAGCGCAGCGCGAAAGGAAATTAAATATTAATAAAAAAAGATTAAGGCTGTAAAAAGTTAATTTACTTTTGTCCTTAATATCTTTAACATTGCAAAGTAATGATCATTCGGTATGTGCCTCGTTATAGAAATATAGTTTGGTCTCTATTTAATGGAAAACCATTGTTTTACTTTAAAGCTTCATTAGAAACGAAATCCATAAATATAATTCCCATCGATGTTTCCATATCAGAAATAAGTTCTTATCATTAACAATGGCCTTATCAGTGATATACTTTTCATGATATAGAAATTAATTTACATGAAATTGATGCTGCAAATCAATGTTTTGGAAAAATTTCGTTAATGGAAAATTTACTTAATTAGAAGTACGCGATGATGAGACTCTAGTGCATTTAAATAATTTTAAAAATACAGAAATCACACATCTATTTAATTTTCTTTTATGGCATTTTTGAAACTGTTCATATACCATGTTTGATTAAATGAACAGAGCATGAAAAAAAGTACAAACGACTTGTATATAAGAGACGACAGTTTTATCGTACGTACAAAAAACTATCATATGCATTATTATTAAAAATATTTTGAATTAATAATATTACTTTGACTCAAAACAATGTTATGTTGCAATGCTTTTCAAGAAAGAAATATCACTTGAAAAGAATTAGATTAAATGCAATTTTTAATATTTTACTTAAAAATTATTTTTACCTCTTGCACTAACAATTCCTTATTACTGAAATTTAATATTGGCACTTTATGTACGCAATTAATTTTTTTAACATTGTGTCTGCATAATGCGTTATGATCAGTATGTTACAAAACTGGGTGTACACAATTTTACTTCAAAGGTATATTTTGGAAAGTAAATATTTACAACGAAGCAGTTACAATCTCTAAAGGCACTAATATTTTAATTTTGTTCATTATTGCTGTTCATTTTTTGAATCATCTTGAATCATCTTTTGGTTCATCTTCTTAAGATATTAATGAATTTATTTTTATTTAAACGACTGGTTAAAGTTTCATTTTCTTTTATAAATTATATATATAAATAAAAAAAACATAATAGATATTTCGGATATAAAAAATTTTTTTTAGACATTTGAAATTTTTATTTCTCTTTAAAATCTGAATATCTAGATTAAAGCCTTTTTATTAATAACAACCTATCACGTTTAAGATTTTCTTTTTGGGAATAAATGTTATATTACCTTTAGTAACAGATGATTCTAATCACGACTTTTTTTACTGTTGCGTATATATCCTATATTTTTTGTAAATAAATTCGTGTATAAATTTCCTTGAATATTAAAGAAGAAAGTTAATTTTTTATGTTTAATTTTGTGTTTAAAAACATTTTATAAAAATTATTTGTTAAAAATTTCTAAAAAATGCTTATTTTCAACGTCTTACATATAATTTAATACAATATTTTTATCCCCTTTATATAAAAAAAATCTTTTAGCATGCAAATGAAGTTTTCTATACCATTTCCTTTTTTTTATTTTTTTTTAAATTCAAAACACCTAATAATTCATATATGAGAAATGCCCACATTTATTTTATATATATATATATATGGGTGTGTGTGTGTGTGTGTGTATGAGAAAAAGTCTATTATTAATGGGTTTTCGTCAGTGGAGGCAATCTTTATCTGTCCAGTAATCTTATAGTTCAAAAGCTTCCCAGTTACTAAGTGATTCAAAATTTCTAAAAAGTTTAGATAATTTTATCTTATAAAATAATTTTTTCATTTCCGAATTCTGAGGATAACATCTAATGTCCAGTTGCTTTTAGAGCGATTATTTCCTCTAGAATGCACAAATAATGTAAAATATAGCTTTGTTAATAAAAATCAAATTAATATTACAGGTTATTTAAAACTTTACAGATCCATGAAATAAAAAGTATCTACTTAATTTTTATCTTAATCATTAGGAACTTTTCAACAGATCTTTAAGATTTATATTTATCATTTTGCAAACATCGATGTTATCGACGAGAAAATCAATCAAGGAGGCAATTTTGTACTTACTCGAAAATATACATTTGTATCGATAAAAATAATTTTCTTTCATTTCGAAATTAGAATGCTTTTAAAGAAATCCCGAGAATGCAGCTCCATTTGGCCCACTCCCTCAATATCATGAAAGGTCTCTAACACGGAAGATAACAAGCGGGGAAGGACGAGAGACGTTCTCCAACCCCATAGTGATGCCTAGTCACGAAATCATAAAATTTGACAAATGAAGTTTAAATTACATTTAAATTTTAAAGGGCGTAGTACTAGACAGATGGTTCTACAATAATGTGCAAAGAGCACGAGAATTAATTGAGGAGTACCGGAGACTAATATGTATTTCATACAGAAATCCTTGCAGGAGGGAGGATTCCTTTGATGCAACCGCCTTTGATGTCATAAATCAGTATTACATTTGGAAATTAATTTTAAAAGATTTATTCTGGGCTGGTATAACAACCCCTCTATCTCCCCCTAGCTTTTCTAATAATTTTCCGCCCCTCCGTGTCGGTGCATTTGACTGCAAGGGGGAATAACAACAACTACTCATTGTGTTACCCGCCCGGAGGGGAGTTTTTTATTATTGTTTTATTCCCTTTTTTTGTTGTCAAGTACTTAATGCTTCCATTATTGCAGAGCATGCTTTTAAACATCAACTGTAATCATGAAATGAATGTATTGGGTTGATCAAAAAATTTATTCGGCTTTTAGTAAGATGACTTTACTAGCGACTTTAATATAAATTCAGGACAATTTTGTTAGATTTTGTTGTAACGGCTGTTATATCAGTTAAATTCAAAATAAAAACTTATACTGGTAATGAACTATATATATATATATATATATATATATATATATATATATATATATATATATATATATATATATAGATATATATATAGATATATATATATATATATATATATATATATATATATTATATATATATATATATATATATATATATATATATATAATATATATATATATATCTATATATTATATATATATATATATATATATATATATATATAGATATATATATATATATATATATATATATATATATATACATATATATATACATATATAATATATATATATATATATATATATAATATATATATATATATATATATATATATATATATATATATATATATATATATATATATATATATATATTATATATATATATATATATATATATATATATATATATATATATATATATATATATATATATATATATATATATATATATATATATATATAATATCACCTGTCAAATTTCTATAATCGTATGCATGCTGTTGCCTAGCGCCTAACAACTAAAGTAGGTGAATTAACATACAAAAGACTATAGGTGAATTAGTTCCAGAAAAATAAACAACTTAAAAACAGGTGAAAACATATATGTTTTTAAGCTAATTCACCTATGGACTTTTGAATGTTATTTCACCTGCGTAAGGTGTTAGTTCCTAGGCTGGAGCATGCATACGGTTATAGAACTTGCAAATTTTGACAAGTGATTTATATATATATATATATATATATATATATATATATATATATATATATATATATATATATATATATATATATATATATATATATACACATATATATATATATTTCAAGAAAGTTAAAAACGCAAATAAATATTAGTGGAGTATGAGATTTCTGAAGATGAAATTATGTAATCGCCTGAAAATGCAGAAGCTAGTGTAACAAAACAGATAGTATATTCTTCGATAAAGTTATTGGTGAAAATATGTCTTTTATTTTAACAGAACAAGGTTCGGACAAATTAGTACTATTTTCTTAAATGTGTTGTTAAAAGTTGTAACCTAGTTTTAAACACACAGCCGTATTTATTTAAAATTATTATTCTAGCTGAATCATCAAATATTCTTTTAGAGTTTGCGTTTTTTGTTACATACAGTTCTTCAGTTTGTTTTATTAATTATTAGTGTGCATACCATATATACGTAACCCATCTAATAATTCCTCTTTTAGATTATCTATGAAAATATAACACTAATAGATATATCTTAATAAAAGCGTTACGCACTCCTCCTTTTCTTCATTTTCAGAAATATGATTTCTTTACATTGTGCTAGCTATGTACTTTATAGCTCACTTATTATGCACTTTTTAAGAAGCAATTCATTTACGAAAATAGCAAAAAAAAAGATTCATTAAGAATTTATACCACTTATACACTAGAACTAACCTAGTTTTAAATGCACAGCCGCAAGGATTTTAAATTATTTTTCCTATTGAATCAGCAAATATTCTTTTGATGTTTACTTTTTTTATTACAGACATTACCCCAGTTTTCTATTAATGATTAGTAATACACACATAACCAATCCTATAATTTAGTTTAATATAGCATAATGAATGAGTTACGCATTCCCATTTTTTTTTCATTTTAAGATGTATGCTACTTGTACATTGCGTGTATGCATGACATATGACTTCTATGCATTACATATCTCACTTTTTTATGCACATAAAAAATGTCGTTGTATTTAGCCTAATAACAGAAAAAGTACATTAAAAGAATATGCTGGTTAAAAATTAGAGGTATAGGAGCTACACATGAAAAATATATGCACTAGACAAATTCATTAAAAACGGAATCCTAATCTAAAACTCCTTTCCTGTGTTATTACAAAAACAGTTCATAAATACTTATATGAATACATTAAAAAATAATAGGGGTATTTTTAACTATTCATGTTTAAGAGTTATTATATTAATAAAGACCATTGTAGTCCCTTTCTAATAGTACGCTTCTTCGTCTACTGTATAACTTAACTAGTTATAAATTTCTATTCAAATAACCAAATAAATTTTAATGGTTTGAAGAACTTTACCACAGACCAAAATATGTATCAAAGTGAAATGAGTTTCAGATTTTTACATTTTCTAGTAATGTGAAATTTTACTTCTTTCCATCTAAATGCTTAATTATTAATTTCCATCTAAATGTTTAATTATCACATGAAACGCTTAAATATTTTATCTTTTTAAATAATTTTTGTTTTGAAGGAAAATTATTGCTTGTCCATGTTTAACAAAAGCCCGTATAAATTTTAAAATATATATATATGTGTGTGTGTTTTACGTATATGTATATATGTATGTATGTACATACATACATACATACATACATGCATACATACATACATATATATACATATACATATACATATCGTCACCTGATTGCAAGAACTAGGTATCTCGATTCTTCAAGTTCTTGAAGATCTCAAATGTCTACTTCTTCCAGTGAGAAAATACTCGTCGTTGAACTTGTCTAATCATTAGACTAGCCAACAGAGGACATTAGGTTAGCAGCAAAGGAAGTTTTCTAGTTACTGCATTCAATTCTTATGTAATTTGGCTATAAGTAGCCAGATATCTCAAAAATAATTGTTTGGAGTTACCAAATTCTTGCATTCAGGTGACGATATACATTTACATATATATATATATATATATATATATATATATATATATATATATATATATATATATATATACAGAGGCTGTTCACACCTTTTTTAGACGATGTGTATTGTATTCACAAAACTAAATTACATAAAATTCTTGTGTTTTAAATGTTCTGTTTGACATCCCTTATTCTGAAATATCTTTCGACACCGCAATTTACAGGATAATAATGCTTTTTGAAGTGTCAGAAGAGGTATTCTATCCCATTCCTCCTGAACAGCTTTCCAGAGTCCTGTAAGGGTTGTGGGACGACGTTTGGATAATGCAGATTTTAAAAGTTCGAAAGCACAAAAATCCATAGGTGATACATCGGGAGATTTAGTAGGGATATCAGGGAAGGGTATGGCCTTGATACCAGTTTTTTGTTCCATTTTTTTTAGAAAATTTACAGTGGATTTTGATGTGTGACTGCTAGCTTTGTTCTGATGGAGTCTCACAGATTGATGGCACTGTGGGTAAAGCGATGGTATTTCATTCAGTAAAATTGGCGATAAAATATGTTTCTGATAGTATTTGGAGTTAATCTTGACATTTTTTTCCACTCTCTTTATTTTTAACTTGCCATTAAAAGAAAAACCAGCAACAATCATGAATCCCTTAGAAAAACTTTCTTTCGATTCTCTGAACCATGTACTTACATTTTTTTCTCCCTTTTTATGATAATAAACGGCTTACCCATGAATCATCTGTTGTGACAATTGTTTTCATTTTTCTTTGGATAAGTGTTTCTCATATAGAATTCTGCAGCGTGTTCTGCGTTCAGCGATATGATTTGGAAGAAGGAGATGCACATTGCGTTTTTTCGCTTTCTTAAGATTTAAATCAACGTTTATCATTTTGTTTACAGTGGACACCGAGCATTTTAATGATTTTGCAACTGTCCTTTGACTAGGGGGATTTTCTTTTAACATTAAACAACGTATCTTTGCAATAGTCGAAGATGTCCGTTTTTTCCTTGGATACTTGTTTGGAATTTTTGTCCCACTTGAGGCTCCAATTTGACATTTTTTTTCTTTCTTGTTGACGATATTACCTATCGACGCTTTAGATATCACTAAACCATGACTCTCACCTCGTTTTTGGATAACGGAGTATGCATATTTCTCTTCAGAAACAGCGTAAATGTAGCCTTCGAATCACTGCTTTGTTAAAAACGCCATTTTGATTAAAACAAAACTTTGAAGCCACAGACGATAATTTTGACTTTTAGAAACATAGTACAATTGCAATTATTTCTTTTGCAGCAAAAGATTTTTTATTACCGCTTACCAAAATCGTTTAAAAAATGTGCGAACAGCCTCTGTATATATGTAATTCATCGGGCTCGGGACGATGAACCGAGGCGGAGTGGAAGATATTTGGTTATGTATTTTTACTGGCTTCGTCTACTTGAAGGTATAATGGATGAACTTGTCGCCCGGCCGTGCATCACAAATATTTAAATCAGTTCCCACATCATCTCCCACCTCGGACACAAAAATCACAGCACAGATTTTATTTAACTACATTATTTATTAACAACAGTCGTTGGCGATACTTCCTCGGGGCAGCGTAGAAAATGAAAAGTGCACATGCTTTTTTGGTGCCAGATATATAGACTTATCTCGCCATGTGACCGCGGTGGTGTTAATTGGTTAAAGGTTATGACTAGGCGTGACTATTGAGCTAAAATAATTAGTTTGCGTACCCACGCTACAAAGGTGTAGTTTTCGAGTAATATAGCCGCCATTTTGAGATTGCACGCTTGGGGCCTTTTTAGAATTTAGAATCGAAAATGAAATTAGCTCGTACGCCCAAGGAAATTTAGAATAATTTAGAATTTAAAAATGGTATGGGGTTTTTATTGTTATATATATATATATATATATACATACATACAGTGAAGCCTCTTTACCGCTTACCACTAATCGTCGGCCTCCCCGCTAAATGGCCATATTTCGTTCAGAAACGGTAAATGCCAACATAGAGTCAATGTTATGAAAGACAATCCTTTTCGACGACCAACCTTCGGCCTTTTTTTTGACGGTGCTATAACTGGCGGTGCTATAAATTCTAGTTGGGACTGAATTTGCAATAATATATAATTCAACCTTGTACATTAGATTGTTAAATGTACGTAAAATTTTCACCTAAACTAAATAAATAATAAATAATTTTATGATATTAATGCAGTAAGAAATTTATTAACAACCTTAAGATTTTAAACGCCAAATTTTCCTTAGTAAACACCATATACTTTATGGTAATCAATTACACGCAATCAATAATTTGTTCCAGTCGTTTAAGGATGACTGATCAGTTGACAACCTCATATCCTCACAACGCCCAAGAGATGAGAGGTTAGAATGTGTTTTCCTATTTTTCACTGCAGATTGAGATAAGAATGAAATCGTCATCCCATTTGATCCTGTGCTTTGGGGACATTTTCTGTTCGCTCAGAGATCTCCATTTAATGGAAAGTACTGTATTGCTGATTTTTTCCCCTTCCCGTCATATATAGAAAACTGATGATTTATCGTCAATATTAGACCATAAATCTGGACGCCAGGGGAGAATACTGCATGCATGGAAGGACCAGGATATGAAATTTAGGGACACATTTCGAGTTTCTCTTTCGAATACATTGCAATATAGGTTTCGCATATTGAATTTAAGACATATTTATAGCCATAATTATATTACAGTAAAGAAATATTTTTGTTCTAATCCTATGATTTATGCATGCACACACACACACACACACACACACACACACACACATATATATATATATATATATATATATATATATATATATATATATATATATATATATATATAATATATATATATATATCCGCTTTTCAACCAGGTTTGGGTTTTAAAATTTTGTGGCATATTTTGATAGGTATTCACAGTAGTTATCGCCAAATCTCAAAAGTATTTCTCATTACAACGTAGTCTTATCTTCAATAATATACTGAAGTGGTGTATGACTAGTTAAACGTAGAAGGTAATCGATAAAGTCTATTTTTGACAGTCCCAGCAATCACCCAAATGGAGCGATATTGTAATATTTGCAGCATCAAAAGGGATTTTTTATTCAAAACATTTATCAACTTACAGCAAGAGGTTCCGGAAAATAAAAGTCGTATTAAGACATTCTCATATAGTGTGGGCTAAGCAGTACATTAAAGCACGCTTCAAAATATAAAAGCTGTCATTCAGGGAAACGTCAGCCTCCACCCCTTTACACACAAATGCGCAAATTATCCGTCTATCGATCCGTCAACACAAATACATATACTTACATAGAGACCATTTACAAGTGACGTAGATTTTACGTATTTTGAAAATGTTTCACAGTAAATAATACAACCTAAGGATTTTTTTCAAAAATGCTTCATTTATTAAATAAAGCGATCATATTCAACACTCACGCACACACATACATGCATATATATACAGTGGCTCCCAAAAGTGTTCGCACACTTACGATTTTCAATGAAATAGGGGTCTATCTATTAATTAAAATGAATATTTCAGAATGGGTATTTAATAATAAGATCTATAATATATTCTTAACAAAACTTCATGAAATATTTTGAAAACATAGTAAAATTTTATTTTTAAGAAACCAGTAATCAAAAAGTAACAACAACTTTGTCTCACAAAAGTCATCGTACACTTGTAAAAAACCTCTACATATTAGTAAATATTCTAATTTTTCGTTAGATTAATATTTAGTAGGATATCCTTTAGCATCCACAACAGTTTTTAAACGTCTGGGAATAGATTGCACTAGCTCTTTTATAATTACTGCATCATTGTTCATCCATTCTTCCATCATAATTGTTTTTAGTTCGCTTTTCCTGTTAATGTCGTGTTTTCGTACTCGAACCTCCAGTTCTCTCCAGATATGTTCTATTGGGTTTAAATGTGGCGATTTAGGTGGTGTTTTCAAAACTTGTGGACAATTATAGAGACACCAGAGGCGAACGTTGAGAGCCGTGTGCTTAGGATCGTTATGTTGATAAAAAAAAAAAACAAAGTTGTTTCCAATACCCAAATTTTGGGCTGATAATTTTAAATTGTCTCTTAAAATATTTATATAAACAACAGGATTCATTATGCCATCAATGAATACCAAATTACCTAGTCCTGATGCTGACATACACCCCCACACAAGGACACCTCCACCGCCATGCTTAACTGTTCCTACTAAGTTCTTGGGATTAAGTTCCTCATTTTTTCTTCTCCATACAATTATACGCCCACTGGAACCAAAAATGTTAATCTTGCTTTCATCAGCAAATAAGACATTATTCCAATACGTTTGAGGCTTATTTATCATTGATAGTGCGAAGAAAAGCCTAAGCTTTCTGTTTTTTTCACTCAAAAAATTTTTTATACGGGCAGAACGCCCATGTAATCCAACTGCTCTGAGAACTCGTCGAACAGTTTCAGGTGAAATTGAAGTCTAAAATGTTTCATTAAATTCTGCAGAAACTTTTACAGCACTCAAACGTGGATTTTTCACAAATTTTCTATTTCTAAATCTCTGAACACGTTTCGTTAATTCTGCCGGACGACTTTTTCTTACCTTGTTTTTGATCCGATTTTCATCTTTAAAGTGTTTATCACATACTGCACAGTAGAATGGGATAAATTAAGTAATTTAGCAATATTCCGAACTGATTTACAACTACTATTATGAAAAATAATCAATTTTCGATCAATGCTGTTTGTTGTTTCTTTGCGAGCCATTTTTAAATAATAAATAGAATATTACGGAATAGGCAAGCAAAAATTAAAGCCAAACGATATTTTAAATTACATCACAATTCAAAATTAAAAATAAAGTGCCAGACGATAATTTTAATTATGAATTTATCCGAAAATATTTAAGTGTACGATGACTTTTGTGAGATAAATCTTTGTGTTACTTTCTGATTACTGGTTTCTTAAAAATAATGTTTTACTATGTTTTCAAAATATTTCATGTAGTTATCTAAAACGATAAAAGATCTAAATATTAAATACCCATTATGAAATATTCATTTTAATTAATGGATAGACCCCTATTTCATTGAAAATGGTAAGTGTACGAACACTATTGGGAGCCACTGTATGTATATATATATATATATATATATATATATATATATATATATATATATATATATATATATATATATATATATATATATACGTGGTAAAAAAAACAAAGTTTCCAATACCCAAATTTTGGGCTGATAATTTTCAATTGTCTCTTAAAATATTTATATAAACAACAGGATTCATTATGCCATCATATTATATATATATATATATATATATATGTATATATATATATACAGCGTGTTTGATATTGAATGGGTCAAAAAGAAAACATACCTGTGAAGGTTGTAATTACTTTATTTTGATAAATCAAATTTACAGTGAAACTATTGTTATCCAAGTTTCTAAAGATTTTCTATGCGTGCCCCTTCGGTGACACGACAATTATCTATGCGGCATTCCAGTACCTGCCACACTCGTGATAGAATATCCATTGTTAAGGATTCGAGCACTTCAGTTATACGCTGCTTCATTTGCTGTAAGTCCTGGGGAAATGGATGCACAAACACTTTATCTTTAACATAACCCCATAGAAAAGAATCACAAGGCGTGAGATGTGGGGATCTCGATGGCCAACAAAGCAATTGCATATCGTTTAACCCAGAACAGACAATGCATCGATGGGATAGACTATAGTTTATGTACTGACGTACGTTTTTATGCCAATGTGATGGAGTAATGTCTTGCTGCAGATTGAAGTCGTGAACCGCTTCCTCCAACTGAGGGAAGAACCACACTGTTAGCATATCTTGGTAAATGCACCCGTTTTTTCACTAAGAAAAAAGGACCAAACACACAACTGTTGGAAATGGCGCAGAAAACGTTCACCTTTCGAGAATCACGCTCATGTTCCATTACACCATGTGGATTTTACGTGCCCCCAAATCGTAAATTATGGCAATTGACTTTGCGAGAAATGTAAAGAGTAAATTAATTCGTAAACACACGTCTGTTCGCGAAACCATCTACCTCCAGCTTAAATTGCAAATTCTCACATAAAGCTTTACGCAACGGTTTGTCGGGAGGTTTTAGGACCTGCACCATCTGAAGGGTGTATGGCAGAATTTTAGACGTTCCTGTAACACATGCCCAACCATTTTAAGAGGCACATTGAGTTCAGAACTTCCACAACGCGTTGATTATGTGGCACTTCATAAACACGCTTCACGAATTTTTTCAACCAATTCGGTTCGTTGGCTTCTGGTCGTCCTGGGCTGGTTTTTTCACACAAGCAGGCCGTGTCCTGAAACTGCTTCATGTACCGTTCGATGTTGTGAAGATGCGGTAGTTCTTTACCAAATTTCGTGCGAAAATGTCTTTGAACGACGATAAACGATGATTTTTTTTGCGTATTGCAAAACACAGTACGCTTTCTCCTGCATGGATGGCGCCATTTTGATTAACAGCGCCTCTAGTGGCGATTTCGTAACCGGCAGATTTTTCGCTGTTGCCAGGTAAAACTTGTATAATTGTAGTTTCAGAATTAATTTGTTTCGGCTAGATAAATCACTTAAAGAATTTGTACTATGCTATATATATATGCTATATATATATATATATATATATATATATGCTATATATATATATATATATGCTATATATATATATATATATATATGCTATATATATATATATATACATACACACACACTTCTGATCGATACCAAAAGCAAAATGAAGCACACCTGTCTATACTTTAAATATATACTGCTCTCATAAAATTTATATGTTACTGGATAATATATGTGACCATAAACCTATTGAATCGCAAATAAGGTTTGAATTTTATTTTTGTTTCATAGAAAAAAAAATGAGCGCATATGATGCATAATGTTACACTTAGTGAAATTATTTGAGAAAATAGGGCTAAATTTATAAAATCTAATCCATTATAAAGGGATAAGTAAAAAAAAGTCGTTTTTAGATATCCGTTAGTATTGATAAAAAATCTTTTGACTTGTATATAACGCGTCTATCAATTTTGTATATAAAAGTACATTTCTTTGTACGAAAATATCAATTCGAAATTATTGTTCTGCGATTGGTGTAAAAGCCAATAACTTTGTTTATTTAAATCACTGTTTTTGACTTAAGCCCCCTATACCAGCCTATATATATATATATATATATTGTACTTCACTGAAAAGCATGATTTTTAAAATACAATTTCATCAATAACAAAAGAAACATTATGCTGCTCTATAAGAACAAAAAGGATAAACTGAAACATACAAGTACATATGCGAATAATATCACTGCCAATATCTCTGTCCTGATTAAATAACCTTTTTATTCGATATCCACGCACAGGGGATATCAGTGAGGGCATCAACAAAGCTCTCGAGATTCCCACATATTCGCTGGCTGCATTAAAACCGGAGAGACGTATATTGGCGGCTATTTTTATCAGCCTTTTTTTCCCAAACACTTTCCACTCAAGTGCCCGTATCCGCAAAAGCAACAGATGCAATATATTTCACCTAGACTTCGGTAAAAATTGCTACTCTCAGAGGTACCATACTGGGTCCTTTGCCAATGATAAATAACTAGGCATCCAATGTTTTCGCGACTGGGGGGTGGGGCGGCAGACCAATCACGGGACGCTACGCAGATCCGAGCATCCATCACCTTATATGTATGAATAGATGGATGAATAGTTGGAAAAGTGTAAGGGAATGGTCCCGGGGGAAATTTTCGGAATATCGAAAGATAATTCTAGCGAGCGTAGAGGATTTTCGGAAGATTCCGGTATCGTAAATCGCTTCGTTAAAACTTTTAGTTCGGGGAAGTTTGGAAGTTGATGGGTTTTAAGGAATGATTTAGGCTGAAATCTATGTGACGTAAAAAAAAAAATTTGCATCTGGAGTGATATTTGGAGAATGCTGCTTAATTAAAAAGTACTTTGTTTAAAGAAATGTTTTTGATTATTGAATTCCAGGATTAAATTTATAAATGCCTCATCGCTTTGATAAACATTTTGTAGCACTTGAAATTAAATACTGTCCTTTAGAGTTTCGCATTTATTGATATTATAACCAAATGACAATTTAATCCACTTTTTTAATCCATGTAAACATCGTTGATGCAATAGGTAAATAGTTACTAGTTAAATCAATTTAAAATAAAATGCAGGAATGATAACGAAGAACTGTTAGTTATAAAGAAAAGGGAATGTGCAATGTTATTTGTAGAATATTGAATTATTTAAAGTAGCTGTTTTAAGGGAAAATATCAACTAAAACTGATGATAAGTAATATTGAAAATTTTTAATCCTGTAAAGAAAAATATTACTATTTACAATAGTTATCAAACACTATTGTTATTCATTGATTTTGAAGCGATTTGTTTCTTAAAAAGTGATATTTTTTAACGAGCGGAAAACGTTTTTATCTAGTGTTTGAGTTGACTAACTGAAAATCAGTTACACACTAACGGCCTGTTCACAGTGAATCTGGAGATTTACATAGTGTCAGAGTTAAAAAATTTAAACAAATTAAAAATTCACCAAACTAATTTAGGTGACCACGTGGTACGTCAAACTTATCGCAAGTTATGTCAGCAATATCGGAGCTAACCTAGTAACGTAACGAAACGCTCCGGATGTGATGTTGGCAGGCCTTAAGTGTCAGATCTTTTAACATTACGTACATACCTTCTAGCATCTTAGCATGCTTTATCTGAGAACTCCAAGAATTTCAATTCAGTGGTGCCATCTCTCGGATATTGCAAGGAATTATCAAACGGCCCATGTACTAATGTATCATGACATGATATTGATGCATTCAGTTAATAACATTAAAAACAATGAATTTTAACTGATTTGAACGAATAAGATATAAATGTAGAACGACTTTGTAGTCTGAAAATTAAAAGCTTTATTTTGAAACCTCGTAGTATTTTGATATTTTCTAATTTAGATGATCCTTAAATAAGTAACTCAATATAGATTGTCATTTATTTTAGTAATTTTTATATTTTATGCGATCATTTATTGCTGAGAGTTAAAATAAATTTTAAAATATCATTTTATTTCTGGATTTATAAACGTAACAGTGCTGCTTCTAATAATGTTTGCTGCTAATCATTTTTTAATTATAATTTAGAAATAATTTCAAGAAAAATTGTCAGTTATGCTTGAGAGGCATAAAAAATGTATAATCTCCGTACTCTTTTTATGAAGTATATTTTGTATAATCTTAAACATGTAGAAAAAAATGTACTTTGTTCAGTTAACTGCATTTATATATATGGCAAAACTATGTTTTCGTCATTAAAAATCTATGGCAGAGTAACTATACTGTTGAGATCATTCATGACATATAATTTAATTCAACTTTAAAATGATTTAGAAGTGGTTAATACATAAATACAGGGAACATAAAAAAGGAATTGACTCTCTCCAGTATCTGAACTGATGCACAAATTTTATATTGAACTACCATACAGGATTATGAATTAAATGTACAAGATTACAAATATTTGCTTGAATTTCGTAGGTCAGTATAACCGACAAATAATAATGCATTCTCTGTAAAAATTTACTTATCTTTTTTATTAACAGAATGAAACGAGTATCAATTAAAAGCGTAATTAAAATTTTGTCGTAACATGTCAGGATTAATTCTTTCATTTAACCAACTCGCGATTAATTAAACGTGCTTCAAAATCATTTGTTAGAATGCATTAAAACTTAAACTTGTATTTTTAAGAAACAAATAAAATTTCCTGGAATGTTTCTCCTCTTACAGATTAGTATTTTTTTAACATAGAAAACAAACTAATAGGAATTTAATGACATTTTTACAACAAAGCATGTTTAATGTAAAAATTTAATCAATAGCAAGTAGGTATACTCAAGTAGGTATACTAATGCATTTAATCCCATTGTATGAATTTCTTTTTAAATTTGATATGATACCTCAAAATTTTAGTTTTTAATACTAGTTTTTCTTCGAGAATGAACAAATGGTCACTCGACATTGTTTACACAATATGAAAATAGGACTATTAAAAACATTTTTCTAAATCCAATAAAATGGTTTTCGTTAAGTTATGCAGTGGTTTTCTTAGGAATAGGTATTTTTAAAGCTGTATTTTGAAGTAAATTCCTTTTGTAAATTTGTTATATTTATTAAAATTTTCGATGAATATCGATGAAAAAAATCAATTATTCATCATCCTTGAAAATCCTCACAGATTTTATGACAAATAGCTCGAAAGTGTGCTAAAAAGAGAAAGGGAAAGAATTATTTAAATTCATTTTAATCACAATTTATATGTTTGATAGAGGTTAAATTTATGTTCCCAAAAGTAAATCACCGATAAATGGTGCTACTTCTGAAATATGGGAGAAAACCTGTTGAGAATCTTTGAAAGATGACTTGCAAACCCAAATGATACATTCATTATATAACTTAGATATAAAAATTGCGAGAAATATAAGATTCAATTATAAGTACCAACTGTTTCTAACTTTTATCAATTTCACACAATTGGATTGAAATATAGTTTTCATTTCTTTTCCTCAATTAAAACCTTCATTTCAATTCAAAATTGAAATTAGCCCGAATTCTTCATATATTAAATGCAATTAGAGACCCATCAGTTTAAGTCTGGTCCCTCTCATTGAATAGTTTAAATAATAACTAGTAATAATTTTAGGCATTCAGTTAAAAATCAAGAACTTAATTCGCGCTTTAGAGACATTTAAAATTGTGCAGTTGTTTAAACAGATATTAAACTTCATTCCACGAGAGACAAAATTCTTTCATTTATAAAAGAGAAATAAATATTTTTCAATAAAATGTGAAATTTTTAAAAGACTGTTTTTCCTTAAAATTAAAATTTAAGTGAACCATATATCAACTAAATAAATTTAAAACACAATATTAACATATTTTAATGTAGATGCATATAAGATAATGCGTAAATGGAGAGTTATAGAGGCTGAAAAAGATGAAATTCCGAAAAACCTATGCGCATTGAATCCCAGAGAAAGACGTCCCAGAGAAAGAGGGGAAATATATATTAATAAATTATAATGGAGAAAGCGTAATTGATTTTTAAATCTTTAAACACAGAAATATACTTGTTGGTTTGGAACAGACATTTCACACTTGACCACGCGTTTAACAATTCTTTAATGAATCAATCAGTATCTTTCAATGAAAGAAATTCGTTCATGAGTAAAATTTTTATGTGTCCTATCATCCTCTTAAATTTGCTTAAAATTAAATTCGTACTGAGTATGCTATTGCACATCGTCATATGCTAAAAAATTATTAATAAGAATAAATTATCAATAAGAAGACTAGTGAAGAGGTCTCATGTGAGAAATATGAGATAAATACTGCTACAAATTTTATTTCGAGACAACTGCTCCAAATACTAAGCGAAATGATGCAGTTATCTAATATATTACGTCCTGTGGTAAAGCAATATAGTTAAAATTGTTTCCCATATCACTGACTTTTGGCTAAAAAACTTTGTTTAGAATATTTTCTATCAAATTTATATTAGATACTCTCAGGATAAAATCTAATAAACATCTTTCGTTTTTGAATCTATCTGTTTATTATTATACTTTAAGAGATTGGTTTTACACTGGTTTCAAGTAAAATTATTTTCTGTATAGATAGCCTATTTTTTCACAGGATAAAACATCCTCTAATGAAATTGGGGTTCGTACTTTTTCAATTTAAAATAGGTATTCTGTGTGATAGATGTAATAGCCATTCAGTGTCAGTATTCAGTGTAAGATTTGGTGAAATATTTAACAGCTGCCTTTTGACGTCCCATCATAAAAAGTTTCAAGATGACAAATTCTCTATCACTGCCCCCTCTCCCCTCTCGATACGTATTTATATACAGCATACGTTTTGAAATGAATTAAATACATGAAGTAAAAACTACAGGGCACAGTGGCCCAGTTGCAAGAGCAATGGGCTAGTGATCTGAAAGTCACTGGTTCGATGCTCTCGCTGACAAAACCACTTCCGTTGCATTAATGGCGGCTAGTGCACGTAAAATCCATCGTGGCTGTAATGTCCTTTAAGTCCTCAAAATTACCACTGGAGGTGCGGGGTCAAGTGTTCTGGTCTCGTCACTTGACTCGGTTCAAAATTATGGGACTGGTCCTTTGGCCAAGTCGGACTCCAAACCTTGTGGTGCCAGTAAAAACAGGAGCCGCACCTTCATTGCCCATAGCCTTTGGAACTTGATCTGATGCTGTCGGTCAAGTGGCATTAGCAACAACAACAAGAACAACATCAAAAACTACAACTTAAAATCCCAAAGTTAATCTTACGAGAATTTAACAACTAGAGGTGAAACAGGATTAAAAAATATCGATGAAAATCAGCAAAGAAAGACACGCTTTGCTCAAGTGCACTTCGAAGCCCAAATTTGGATAGGGGAGTAGTAAAAAGGTCTACTTTAGTTTTTAGGCTATTTTACCAAAACCTTACTTTACTTAGCGTGTGCTTGCATCAATTGATGATCCGGCTAAAAGCGAGGGGAAAAAAAGTCAGAATCAAGTACATTATTTTCAAGATAAGAAAAATTTGTATTTTGTGAATAGAATATGTTACATAAAAATATAGAATTGTGACATATAGCATTATATGCATGGATTTACTTGCCAAGTGAGGATGGGGAAAGGTTGAATTGAACTTCTCGTGCATTGATTTCCTTTCAGAAAAAGACGAATCAATGAGAATCTTCCAACAGTCACAAATTACACAACTACCACCGGATTATGATTAACAATTAAAATTCCGAAAAATATTCATGTTTATTAGACAAATTTTCATGTGTTCCAATCGAAGAAACCTAAATATATATATATATAATAAAATTCACATGGCTTTATATATTTAAACCTTAGATAAAATAGAGACGTTATGGGAAAAAAATTACAAATGGGATAAAACTATTGCCAAATAATTCACCATCGCATAGGCATGTTTAAATTCTATTTTATTTCAGAGGAGCTGTGAAGAAATTTCATTAACTAACTTGTAACTACGCTCTATTTTATTTCGCGATCCCCTTAAATCTCTTGTTCATTCTTTTTTAAGTTTAATAGTTACAATTAATTGAAAAGTTAACAATTATTTAAACTTTGTAAAAGGATTTTTCCCTCTTCCAATTTTACATTTTTTTATTATTACCCATATTATTGCGTTAGATACCACACACGTTTAACGTTGAACCATCCTTTTGTTATTCCATTCACACCAGAATATTCCTAATATTTGCGTTAAAATGTTTTAAAAAAATGTTTCTTTTATAAAATAATGATGTCTGACATTAAAAAAAAATCCGCAGAATAAAGAGAGTACGTGACTTGCCTTATTTTATTAGCTGAATACGCCAGAGGTTATCAAATAAATTCTGATGTCCGTTTTATTTTTATAACTTATAGTTAGTCGGAGGAACTAAGGAAAAGATAAGAATATAACGGCAGCTGCAATTCCATTGTTTTTAAAATAAATGATTTTTTTACTGTTTAATCAATAGCATAGTTAAAGATCTTATACAATTTTTTGTGTGTGTTTAACCTAAAAGTTCTGGTTACGTATATTTAGTATGTATACAGGGGATTTAAACTCAGCGTACAAACTTTTAGGGGAGGTAGATAACATAAAAATAAAACAAAATCACTTAGGAATGTATGACTGGAAATGCAAACCTTATCACTTAGAGCAGTAATTCTCAACTTTTTCCTACCTAAGGACCACTAGATGCCTTACCAATTCAATGGCGGATCACATACAGTAAAATAAATGAAAACCTGTACAGGCCTAGGCCGAAAAGCCAATATTTCGCGGACTACATGGAAACGTCTCACGGATAATAATTTGTCCGTCGACTACAGGTTGAGAGTCTCTGAGCTAAAGGATAAACAAAAATGCAGAAATGAAAAGCCAATAATGTGTGGAAAAGCTCTTAATTTTAGCGACACTTTACACTAGGACAGTACGTGTACACGTTCGTTTTTACAACAACTGCTCAAAGTTCTTATCATCCACAGTTATGCACGCTTCACAACGGCCACGCATCGATTGTCGAACACTTTCAAAAATTCCCGGCATTTCGAGGGCGTTTGCAGCTGCGTCGGATATTCTTGTGACGATGTTGGTAGCAGAGTCAACGGGCGTCTCGCAGATCATGGATTTGAGGGCCCCATAGAGGAAGAAATGCAGACTAGATAATTCTGGCGATCGTGGAGGCCATGGGACGGGTCCTCTACGCCCAATCCTTCTAAGTACTGTTCCAGTAATCATGTACCACACGGTAATAATGAGCTGGAGCCCCATCGTGCTGGAACCACATTGCACACTGAACACGCATTGGAACAATGTCCAATAATGCCGGTAGTACCTCCTACAGAAAAATGCGATATTTCCGGCCATCCGGTTGGCGTGGTAAGAGGTATGGCTCGATTAAGTAATCAGCAATAATACCCACCCATACATTCACCGAGGACTGTTGTTGGTCATTATGTGGTCGGTTTCATCGTGGGTTGTTGTGGCTCCACACATGAACATTGTGTTGGTTAAAGATCCCTTCACGAGAGAAAGAGGACCCCAACTACAGCGCCCTCCAGCGTCAAATTTGCGTTTCCTGTCATACCTTCCTATGTGATTCTGTTTTTGTATTTGAGTTTTATATCTCCCCTTAAAGTTTGTACGTTGAGTTTTGAATCACCCTGTAGATCCAGTAAGAATTACATGCATTCAGTTTTTTTAATTATAAAAATCATTTAGTTGTTACCGAAAAAGATTTATACGACTTATGAAAATTTTATATTATTTATAAAAATAATAATAATTTGCTAATGCCCTACTGTATCATGAAAGACAGTTTTACTCCTAACGATAGGTAAGTTTGAAAATTAATTTAGCTTAATTAATGGGAAATCATCCGTTTGAGATTTTCTAAATTGCAAGGGGCAGTTTTCAGATTCATAGTTATGGAGAAATAATAAAATCCCATAATATAATTTATTTCAAAATTTAAAGTTCTGTTGTTTTTAATATTTTATACTTTGTGTTCTTTTTATCATTAAATCATCACCTTATGCTCCGTTACAACATTATATCATTAATAGTATTCAGAGGTGTTGCCTAAGGGAGTTTGACCGCACTAACCCTGAGGGTAAGCACAAATGGACTCCAATCTAGTCTGTAACAAATACTTAAAAGCCCCTGACATAAAAAATTTTAACATGAGAATAGAGTTTTAATTACAGATTGAAATTCAAGCGGTCGTCATTCTAGCTGAGCCCACACATGAGGTGAAATTAACAAAATAAGATGTTTCTGGCTACAGAGCCACATTATTCAAAGTAAACATTCATAGCAATCATTTAAAAGAAATCTACCTCTGAATTATTTTTCCCACACTCATTTATTGAATAGATAAATTTATTTTCTTCTTTTGCATTATTCATACATACAAATATCATTAGAATGAGCTAAAATTATCAAACCTTTTGCAGCAAGTTTTTTTAACATCACTGAATCGATTTACTGCTGAGAGTGTAAGGAATTTACCAGGGATTACATGAGCGAATTTTTTTTTTTATAGAATCACATCGAAAAGAATGATGCATGAAGTTGAAATAAACAACAAATACAAGAACATAAAAACAGAAGTGGATTAAAGAAATTAGTAATAAATAAATGAGAGTTTAAATTTGAATGTATAATTCCTTTGGCTTACCAATATAGAACGTATAAGCTCTTCCGACAATTTCAGGATAATCAACTAAACGGAATATTAAATTTATAGAAAATCTAAGGGAAAGAAACTCTCAAAGGATTTCATACAAAATTTTACCATGGAGAAAAGTACTTTACAGAATATTATTTTTTACTCTCGTGAAATAGGTTTCATATAAAAACCACTTAAGGATTTTGATTAATGTTAATTATACACTACTACTTTCTCTGAGTATTTTAATATTTGCTTTACTTTTTGAACGTCAAAAGAAAATAACAGATTGTTTATCCCTTGATATTAAGGGTAAGTTTTGTAAATCTACCAGCTTACAGATTTATTTAATTAAATATATTGTGTATAACTCAATAAAAGTTACAGAAATTCTCCACTGGTAAATAATTCTGTTTTTAAACAACATATTAATTTCTTTTGCAGAAGGATATAAACTAATGAATTGAAAAAAAAAATAATCATTAAATATGAAATTAATTTAAAACACTTCTGTGAAATTAATTGATAAAATAATTGAAATGAATATAATTACTAAAATACGGCACGAATTAATTTTCCACAACAATCATAGTCGCAATGCTTTGGTGAATTAACATCACACTGTTAGAAATGTTGCTATCTTAAGAAGAATAATATTTCAATATACTGCACTGTGGACAATCTATTAATTCTGAAATTATGGAGCCGAACTAAATAAATTAGGTACGAGTAGTTCATAGCACAGTATTTCATAGATCTGCGTTAACTATTGTAATTCCATCATTTCCGTTACTCACAGGTTAATCCAGCACGCGTAATGTGTATAAAATGAGCACGATTTCTCCATGGCTGGGAATGACCCTCGCGTTTTGCCCGGGTAATGTGCGATTCACAGTTTAAGCCTTTGAACAAGAAAAGAAGAATAATTCTGTAAATTTAAGCCTAAAAAAATTAAGCTTTATAGCTAATAAGAAAAATTTTATCAATGATTAACTTTTTTTATAAACTTTGTTGTACTCTTTTGTCGATCACAGGCAGACATATACTGAAATATTAATAATCAGAATTTGTACTGCCTTCTTCAATTTACAAAGTGAAATTTCTCCTGAAATGTTGATGAATTTATAATCCTAGACTTTCCTATAATTTCTCTCGTTTCTAGATCATGATGAAATCCGCATCAATTCTTTATTATAAGCATTTTATACTAACCAAGAAAATTGTCTTCGGGTATTTACCGAGAAAATATTTACCCCTGATCATAATTTTACGTGTATCACTTTCCCTATTTTGTTGTACTTTAAAGTCGATCCCTAAAACATCTATACTTACTGCTAAACAGAATTTGCAACGCGTTCTCCAATTTACAAAATGAAGTTCCTTATAAAAAGTTGCTGAATCTATAATCCTAGACACTTTCCTATAATTTATCTTATTTCTAGATGATGATAAATTCCGTATCAAATCTTTACTGGAAGTTTTATTTTTAAACAATCCAAGAAAGATGTCTTTAAGTTGTGACCAAGAAAATTGCTGCTGTTGCATCATAACTTGACATGTATCCCTTTCCCTACTTACATACAGTGCTAAAGTACGAATCAACTAGATTTGTTTATAATCTCACTGAAACCGTAGTTGGGATTAGTCATCATATAAAAGTTATCGTAAAGGTATTCATAGATGGAAAGAATACAATCTTGGTGGAAACTTTCAAAGGTTCATTTCTTATTAAAATATCTAAATGCTGTTGTATAATACCTTTTCCAAAGGTATATAAGTTTCGTGTATTTAGATAAAATTTGATTTTGTGAAATTTTAGAGAAAAGAAAATTTTGTTAAAATCATGAAAACTAAAAATCTTATTTTATATCAAGAATTATAAGAAAAGTATTGACCGTTTGGATATTTTTAATAGTTTAATAAATTTAAGCTTTTGGCCCATAAAGGGCAATATATCATACTTTATGGTAAAATAATATAACTATAAACATATATAAATACAACTACGTTATATGAAATATGAGACGTCAAAATTAATAGTACATACCATTATTATAATATTTTCATTCAACAGTACTCATAATTTTGTTTCCTGCAAAAGAGTGTAAAAATTAATATCAGATGGCAAAATTTTTTTTTAAAATGTAACACGCATAATATTTAATATATATTCATGAGGCACATATTACTTTTAGAAGTAATACACGAAGTAATTATTAAAGATTCCTTCTTCATGAAAACATTTAAGGTATAAAAATAATTGGATTCATTCTCTCTCTCTCTCACACACACACGTATGCATATATCTAAGCTAAACTATTTTTCATGCCACAATGTAATGAAAACAAACTTAATTTAAAGAAATAGTAACAAAAATTTGTATATTAGCCGGATCTTTCTGTCTTAAATGCCTGCATTAGGTCTATTTTCCCTGGTGTTTTTGAATAGTAAATTTAATTCATGAAAATATAAATTAGTTAAGAGTATTACAGAGACTTACAGATATAACTTACATTACAGATAGCCAATGGCATTGTAACAAGGACTTTCAGCAAGAAAAATATAATAAACCCAGATTGTATATAAAAAAACCAGATTTTAAAAAAAATCAACTTTTTAAGATACATACTTTTTTAATATAAATGATACAAAAAAATTCAAATAAGATAATACACATCAAGTTTCTAAGATTCCTTGAAGTTTAATTTAACTTATTTTATTAAACTGTCATCAGATTTAATCCGCTTCATTATTTACCTTCAAATTGAATTTCTAATTTTTATTATGCTTACATAATAGTCTATAATATGCTCCTTATATTACGGCTTTTATTAGCTCTGTTTTAGGTACCCGGATATGACAATTTTGAAATTTATTTATTGCCTCCTTTGCCGTCTTGCAATCTTTTACGGTGTCAGTTTAAGAGAATTAGTATTTTTTATTTGTTATTATTCTATTAACTTGTGAAAAAAATTCTTTCAACGTAGGCAGAAGACTTAGGTAAAATGGTTAAAAGACTCGTGAAGTTTGATAAAATTTCATAATGGGGTTTTAATGAATCCATATTACATAACTAATACCAAAATTCTGGGAATGGCTTTGTAAGAGGGACACATGTCACGATTCAATAAATTGATCTGCTGAATTATTTTGAATTCGAACTCATACGAATATCTTTGTAAGCTGCAATTTTATTTATTATATAATCAGATATAAATATAAAATTTCTTGCTGTATTTTTAACTTAATAGAAACCTAGATTTTGATATATTTTTAAAAACAAGCAATAAAAAAATACCCTCATAAACCTATATGGTCGACGAAAAACACAGTTCTGGGTTTATAAACCCAGGTATGTAACCCTTGATTGTGGCAATACATTCCTTTGCAAATAGAGACAAAGCATCTTAATAAACCATATAAATAGCATAAAAAAGTAATTTTCTTAAAATCCTCTTGAGGCATTGTAACAATACATTTCTTTGCCGGTAGAGTCAAAGCATCTTAATAGACAATATAAATAGCATAAAAAAGCAATTTTTTTAAATCATCTTCAGGCATTGTAACAATACATTCCTTCCCCGGTAGAGTCAAAACAGCTTACTAAACCATATAAATAGCATAAAAAAGTAATTTTTTTCAAATGATCTCGCATTGAAACAATACATTATTTTGCCGATAGAGTCAAAGCATCATAATAAACCATATAAATAGCATACAAGTAATGTTTTAATGATTTTAAGGCATTGTAACAATCTGTTTTTTTGCTCGTAGAGTCAAAGCAGCTTAATGAACCATATAAAAAACATAAAAAAGTAATTGAAAAATGATCTTGAGGCATTTTTACAATACATTCCTTCGCCGGTAGACAAATCATCTTAATAAACCATATCGTCGGTGTTCTGTAGAAAGGGCGAATATCTATGCAAATATATATACATAATCGACCTTTTTACAGAACACTAACGATATAAATAGCAAAAAAAAATTTATTCATTTAATAAAGCGGCTTGAGACATTGTAAGAAAACATTCGTTTGCTGGTAGAGTAAAAGCATCTCCATAAGCTATATAACTAGCAAAAAAAAGTTAAAAATTTTTGTTTAATAAAGTGGCATGAACATTGTAACAAAACATTCCTTCACCAATAGATCCAAAACATCTCACTAAACCATATAACTAGCCAAAAAATTTTTTTATTTATTTAATAAAGTGACCTGAGCCCAGAAAAACTGATATTGCTCTATAAACAAAAATATTTTTGCAAGTTTCTTAGCGCGATAATCATCCAGCTCAGTGAAAGCTATATTTCACCTAAAAAAGGAATAAAATTCGATGTCCTCAAAGGCACTATAACTGTCCCCTTACGAATGATATATAACTATGGATCCAATGTTTTGGCGACTAGGGGTGGGGACGTGAACCTATAGCGAGACGAGAAGTAAACGTCCCAAGCATCTATCACCTCCTGTGTATAAGAAGATAGATGGATAACCGGGAGAAAGTGAGGAAAATGCCTTAAGGGAAATTTTCAGAATATTGAAGAATAATACGTCTTCGCTGCCTCAGGTTTTCTGCAGTTTGTATTATAAGGATTCCGAATGATGGATCACGGATGCCAAATATAGCTTAACGCGAACAAATAAAAAATAATTCTTATAAAATTTTTTAAATACTATGAATGTTGTTGAGTTTAACAGCAAAATAGGACGTCCAGCGATAATATGTATCACTCTATAACCAATATACTCACCAATATTCTTTGTTTTTTTTCCAGTATTAAAAAAAAATATGCATCTAAATACTCAGAGTTCGGAATCAGAGTCATATACATGCAGACATACATACATATATACATATATACATATATACATACATACATATATATATATATATATATATATATATATATATATATATATATATATATATATATATATATATATATATATATATATATATATATGCGTGTGTGTGTGTGTCTAGTTGGAAAAATTATGTGTTATCAGATGAGTGGTTCGTTTGAGGTTGAAAGGTCCTTTTTTGCATATTATTTTTAGGGCGAACATCCTAGGTTCTTGGAAAGCAGTAAAAAAAATCTCTCCTGACCATTTTATGATTACACTCCCTTTGTATATATACGCAATGTGAGCTGACCGATTTGCATTAAAAGAAATAGAAATTGAGATATCATTACAAAGAATATTGGTACATACTATTACATACTATTATAGTGAATGTCTTGATAAAATTTGATTAAATACATATCTTTTGCTGTGATATTCGAATAAATAATTATTTACAGGCAATATACGAGAGAAATAAATTTTGTTTCTAATGTATAGTATAATACTTTTCATGTTAAAGCACTTTACGCTCTGGAAACACATAATAATGAAGTATCATTTTTATGAAAGGATTTTTTTCAAAGAAATGAAACAATAAACATTATATTTTTAAATATACAATAGTATATAGAAGTTTTTTTTTGTTTAAATAATATCCATATTTTCAAATGAGCAAAAATGCAAATGTAGGATCAATTTATTTTAAAAAAAAATAAGAAGACATCGATAATTTCTTTACATTTTCAAACAATATTTTCGTTTTTTAATAGATTATAAATAAAATATCGACGTCAATATGCTCATCAATAATACTTCCGCGTAACTCTAGTATTATACAATATATAATGTTATAAAATAGTTTCCTTTAACCAAGGAAAGGAAAGGAGAAAATAATTTTCCACAACTTTTGGACACAATCCAGCGCTAAAATTTGTTAATACATTCTAGTTCATTCTATTTTCCACCAGCTTTAAACTTCACAATTTCATTTTGGCGATCACTGAACTTTTGCTGTAAACGTAGATGAAAAAAAAGCACAAGAGAAATAAAAATTGACGACAAAATCGTCCTCTATGATTCTCTCGACATCTAACACAAGGAATAAATAGCCATGACATCTCTACAGATTGCATTTAATTCTGAACTGACGGTAATGACGTTAAAAATTCCCGATGATGAAAAATAGCGGCGTAATCGCACGTGGGGCTTATCCATCATTTTAAATATATCGAAATGTTTCTATGACCTCCTTTCAAAGAAAACCATCCAGAAAAAAGCGCTCCAAAAATATAACATTAATAACATCCAAATTACTGAAAACAAAATAAAAATGAAAAAAAATTTCCAATACCCAGCCAAACTCGTTAAGAAGTGAAGATGAACTCTCAAAACATCCATTAACTATCTCTTAAGAGCTTAGCTAGCATCATTTTCCTTACTTCGATAACTTTATTAATGTTAGGAAGTGTCGAATCTTATATCCAGCACAAATGTTGGCAAGGAATCAAGAATAATGTACCCATGCATTTCCGTTTAACAGTGGTTCAAGGAGAGACTGACGTTTTTGATAAACATTCAAGTGCTAAAAAATAAATGGCATATTGTGGCATATGTGAAATACTTTCATATAATCTGAGAACTCAATTTTTTATGTTACCCTAAAAACTTGCTCAAGATTTAAGATTCGGGGACAATTGCTGCCAAATTTTCAAAAGAATTACGATAAAATACGGCTCAGGGAATGACGCATAAGTAGAGCAAATCTGTATAAATAATCTCTTCATTTATCTAAAATAAAAGAAATTTATTTATCTTTTCCTGGATTTGACCAAATTAATGATGTAAATTATATATATGAGGAAGTTTTTGTTTACAGAATCTTCATAATTAGTTTTAAGCCTGTCCTTCAGTTCTTCTTTAATGCCAAGAAGAGTTTCCTGTATGTTGTATAGTCTGAGACAGTACGGAAATACAGTTTTATTATCAAATATTGCATCGTTTGAAATCATAAACCCAATATTGTTCCGTTTTTCCTGGGTTCGTTAGGATTTTATAAAATCTCTTCAGAAACTGCACACAAAATAAAATTTATTATTCTGTAAATTCTTCAGGGGCATACACAAATTCAAATAGAAAACAAGTAACAACTTTCTACTATACAGCAGAAAACTCTAAAAACACAAATCAGGATACCAGAGTATTTAATATTGTGACGAATTTTGCCAATCTAAGGTTATCCAGCCAAATTTGAGAGTTATCGCCAAGTTGGCGATGGATTTGGAGACTTATTTTGTTCGCCAAATTTGGCGATATGGCGTCAAATGGTCGCCAACATTCTAGATCTTTTTCGTACGTTCTGGAGATTTCTAGCTGGCGGCCGATAGGGGGCGCTTTGGAAGTCTATGAATATACCTGACATTGGCACTGGAAGTCAGTGTTTTTTAAACAAGTTATTCTCCTCGTAGCTCTTTATTCAATACCTGTCTGGTTCTATGCCGCGAACACTCATATCCATAAACTGGAGGTGATCCAGAACTTGACTCTCTGACGTATTCGCCGAGCGACTCGTTATATGCCTAAAAAAACCAAACGACGGGACTTCAGCATCCTTTACTTCAAGGAAACTGCACTTAAACTGTGTAAGATTTTTTTTATAATATTCCTAACATTCGCAATGAGATTATAGCTGAGTTTCCCGACTATGACTATTCCCACCGTGCTAACCGCAAACGTCCTCAGGCGTGTTTTCTTAAGAGCTAACACTGTCTCTTCTATCTTGCTAACTTATTCTTATTTTTAAACTCCTCCCTCTTGTATTTTTACCAACCCCCTAGAACTTTACTATAATCTCAGTGCGAATATCTTCCTCATTTTTCTTAAATAACTGTGGCAACTCTTGCCCAGTGGATGCGCGTGAGCCTTGTAATTTTTTCTCCCGGTTGCGATTCCCGGCGTTTCCTTTTATTTTACTATTACTTATTTTACTTGTATTATGTTTTTACTGATAAGGGCCTATTTATGATATTTAATTACCTGCTGAGCAAATATATTTCTGATGCATAATGTTACAGTTGGAGAAAAAGGCCTACAGACCTTGGAGCTCCGACAAGTTGAAATACCTGAACCTGAACCTGGAAGTCAGTGTTCTCTTCTGCTGCTTATTGGATGTATTGAAAGACCGTTAGGTGTAGATTGAAGACTCTGTTATCCTGACTTTTGATTTATAGTTTACTGTTGTAAAGAAGACAATTGTTACGTGTTTTCTATTAGTAATTGTGTATGCGTCTGAAGAATTTAGAGAAAAATAAATTTTATTTTGTGTGCACTTTCTGAAGAGATTTATATTCAATACCATCGAACCCAGAAAACGGAACAATATAATACACGCCTAACGCACTTTCAACGCATTCAATTCTCAGTAGAAAAGAACTGAGTTCCAATGACAATGTCAGGTACATTTATAAACTTCCAAAATGCCTCCTATCGGTCAGTCAGCGAGATAACTCTAGAAGCTTCCAGAAAGGTCTAGACGGCAAGTAGGCTACGATTTGATACCATATCGCCAACTGTGGCGAAATATCGCCAAATTTGGCAACCAAAATAAGTCACCAAATCCATCACCAATTTGGCGATAATTTTGGCTTTTCCGACTTTTACGAGTTGTTCTTAAATGTCAAGAAGAGGTGCTTCTATTTTGTATAGCCTGAGACAGTACAGTAATATAGTTTTATTATCAAATATTGCATCGTTTGAAATCATAAACATAATATGGAACGAGATACTCGTCTCTAGCTTTGGACTGAAAACTCTTTAGAGGCCCTATAGATCCATCACCTAGAATCATATACCAATTCTACGCTCAGATACAGGGACTTCCAAATAGCAAACATCGAAATAAAATGTTTCATCTATTGAAATACATTATTAAAAAAAATTAAACTAAGTAAAGGTAGAATACTAATAGGGAACATAAAAAGATCCATTTCTAAGACATTACACGAGAGAAAATAAAGCAAACATAAATTTTATTCAAGCTAATTTTTTAAATCAATTTTATATGAATTTAAAATAAATATAGGATTAATAAAACTACATTGCAATTAATAACCTTGCATAGAAAAACTATATAATGAGTAAGTTTAAGTTAAATAATTACTGTAACACTTTGCAGTCCAACAATTAGTCAATAAAAAAAATTATTAATAAAAGTATCTAGCTTCAAGTTCTCACCTAACAGAAAATTATTAGCAGCAAATATTATTTATGAATCATTTTTGGCATCCATATAAACATATTGCAGTTACGAATAAGTTAAATGAAAACTATATGTGTTTTAAAAAATTGCATCGATGTTATACTATAGAAAGCATGTATTACGTTTTTTGGCAAATGTATGTCTATTTAAATCTTCTGCTTTGAGGAACTGAAGTTTTATCCTTTAAAACTGGCAAAAATAGATTATGTTGTCAGAAAATAACTAACAAGTTATTTTTAAGCCTGTGTACACATTGTAATAAAAAAATTCTATGGTTAAATCATATATTTGCGTTAATTTAAAGTGAGTATAATCTGGAAGGATAATTCTTATTAACACATAATAGAAGAATCTTATTAATCATAAGAATAAAATTAAAGAAATGATAAATTTGAATTTTCCTTAGATAAATTTGAAATAAGGTAATACTTCAAATTCCTTTGCTTAAAATCAAGCGATGAATAAAATACATGTGCATACAAGTATGAATGTTATAAAACATCACCTTCATTTTCGGCAGAGATAAGAAAAAAAATCACATATTTTATCTAAAGTATGAAACAAAGTTAAAAATTGAATTAGAATAATATGATTTAAAATTCTATTTATGTTCCTATTTCATATAGTATTATTTTAAATGGATACAGAAATCTAAGTAATCAAGAACTCTAATGAAAATAATAAGATATTCGCTTATTTTTATGAGATTAAATGTCTGCAAACATTGAAATCGAGAATGTCGTTTGCTTTTAAATTTATATAAATTGCACATTCCCAGTCAAATTATTGCATTTCATAGTTATGAGTAAGAAAATTTATAACATTATAAGAGCAAACACAGGGTTATTAGTTTCAGGAAACTAATAACATCTTATTCCTAAAAACTTTATTTCCAAAGAATGCATTTTCCACCCTCTCGACCTATTCTTTGTGATTCAATTTCATATTACATTGTTTAACTATTTAGAAACAAGCATTAAAATTATTAAGTTACTTTTTTCATTCTTCTAAAGGAAGAAAATGTTAATGTAAATTATATGTCAAATATTAATGTTATTAATTACAAATTATATAACCACAAAATACACTTGGAGTTTGCAGAATATTTCTATTCTCGTATCAAATATAAAGAACATTACCTCCTTCGCATATAAATTGAAGTTTTGCATAACAAGAATTATAGTTAAAATATGCAACAACCTGGTAGTATGTATACGAAAAGAATAGAAATCTTAAAATTGCCAAAAAGTAACTATTAAAGAATATCTAACAAGAATGATAAATGGAAAGTTAGAACAAAGTTTTAGTTTCAAACCCACGTTGCAAATAGTGCGTTAAAGGTTATATTTCTGGCAATATGGAAAAAAAGTTTAATTTATTCCATGTCATGTATAGTTGATAACATATATTACATATTGCATGCACTTAAATTAAATTTTGTTTCAAAAATATTCTTTCCACGCAAAATTCATAAATTTATTCTGTTATCCATTTTTTGGTGTAGTATTAATTCATATGTCAAGGGGAGTCTAGTCACTTTATATGTTTAATATCATTTGTCTATCGATATTAACAATGTATCGAAATGTGTTAATTTAGACTATGGAAATAAGTCGAATATTATATACTCTTTTTTATCTTAAGTCGTAAACACTTCGTTCAAATACTTACAAAAATATACTTTAGCAGCATGTCTATGCATTATTTATAGACTTGCAATATTTTGATAATTTTCTTTACTATTTCAACACATCCGCCGAAGATTAGCAAGTGAACGCTGGAAGTTTATTTTCATTTAGAATTGTATCACTCTAAAACTGTATATTTTCCAAACTTCAGTCACTAACTATATTATACATTTGTAATTATACGCGTAGCCGCCCACATCGTAAAGTGGTTAGCTCTACGAACTTTCAAGGAGTGTGATCGCTAAAATACAGAAATTAAAGAAGCTATAAAATGAAGAAGTAACCACATTCGCGGTATGGAATGAGTAAAAGTTTTTTCTTTCTAATGCGTAGGCACTTGTTATTAACGACGTAGTGTTGATGGCTACTTTATTATGGTAGCACCAGCTTAGGTGCTCCTCTAATATCCATTTATAATCATACGGGTATAATCATACGGGTACCACCATTTTAGGTAATCCCATATTATCCATTTATAATCATACGCGTAGCCGCCCACATTGTAAAGTGGTTAGCTTCACGATTTTTCCAGGAGAGGAATCACTAAATTAAAGAAGTTAAAGAAGCTGTAAAATATAGAAGTAACCACATACGCGGTATGGAATGAGCGGAAGTTTTTTTTTCCTAATGAGGAGGCACTTGTTATTAACCGCGTAGTCTTGATGGCTACTTTATTATGGTAGCCCCATTTTAGGTGTTCCCATTTTAACCATTTATAATCATACGCGTAGCCGCCCACATTCTAAATTGGTTAGCTTCATGAACTTTCACGGAGAGGAATCGTTAAAATAAGGAAGTTAAAGAAGCTCTAAAATGAAGAAGTAACCACATTAGAGGTATGGAATGGGCGAAAGTTTTTTTATTTTCTAATGCGAAGGCACCTGTTGTTAACCGAGAAGTTTTGTTGGCTAATTTATTATGGGAGTACCATTTTATGAGGGGTAGCATTGCTCACTATGATGAGACAACACGATAAAGACCAAGCCTTATTCGGGATTTGAACCCAAGACCACTGCGTGTAAGATTACGTCTCTAACCACTACACTATAGGTTTGGTAAGGTTGGGAAGCTACAGTTCTTTTTTTCGTTACACGATGGCTAAGTAGATCGGGACCTACAACTTAGGCGATTCCGAAAGCTACAAACATTACTGCTAATGGTGGGACTCAAACTTATAGACCCTGTATCGAAATCCAGCACCGTAGTTATTCGGTTATCATCCGGTCCACTACTCTAAAGGAATGGGTGATTGTTGAAGACAAATACATGCCGTGCTTAAAAACAGAAATCCCCAGTGCCGTATAGTTTTTCAGTTTCTTAGGATATTTTTACAGCTTATTTATACTTTCACCAGAAATGATCAAATTGAACCAATCTTCACACTAATATTGAAAATTTAATTATGGAAATAAAATTGATGAATTTCAAATTTAAAAATATGAAATTTCCCAAAAATTTCTGAGTTTTTTCGCAATGAATTCCAGTCGAAAGTAAGGAATTAATAAAATAAATACTTAGAAAGCCAAATAATAGCATTAAAATTTCATGGTCTATGCAAAAAAGCATATCTTTAAGAGAAAGAAAAACTGTAAAAAGCTAAGTGTATACTAACGTATACTGGCTAAATAGCAAAGTCGTATTTCATATGAGATAAATATAATATTATGTGTCGATGGTCATAAGCATAATTTTTGTGGAACAGGAAAATCTCACCCATCAGTAGATACCTTTATCATCTCAGAATTAATTAGTAAACCCAAACTGAACGTGATAATATCAATTTCGACTCTGAGGCGCTCCAGTGCCTTAGGCTGGTCTGTATTAGGACTAGTCCAATCTCCAAAGCAAATCTTCGTAGAATACACGTCAGGCATCATTTCAAATATTATAGAGAGCAGAAAATATCCCATTTTTCTTTACATTATTAAAATTTAAGGATATTTCTGTTTATATTGTTTATATTCAAAAGATAATTTGTCCCTAATGTTGTTGCCTTATATTTAAATTTTTTGTAAAACGAAAATCAAAATAGCTATTGTTAAATAACTTCATACATACGAAAACAAATAATTTTTGGTCTTCCTTTTTAAAATTATCACTCATTTTTCCCTCTTAAAATTTTTTGTCTGCAGATTTACATTAAAATAATCATATTCTCGTTTTTCTTTTGATCCCGATGCACAATTAAAGACCCTGATTTAATTCCTTTCTATTCCCTCATAGAAATATATAGACATCTAAATTTCTATTTTCTCTTTTTTGAGAAGTAATTCGTAGTTTATATAGAATTTAGATGATCTAATCTGGCTAATTATACACTGCTGGCCACCCAAATTGCAACACCAAGAAAGACAAGAGATATCACAACAAAATTTATTTTGTAGATAACATGTTGACCAAGTATCAAATGATTAAATTTATAGACTTCTGTGAAGTGTGGTTCCTGCCAAAATCAGTAGCCAGAGTAGCCGCCATTGTTGGAGATCACCGCTGCCACACGCCTCGGCATTAATTCAAAGAGACTTTGGATGAGTTCTTGGGGTACAGCAGACCAAGCAGCTTCCACACGTTGCCAAAGTTGATCTGCTGTGGCAGCTGGGGATGGAATCTGGGTCAATCGTAGAGCAACCATGGACCACATGTTTTCTATCGGCGAAAGATCCGGAGAGCGAGGCGGCCAGGGAAGCAATTCAATCTGGCGATTGACGAAGAACCGTTGGACAATGCGTGCCACGTGTGGTCGCGCATTATCCTGTTGAAATACGGCTGTGGGCAAGCCCTGAAGGTAAGGAAGGACAACTGGCTCCAACACCTCGGAGATGTAGCGCTGGCTGTTTAAAGTACTGGCAATGCGTACTAGAGGTGTGCGAGAGTGATATCCAATACCGCCCCATACCATAATACCCGGTGCAGGACCAGTGTGGCGGTGCATAACGCAGCTGTTCAGCATCCTCTCTTCACGGTGTCTCCAGACTCGAATGCGACCATCGTGGTGTTGCAGACAGAAGCGTGACTCCTCAGTAAAGACAATTTCATTCCATTCTGCCGTCCACATCCTTCTGTCATCGCACCATTGGCGGCGGAGACGTCTGTGGTTCTGCGTCAAGGGTAGACAAAGCAATGGACGTCTTGCGGACAGACCACTCTGCTGTAAACGGCGTCGAATGGTACGCGCAGACACTGGATGATGCGTTACAGACTGCATGTGCTGTGCTATGGTTCGTGATGTGACTGAGCGATCCGTCACTGCCATGCGCACAATTTGCCTGTCATCACGTGAAGTGGTGCGCTGAGGTGGTTGCGATCAAACACGCCGGTCCGTCGTACCCTCCTGCATCCAACGATCACATATCCGCATTACAGTTGTTTGGTTTCGTCCAACACGACTACCGATTTCCCTGAAAGATAATCCACAATCTCGGTAGGCCACTATCCTTCCTCTGTCGAACTCGGATACTTGATCAAAAGATGATCGCTGTTTTCGACGAGGCATAATTGATCGTTTTTTGAAAAAACCACAAGAAAAACACAATTGCCGAACTTGAAATCGTCGAAATCTCCAAGCCTTAAATAGAGCTTTGAAGTGGAGCCACAGGCGCGAGTGATGTGCGTCTGCGCTGAAATTCTAATCATTTGCATATCTCACCTCCGCTAATGCATGTTGTAAATTTCATGTTATTTGCATGTTTCCTTCAGGGTGTTGCATTTACAGTGGCCAGCAGTGTACAATAGACCCGATATTAAAGATATACGTTGCATATATTTCTAATCATGATAAGAGTACTGAAATTTTACTGTAGTTACTGCAATTTTACTGTAATGACATTTTTCGATTTTTTTTTTGTATAAAAATACCTACGAATAAAGAGGGAATTTTGGTGGTTTTCTTGTTTCTGATGGCTCCTGACCGGAATTTCCAGACCAGTTCCAGTTACGCTTTTGGGGAAAGTCTTGCATCGTGTTCGGCTGAGGTTTATAATAGCACCTCAAGGGTCGGAGTCCATCATAGCTAGGTGCCACCTCAATTTTAACCAAGCATCTGGGGGGGGATCATACCCTATCTCAAGTTTAGGTAATTTTAGTGTTATACTGATAATGAACTTGCTTCATAGTTATAAAATTATACAGACAATGGTCGCGCAAACGCAAGTGCCCTGCAACCCCTGATAGACTTGTGTATAATTTTGGGGTTCATTACAATAATATTAATAAGTAAATCGGTTTAAATTATCCAAATAACTGATGAGGTACTACTTGGTGACTATATGTTGGTAAATATTTATGTAATTTTGTGTCCTGGCTGTATGCTCTTCCATCTTACAGACCTATGGAAAATCTAAGATCGACTCATTTACTGCTCTCTAATCCTGGCTTTAAAAAAATGACGTAAATAACGGAAATCATCCCTCATTTTGTGCTTTATAATCTTCAATTATATTCCGTAAAAGTGCAATTCCCAAATAATGCGAGTAGAAAACACCCATTGTCCCGCCTTAATTAAGCTGTTAGTGTCATACATAATTACTTTTGCCTTCTACAGTCATCAACTAATAATAAAAGGGGAGCTTCGCCACAAATGAAATCATTCAGCAGCTTCCCCTCCTGCTTTTACTGCATTTGAAAACGAATCAATATTTTAAGCATTACTGTCCTCTGCTCGGCGAGAAGAGAGGCCCATTTTGACGTAAATTCAAATATAAAATGCAGTTGCCGCGCTTATTTCCATATCTAAAACTGGAGTTATCTCACTTTTCTGGAAGGACGAAAGTTGCGTATCTCTATTACTTCATTTCCTGCCAAAGACTCGGCGGAACTGGGCCAAAATATTCATTCCAATACCGGGGACATTTCCCATTAAATTCTCATTTCTCGCTATCTCGCGCCAGTACCGTTGTCTAGGAAACTGATACGATCTTCCCGACAGATTCGAACAACCCCACTATTTCGAACACTGCTGTGTGGGCTCCCCGTGACGGAAGAGGATGAAATGGCGATATAGGTAGTGATAAATGGTTTGAAGTCAGCAATATATTTAGAATGTTATGTGATAAATTAAATGTGGGGTTTTCAAAATAATTAAATGTTTAGGGAATATTTTAGAGGAGTTACGAAGTTATTTATTGTGTTAGGTAAAGTGTGGTTCAGAATTCTCTCGGAAACGTACTTCAGGTTTATTAGTTTTCGAAAGCAAAGCAGATACTGAAAATTTGGGGGCATTATTGCAATACAAATCGATTCACTGTGTAAAACAGGGGACTAAATAAGCTTTTGAATAGTTTTATCCTACATATTCAAAGCTAAATAAAGTCCTCTTCGGACATCGTGCTGAGAAAACGACCGCCCATATTAACAGTAATAGCATAACCATAACTTTATATTTTGCCATACTCTTATTATTTGGAAGCTGTCAAATTTTCATTTTCTTCATTCATAAAACTCGAACTATTTTATATAATACTATTTTTTGTGAGTTTCTGAATAGTTGAATATTTTCGTACAAAACATTCAATATACAATATTTCAGTACATTCAATATATAATATTTTATATTGTCTTCTTTAGAGAAAAAAATTAGTTATATGTGTTTGCCCACAAAAAGGATAATTTTTATGCGGGAAAAAATATGTGAAAAGGTGGTATTTAAAGTGTTTCCTGTTACTTTACTGGAAGCCAAAAATTTGGACTATGATTCAGTATACTACCGTGCTTCTCCCTCCAACAGATATAAGAGTTCAATCTGGTGATACCATTTTTGTGTATTTTAAAGAAAACTTTTTACCTCTGCAAAGAGTCCTTCATGTTTTTTCTTCCCCTTTTTTGGAGGGGATAAAAAACTTTTTGAGAAAAGCATGATGCTTTCTATCCAATTATATTTAGAGAAATATTGCCTGGTATAAAATCCCCATTGTTCTTAGGTCTTCTGCTTGGTTTGATGGTTTTAGGTACTTTAATCATATTTTGAAACATGAGGGCTAAGCCAACTTTTTATTTATACGACAGAAAAGTGGTATCTCTGACTGGTAAACTTTCAGGACAATAAAAGGGAGTTGACAAAAATTTTATTTTTGACTCTTAATCCCTTGATATAGGAACATAGCAGCCATGTTAAACCATTTGACAACTGCATTGAAACTCATATCACTTTCATTGAACAACGCAAATAAAATATCTTCAAGAGATCAACACTTCGTTGTACTCGTAAATCTGGAGTACAAAAGAGGCAAAGAATGGCAAGGAAACCCTGTCAGATAATCTTCGCATGTGGCGACCGTTCTGTGGCATCCAGTATGGTTAAATACATATCAAGGGACTACAGAGTTCTTAATGTAGTTTATACTAAGACCCTTTTCCCGCGAAATGTTAATTAATATACCTTACAACTAAATGACTTCCCCAGGTGGACAATCTCACTCACCTGTTATTTTACTTTACATCGTCTCACGAGGAAAAATACAATTGCCCTGGTTTTACCCCGTGTTTGAAGTGCTTTCTTTCCTGTATGGAAAATTAATCATCTATTTTTTTTTTGCTGCACACGAAGTGCCGCTTGTGGAATGAGATATCAGAAATTTCATGATTCCAAAATCATAATGAAAATACAGTCGAAGCTCGTTATAATGTCCTACTGCATTCCAAAGGAAAAGGTCGTTACAAAAGGTGGTCGTTGTACCTAAAATTTTAAAATAACAAATAATTAAAGGGGATTCTATTTTGCACCATACGTTGTATTGGAGTGGTCGTTATAATGGCAGGTCGTTATAATGAATGTCGACTGCATTTTGAAAATTCCAAAATAAATGTGTTGTTTAAAACAAATTGTAGGACAGCAGAAATATTTTGATGTCACTGTGAATTAATTTGTGCATAACTTCATACTTCTTACGTTATTTACGGATTTAAATAAAACCCACAAGTATTTACATAAAATGTAGTCTCGGTTATTGAACTGGAATTTGAATAAAAGGAACCCTTAGTTGCTACCCTAGGAAAGTCGTGTAGGATCGGCTTTCATTGTCTATCTTTATTAAGAACAGCCTGCTTTGATAAACCAATAAATGTTTTGTTAAGTTTTTGGGTCCATGTTTGTTATTTAATTTAATATTTATTTAATCTTATTTTGTTGAAAATTCATCATATTAAATTATGGGTAAAATAAGGATAAATTATTGTATTATTTATGAATGGAAAATCCTTTACAATCAATGGCAAAGAAATGTAGAATACAGAGAAAATAAAGTTTTCCCCCCAAAAAAAGATTTTCCAGTTTGTGTTTAATAGTTTTTAAACAGCAGATTTACGTTAATTTAGAAGCAAAATTCCCCTTATATAAAGATGTAGCCTCTTATATAAAGATGTAGTTCAATAGATGACATCTATTGAAAAATGTTTCAGTGGAGTTATGCCGTAAATCTGACCGGCGGGGGAATTGCAGAGATTCTTTTCATAAATGGATCTTTTTAGATAAGTTTATTTAATCATAAATCATTATTCTTTGGAAGTTAACACATCGTTATCATGATACAAAGCTCAATATTTTTATTTATCATGATTTTTGTAGGGATTTCCTACAAGATTTGACTGTCCAGTAAGACTCAGCTGATTAATACTAGGAAATCAAAGTAATTCATTATAAGAGTGATAGTTACTAATCCAAACGGCAAACAATTTGCCGCAATATGTTAACTGATTAATAGGGTAAAAAGCGCACATACGATAATTTTTATTTTGCGTTAAGTACATATTTGATTGGCCACAAGTAGCTTTTTCTTACTAAAGGCCTATTCACATGAAATCCGTCAGCTTCAGCGTTACTCGTATTGACAAATTTTAAACCAATCACAAGCCATAACAATTTCATGATTATTCGTTTGGAGGTTTGTAATTGGTTAAATATATGTCAATACGAGTAAAGCTGCCGCTGGCGGGTTTTTCGTGAACAGGCCCTTAGTCTCGTCCGTTTCCGTACTGAATCCGCATATTTACCCTAAATGTGTGGTAGGACTGAACTGAGATGAAAAGGCAACATCATAATAAAGATTCCATTATATGCTTACAGAATTAATTCCAATTTTTAGACTTGAACTTATCTTTAGAAACAGCAAATCAACCACATGCTTGATAATTTTACCTTTTGCGCTGATGAGAATTAATTTATAATATCTATTTAGTACGTATATATACCGGGTGGTTATAATTAAACCTCCCCTATAAACGGTATCCTACAGTGAAAACGGGAGAACGGAATGCAACGAAATTTTGTACATGGGCTATACACGATATGCGCTCGCGGAATTTCGGAAAAATAATTTAGTTCAAAATTGTCCACCAGAAGGCGCCTTTTCCAGAAAAACATGAAATTTAACACAATAAACGACCAAAGCGGAATACAGAAACAATATTAACATTTATTGACTAGTTTCTGATCACCTTGTCATCGAACCACATTAAGTAAAGGTAAGGGAGAAACAAAAACAGTTCAGTTTGCAGAAACAAGAACAGATTAGGACAAAACTGCACAAGAGGAGCAGTTGTTAATAGTGTCCAGGACGATGTAGGGAAAACTGCTTCACGTGACCACCTTCATTCACCTGTAAAATTTCAAGTCGATAGAAAGTGTGTTCCACAGCAGATCGTAACTGATCAGTTGCGAGGCTTCGCACATAAAGCGTTATACGGAATTCTTTAAGTCATTCAACGTCGCAACACCTCCACGATACACCAGACTTTTTAAATAGACCCATAACCAGAAATCGGAGTTAGATCCGGTGAACGTGGTCCTCTTGGGCAATTACGTCCTAATCTGTTCTTGTTTCTGCAAACTGAATTGTTTTTGTTTCTCCCTTAGTTTTACTTAATGTGGTTCAATGACAAGGTGATCAGAAACTAGTCAATAAATGCTAATATTGTTTCTGTATTCCGTTTTGGTCATTTATTGTGTTAAACTTAATATTTTCCCCGAAAAGGTGCCCTCTGGTAGACATTTTGGAACAAATTTTTTTTTTCGAAATTCCGTGAGCAAGTCTCCTGTATAGCCCATGTACAAAATTTCGTTCCATTCCGTTCACCCGTTTGCGCTGTAGGATGCCGTTTATAGGGGAAGATTAATTATAACCACCCGGTATATATATATATATATATATATATATATATATATATATATATATATATATATATATATATATATATATATATATATATATTGCAGCGGGCACATTATCTTTCGGCATCGCCTGATAAGAAACATCCAGCATAGACGTTGATAGTTGACAATGAGGGCACAGCATAGGTGAACTGATTTCACCTCCTAGGGCCTGCAAAATTTTTAACGAGCAACCCTAATAGTGACATCTAGAGGATTAGTACATTCCCCAACCCTGACTTCATGGAAGAACTTTCCAGTGTCCGGATTTAACTTCCATTTGTCCGACCTAGGCTCAAATTTCATATTTATGAGGCCTCGTCGTGATTCGAATTGAACGACTTTATCCGAAGCCCTACTCTCTACGACTAGCTACCTCGAGCGCTATTGGGTATATTGTGTTCCTACTTTGTTCCACAGATGAAATTCTTAGGAAAATCACAAAAAGCATGTACAAAAAGTGATACTGAGAAACCAAAGATCTTTGTTGATCTAGTTTTTCTTAGATTTTATATATGCAAGAAAATGCAATTTTGTGTTGCTTAGTATATTCCTGATACATTGCACAGTAGAATGTGTAAAATTTTAATGTTGCAAATTTAAAGAAAATTAAATTGCACAATATAACTCATTTTTCTCCCTGAAAGCTTTCACCTTACATCACGGCCCTGATAACGTTAGAATTTTTTACGGTATTCTCAAAAAAATCTGTTAGAGGCAAAGCTAAATTATCAACATATCAATATTTTTTCACTGTCAAACACTGGTATAATTATTGCCCTTTAGGGTTTAACTTTGATAGCAACAGAACTGAAATATAATTTGAAAGATATACGGCTGAACTTGAATTATATGGGGGGAAATGAAAAATCGATAACTTAGCTGAAAGAAGTCTTCATGGACTTAGTAATTAAGCTGATTCGTCTGCTAATTTTCATCTCATTCTCGATTTTCTAATGAGCAAGAATAACCGTGTCTTCAAAATGGAATAATTAGAGTGAGATATTAATTGGGTTTGTAATAACAACGTTTAGATTTACTTGATTATAGAATATCATATTTATTTTAGTTTAATTATAAATATGATATCGATTAGCCGGTGTGTAACATAAGCAATAATCTGTTTCAGCTGAAAAAAACAGAAATATATTTTTGAAAAGTAAATATTTTTAGTACACTAGAACTTAATTGTTAAATAAGAGTTCAAACGATTTATAAGGAATACAAATTGTGATTGTAGCAAATTTTTGCAGGTATCCTAAATGGGAAAAATAAATAAAAAATGCATAAATTGTTGTCTGATATGTCACATTAAATTATTAAATATCTTAATGAAGGTAAAAATGTTCTTTATTTAAAATTGCTCGCAATCTACCAAGATGTAAATACAGCCGAACTTGGAATTTGTCGAATGGCATTATTTGCGAGTTTTTCTTCAATCATTATTTGGGGATGCAAATACCCGTACAGCCAACCTTGGAATTTTTCGAATGTCAATATTTTCGAGTTTCCCTTGAATAATTATTTGGGGATATATTTGCAGCATACTACTACTATACTAAACATACTATATAGAGTAGTACTGTATACAAAACATACGATACTAAACATACGATATAGAGAAGCAAATTTTTCTTATCAAAGCCATACATTTTTGCTTTGAGAAGTGTTATTGTAGTTACTTTAATTACGTAATTTATAACGACTATTGTGACAAATATTATATAAAATATATAGCAAAGATTTAATAAAATAATTTATAATAAATGAGGTGCAAAGAAAAACGGAAAAGATAAATTATAAAATTTGAAATTTATTAACTTTTTATTTCTACATTATCTTCTCATACTACTAAATTTTCATTAAATCCGTAACCTAAGAAAATAACAATTTCCTAATTTTCCGCATATTTGATGTTGAAATAACATAAATAGCCTAAATGCATTCCTTAAATAATTTTTACTTATTGACATAACACATTCTTCGAAGTTCCCATGGATATTTCAGCTATTGATGCTAATTGAGGGAGAATGATATATTGATTTATTTTGGCAAAGTTTTATCTACGCTGTGCCACCTGGCATGAAAGTTATTATTGGCTTTCAGGATTTTAAGCCTGCTGCAAATATTCTTGAGTACTAGCAAGAGATTTCAACGGGGAAAGTAATACCAGAATGTGATTAAAAACTAGATTTTTGGAAATGTAATTTAATTACTTCCCTTATTTTTATAAAACAAAGTACTGTTTGGGCATCTAACTAAAAAGGAAAATACTTCACTTGATAAAATCCCAATTACATACCAAAGTTTTCCCATATACTCTATAAATAATGGTGACAGACCAACTTCAACTGTTTAGATTTTGTTTTAAGGTATGCGTACACTTTCAGAGGGGATTTTTCGAAATTTTCTTAATTTTGTATTTTTATTTATATTTATAATGAGATGTATGTTAAAATTTGAAAAAAAATGTATAAAACATTTAGAAGTAACATGAAAATAATAAATTTCATTGGGATAAACTGGGTGCAAGTCAGACATTTCTGCAAAATATGATAACTCAAAAATAAACAAATATATTATCTATATATATAAAACAGTTCCGTAACTGACTGACTGACTGACAGATAAAGCCTAGACCAAGCCGCTGCACCTACAGGGATAAAATTTTGCATGGAGATTGTTTTTATAGTGTAGGGGTGCTCTAAGAAAGATTTTTGAAAAAATTCTCCTTAGATTTTTTAAAATTATATTTCTAAGCTGCTTTTGTAACATTCTTAAAATTTTGCATTTAAAATAATACTCTGGGGGTTATAAAATTTACATCACCAGAAAGATTATAAAATTTCCTTTAAAATGAATTCTTTTTTGAGTCTCTACGTCCACTTTGTGATTTTTGTTCAATTTTTTGAATTTAATTTATGAAATGCTGATCACGTGATTTCTTTTTTTTGTGTGTGATACTATAAATTAATTTTGCGTCATGTGCATAACAGCGAAATAAATTGACAAAAAATATTAAAATAGAGTAAAAGATAAAATTTAACCACTAGACTAATTGAGATGGGAGTTTTTATGAATTTAATTCAAATTAGAATGTTTTATGGATATTAAACATACAAATTAATTGCATACATTGACCGTCGTATTTAATTTGAATAAATACAACGGTCATCAATATTTTCTTCTACATTATTTTGTGTATAAAAATATTCGTTACGATTTTTTTTATAAATATATATATATATATATATAATATATAATATATATATATATATAATATATATATATATATATATATATATATATATATATTGGTATTAATTGCATACATTGACCGTTGAATTTAATTTGAATGTACTGTGTAGGAATGTTCGGGAATTCAGCTAGTCGTTTTATAAATTGGAGATTGGAGATAATAACGTTCTCTAGCGAATAGAGTATTCTCCAGATAATATTTTCTTTATCTCAAAAGCTGTAGAATTACAGAAAAATTACTTAAAATTCATTGTCATTTTCAATTCATACCAATGTAAACAAAAAACTAATTAATCTACTACAACGAGCGTAGTCTATTCCGTTTACAAATATTTGAAGAGTAACTCTTCAAAATATGAAGGCATTTCATGCATAACTTTTTACTGTAGGATATTTTGCGTAAAGAGAAATGATGAAAAAATTCATTTTCAGTAAAAAGCTACTTCCGGTTATAAAAACTGTGGCTAAAATTGCTGTTACACGCCCTTTAGTTAAGATAGAAACATAATTTAAACAGAATTAGAAAGATAAAAGATTAGGCTTTGATATTATTGTGTAAGTGGAAAATTGGTTTTGTGATCGAAAATGCCGTATCAAAGGTTTACGGTTAGCTTAATATAAAAACACGCCATAAAAGGGTGAAGAAAGGATTTTCCTTTTTATTAGGGTAGGTGATGTAAATGTAGACGCAATGTACTTTAGTACTCACGGAAGGTGACATGTATTAGTATGGCTGTTAAATAAAAGGATGTAGTAATATTTCTTCTTTATTGTAGATTTAAACTATTAAAAAAGGGTGATATTTGGTGATTTTTCATAAGAACTGCGATAGTTAAAGGAAACAAAGGTAATGTATATATTTTTAGATATAGTTCAGTTTTTTAAGAGATTTTTAACGTATACAAATTTGTGCTCTTTGATACCGTTACATGCCAGTGTTGAACTCTGAATTTCGGTATTAAATGCTAAATTTAGCTAAAAATACAGATTTAAATATACTGCGATTATATCAGCTCAACATATATATATATATATATACAGTGGAATCTCGATCTATCGTTTTTCAAGGGACCAATTGAAACGAACGATAAATCCGGGAATACGATCGATGCGGAAACATAACAAATCAATATGATCGTTGGGACTGGATAAAATGAACGACACATATGGAAAAACGATGTATCCGAAAACGATCGATCGAGATTCCACTGTATACATACATACATATATATATATATATATATATATATATATATATATATATATATATATATATATATATATATATATATATATATATATATATCAATTCCGACTGGTTACAAACATCCATGCCAACAGTGGGATTCATACTCACGGGATCTAAACCAAATGCCAGCACCCTAGCCATTCGGCCATCACTTGACACTTTAGTTTAGGACAAAAAAAGATCAGTATGCAATCTACTGTAGCTAATACAATAGTCTCGTTATTTTACGAAAAAAGAATTGTTTCATTTCAATTATATGCATCCGAAGTTCCTGTAATAACCGAAAAAAATTTTGATAAAAAATACCTGTGAAACACTGCATGACATAATTTCTGGATAGGGATAAAATACTCTTTTCAACATTGGGAAATTATGATATTTGATTAAGGGCACCGATCTCTGACCAGTACAAAATGATACGTATCAGAAGTTTCAATACCACGAAGAAGAAACTATTTCTATAACAGTGTTTCAATAATGAACTTTACTTCTAACTTCCTTAATATTCTACATTCATGTGTTAGATTTTCATTATATTAATTTTTATATTAGGGAATGTAAAAATTATTAAAATGAAAATATTATTAAAATAATGTTTCCTAGGCAGTCAAATCCACGTTCCCTAACGTATAATTATTATTGTAAATTAAATGGCATTATTATGTTACTTCCCAATTAGGCGCTCGTTCTCAGTTTTCAACTAAATTATGTAAAATAATTTGCCAAGGGAACACAGAGTAGAATGAGTTCTCAGAATTTTTATTGCCTCTTAAGTAAATTACTCTTAACATACCTTATATGGCTGGACGCATTAGCTGGTGAAATGTGCACGTATGTAATTCGAACTATTCACTTACGAAATGAATGTTATTTTGTAAAGTAAAATATTAAGTAAGAAAGCTGAAATTGAAAAAAAAATCATTTTTTTACCTAAAGTATTTGTTAGACATATGAGAGATTGGACTTATTACAAATAACAGATAAATCAAACATTATTTTACATATAAATGCGTGATAGAAATATATTATCTAAAAAGGTTCTGCCTATATACTTTGTCTGTGTACATACCAAGTAAAGTTAGTTAACATAAGTAAACTGATGTTGAATGTCTAAGATTCATTTCATTGTAATCAACGAATAAATTTTATTTAGAACAATGGAACCCAGGCACCATTGTAAAAAAATATTGCTTAAATTTTCATTTCTGCCAAACTTTTACTTTTAAAGCCATTCAATGAGAAATGAAGGCATTCCAGATTTGTAAAACTGGAAAACCTTTTCTGATTTTTGAACATTATTATAATTTATCCAACAAATGTAAAAGTTATCTTAGGTGGATTATATATAGTTTTTATTTACACTGTATGATAACGGACTAAATACGTTAAAAAATATGGTTAAAATAAAATATTCTTAATTACACTTTGGTTGCTTTTTTCGAAAATGTTTCGTCAGTTTTGTTTAATTAACATTTGAAGCTTATAAATATGGTAGTTGATTCCCTAAATAAAATCAATATAATGGATTTTATTTAAGGAGTAAAACATATTTCATGCATGTTACGAACATAAAAATCTATTAATCTTTAAATTATTTTGAAGTTGCAAGTTAAGTTGGTTGGTTAATTGATTGGTTTATTAGAAGTTATGTGTGCATCTTTTGCATTAAGGATATTGATTGGTATAAGCAGCTTAAAATGGATTTCGTAAGTCTATAAACATTAAGGATAATAGTGCCATAGTCTTTCGACCATGTTTGGCTAAAATATGAAATTCCAAGCACGTAAGATCGCACGATGTTATCAGACCAATCAATTTAAACCCAGTTACAATACCATTTTGCTAAAATTACAGAACTTCGACTTTTACGACCAGGTACATATTCTAAGTTTACATCACTTCGAAACATGCAGAGTTACGACTATAAAGATCTAAAGTCACCTCACCGTGCCTTCATGTTTCATGTCATGTTTACTGAGGTAAACGATTATATATATATATATATATATATATATATATATATATATATATATATATATATATATATATATATATATACAGTGGAATCTCGATCGATTGTTCCTTGAATATCGCTTTCCCGTATGTGTCGATTATTTCATCCAGTTCCGACGATCATATTGCTTGGTTATGTTCCCGCGTTTATCGTTCAGTTCAGTCGGTCCCTTGAAAACCGATAGATTGACATTCCACTGTATATACATATAAAGAGAGAAATATGTGTATATATATATATATATATATATATATATATATATATATATATATATATATATATATATATATATATATATATATATATATATATATATAACTAGAGAGAATGAGATATTATATATATTTTTGATCATTTTCACTCTGGATCCCAATATTTCGTGTTTAACCTCATTGATATACACTACTGGCCAAAAGTATTGCAAGTTTGAGAAATCTAACATTTTTTCAAGAATAAGTGCCTCAAAATAATATTTTTTCAATGCAACAGATATGTTTTAGTGTCAATATGTTTAATTAGTTTAAAGACAAGATATGATTAAGTTATTGAAAAAAAATAATTATTTAATTTTATAAAAAATAGCATACAAAAAATGTACAGATTATCAGAAATCAGCAACCGTTTTGGTTCCTCGAATGAAATGAAATAATTAAACAATTTCAAGTTCTTCTGATCAAAAAAGATAATAAATGAATGCAATTGAACCGAAAAGCATTTAATTCATTGTTGGGCCGCCTCTGGCGTTGATCACAAGAGATACTCTTTTAGGCATGGAATCCACAAGGTTTTGCAACACTTCTTTCGGTATTTCATAGTGCCAAATTTTAATTATTTTTTCCTGAATCTCTCGTTTTGTTTTGGGATGACTTTGAGATATTTTCCTTCCAATTATTCTCCTTAAATTCTCAACAGAATTTAAATCTGGCAAGTTTCCTGGCCATGGGAGAACATTAATACCATGTTTCGCACATTCATCCTTAACCTAAAATAAGGGATGTTTCGATTTAGAGTTTAGAATTGAACTCTAATGAAATTTAATTTAATTTCAAAGTTTTTATTGCCTATTTCGATGTATTGCAGGGTGATAGGTCTTACTGAAATACCTATTTCTGCCTTGGGAACATGTCATGAGCACTAGGAAGCAATCGATCCTCCATAACACTAATATACTGATCACTCTTCATAGTTCCCTGTACAAAATGGAGTCGTCCATTTAACTTATGACATGCAGCTCCATACCATTTGGCTTTCTCGGTGTTTTGCTGTACGATCCAGGCAGTCTGGACTCTTGCAAAACCCAGTGTTGCAAAACTTTGTAGATTCCATGCCTAAAAGAGTGGCTGTTGTGATGAAATACAGAGGCGGGCCAACAGCATATTAAATGCTTTTTCGATTCAATTGCACTAATTTATTATCCTTTCTGCTGCGAAAAACTTGAAATTGTTTATTTATTTCATTTATTCCGGGGAACCAAAATGGGTGCCGATCTCTGATAACCTGTGCATTTTTGTATGCTATTTTTTTATAAAATTAAATAATTATTTTTGTTCAGTAACTTAATCATATCTTGGCTTTAAACTAATTTAACATATTGACATTAAAAATATCAGTTGCATTGAAAAAATATTATTTTGGGGGGCTAATTCTTGAAAAAATGTTAGATTTCTCAAACTTGCAATACTTTTGGCAAGTTGTGTATTCTTAAACTGCATAGTCTAAAATGTTTAAACTATAAGATAAAATGATTGCATACTTATGCTCCTACTGAGTAATATTAACTTTAAACCAGAAAGCAGAGCTCCTAGAAGTGCCTACTCCCCTTTTTAAAGCTTTTACAAATTAACCACACCTGTCAATTACACGATTTGAATCAGCCCATAACTCATATGTACTTATCAGAGAAATAGTTATTCGATGTTTTAAGGCACTCGTGTAAGATAAGGTGTATAATGATACGTTCATCCCAAACCACCGGATTACCACTATCTTGACAGGCCGGATATAAAAGTCGACACCACAATGGAGGACAATAAATCAAGGCTGTCAAGAGAATAACAGTATTTTTATTACTAAGATACTGATGGACCAACGCTCTTTTTTCTTCATTAATTCTTGAGAAGTAAGATACATTCAATTTATCACCTTTTCTTTTGATAAATTTTTCTTTTGGCTTTTAATATTTTTACGAGGCTTTGTGATGTTTTTTAAGCTCCCGAGACTTAACATTTTTAGAGGGACTACGGGAGAAAAATGAAGTCTTTCTGATCTATAATGCTGGATAAGGATAGAAATTTCGAGAGCTTAAACTTATTTTCTACTCTTAGATTCTCACAGTCACATGCAAATCAATATTTTAAATCGGAGCATTAAGGATAAATTTTCATCTGAAGGCATAGCTTTAAGCAAAAATAATTTATCTTTATCAAAGAAAATTTTTCTTCCCTTTTAATGAAAACTATTAAGTGAATTTTTGTTTAAATGCTAAGTAGTTGTATGTTTTGCTGAATTCCTTTGATAGTTTTTATATGGAGTGAATTCCAGAAATAAAAATTACAATAATTGAAACGAGAAGTTTTGTTTAAATGATCTAAATAGTTGTATGTCTTGCTGAATTCCATTGATAGTTTTTTGTAGAGGGAATTCCACAAACAAAAATTGCAATAATTCAAACGAAATTAAGTCAAATTTGTAATTTAACAATTCATGTTTAATTTTTTTAAGATATATTTTTTTATGTTATGGAAATAGGTATGACAACATTATCTCTTTGTAATGTAGTTTCTCCAAAAAAATATTTCGGTGTTATTGTTAAAAAGATGTAGAAATTATTGACTTTTTCTGAGGAAAAATTCTTATCTTTAGAAACTGGGACATTCATACATTAATTAGTAACTTTTTTAATTAATAAATTTAAAAAAATACTGTGAGAAGGAAATGTTGGTTATTCCTAAAAATTAGTTAGGCTGCATGTTTTATGAAATACTTTTAAGAATTTTTGATTATCTGAGACGGATTTTGGTTATTTGTAATACGTGTGTTCTCCTGATTTCGGATACAAATATTTCATTTATTTATAAGAAAATAATTTGTCAGATTCCCTGACAAAAATATCAAACTTTACAATATACTGTAATTTTATCTATTGTGATAGTTTATTAATAATTTATTTATTCACCCAAATGTTAATACCCGAAAAGATAATGAGATACGGAAAAAAATTTAAAAAATCAATAAAGATAAATAATTAAAAGAGCTCTTCGAATTTTTTTAGAGCCAGTTTGGTGAACAGGGTTTTTTAAAACTTAATTACAGGAGATATTTAAAATCGTCTTTATCCCTATATTTCTTAATTTGAGCATTAGCAGATTTCTAATGGATACGAAAGATTAAACTGGGATACTATATTAGAATATAATTCCAAATTTACTGTCACAAGAGCTCTAAGTTTGAAATGATTTTTACTTCAACATAGTAATACGGTATTCTGTCTCTTCATCTCAGTTATCACCCAAAATTTTATCTTATTGATAATACAAATAGTCTTAATTCTATAAATTAATTTTGCTAATATAAAACCCTTAAAATATCTTTCAAACCATGTTTGAAAGATACAAAAAATGTCTTTTAATATATAGATTAGTCTTTATAAATTTACCTGCAAACGTAAATTGGCAAATTTTAAATCATTTTTATGTTTACTCAGCCAATTTGCCCTCATGTTAAATATTATAAAAATTATCGTAAAGTATGGAATTTTAAAATTATCAATTTATTATGATCTCAACAACCATCGATAGCACTGAACTATAACCAACGCAAAAACTCTCACTTTACGTTCTTGAATGCTAAAATGGTTCGAAATTTAAGATCGTAGTTACGGGCAAGAAAATGACGATTAACATCCTCTGAAGGTCTCATTAAGGGGAGTTAAACCTTATCCTCTAATGGTCTAATTAAAGAACAATTATATTCGCTGCTTAGACAGTTCATTATTAATACCATGGAAAAGCATGCAAAAAATGCCAATTTTCTTTCAGTTATTTGAAGCAGTATTAGAAAATAATTTTCAATGTCTATTATAATTAAGAAATATTGAATATATATCTTGAAATATTGATCTGAAGTTGCACTTATTAGTGCAGTGTCAATTATTTAACCTTTATCACTCTAAATAATACTGATCTGAATAGAAAATAAGCCATAGTTTTGCTTCTAAGAAGAAATTTATATCAAAACTAGCGGAAAACTCGCACTTCGCTAAGGAGTACATTCAAATTAAATACAACGGTCAATATATGCAATTAATGCCAAAAAATAGTGATTGATATATATATATATATATATATATATATATATGTATATATATATATATATATATATATATATATATATATATATATATATATATATATATATATATATATATATATATATATATATATATAAATTTATTTATTTATAATAAATACGACGATCATTGTATACAATTGATGTAAAAAACAAAAAAATATATTTATAAAAACATCGTAAGAGATATTTTTATAGACAAATTAATGTAGAAGAAAATATTCAAATTAAATCTAATAGGATATACTAAAGAATACAGTACAGTTAATATAGTACAGTTTGAGGAACATATCTTTTACTGTATTGTAATATTTTTTTCGATAATGTCCAATCGTCTGCCGCATGGGCAAGAAAAAATATTTTTTTTGTCTATTTTGTTGTTATGTGCACGTGAGGATAAATTTATTTAAAGTACCAGAAAAAGAAATCACGTGATCAGCATTTAATAAATTAAATTCTAAAAATTAATCTTTAAAAATTCACCAAAAATCAGAAAATGGAGGTAAAGATTCGAAAAAGATTTCATTTTAATAGAATTTTTATGATCTTCTAGTGATATAATTTTATTATATCACTAGCCCTCAAATTATTATTTTAACTGCAAATTTAAAAAAAGTTACTAAACAACTTAAAAATTTAATTTTAAATAATCTAAGAAGAATTTTTCAAAAATCTTTCTTCTCCACTACTCTATAAGAAGAATCGCCATGCAAAATTTCAGCTCTTTAGGTCCAGCGGTTTGGTCTGTGCGTTGTATGTCAGTCAGTCAGTCAGTCAGTTACGGAACTGTTTTATATATTTAGATGAAAATATTATTTATGTGTTAGAAAAAGTATATGCTGTATTGCGGAGAAATGCGCAAGAAATGTGTATTATAATAGAAAAAAATATTCTTTTGTTACATAATTCATGATTTTATCGATTCATGTCCCTAAGTAAGGCATTTGTGCCTTTCAATAGAATATCCAATTCTTTTGTGTCTTTAAAAAATTCCAAATCAGTACAAAATTAGAGTTATGCTTCATGAGAAGCAGAATTTCATATGCAAGTGTATAAATTAAACCCTAATAACTATTTCCTATACACAATTAAAAATATTATGTTCGATTTGGCCTATGTCATTACTGAAAGTTGTGTAGGATTTTTAACTCCTTTCTTTATTGCTGCAAAGTACTTGATTTATGGTAAATTTGCTAAATATACTGAGTAATCGCTGAGTTCTCACATCCCAGTTTTCATATTTAAATTGGGTTCAAAAGCAGGACCTGAGAGTAAACGTCTCAGGGGATTCTTAACGTTAACATAAATTGCTGACATCCGTAATTTGTATTTCGTAATTGATTACAATGATGTAAGTCAACACAATGAAATGAGATTCATTATGCCTTATTTTCATTATCTTTTTCCCCAAAAAGTTTTTTAAATATTTAGTTGCAGGATCTAAATTATATTTGTATTTTAAAAAGAAGCACTTGGATATATTTCTTTGAAGAGAAAAAAGAAACAGCAACCAAAAGCCTCAAAATTAATATACTTAGCGCATAATAGGGTTGAAACCTACCCTACGGTAGTTAAATTATAGTTAACTCCATATTTTAATAAATAATTATGAAATTATAGATTCTCTAGACCAGTGGTCGGCAAACCGTGGCTCGCGAGCCACATGTGGCTCTTTGGCCCCCTGAGTGTGGCTCTTCCACAAAATACCACGTGCAGGCTCGTATGTACAGTGCGACTGAAACTTCGTGATAAATGGTTTTCTTATTTCTATTTTTACATACTTGGTGTTTATGTGTCTTTATCTTTAGGCGAGTGCTCTGAAGCAACTTAATGAGAAAACATTTCCAGAAAGATTAAATGTCAACGCGTATCGTCAAGTCATATCTTTGCATCGTGTTTTACAATGTATTACTTCCGAGAGCGTCTCCCGGTAGAAAACACTAGACTAGACAAAATGGTCCTCGAATATAACCAACCTGCAAGTCGAAAATCTTAAATTGGCTTTAGCTTTATCAATATCATTTGACGAGTCTTGTGCATAAATGATACAGAGCTAGTTTCATTTTTTGTACGATTTATTTCATCTACAGGTTCTTAAGAAGAACATTTAGAATTATTGTCACTCAAAGATCAAACACGTGGAGAGGATATAGCAAATGCTGTAATTGAGTGCATTGAAAAAATTCATATTCTACTCGATAAAATTGTCTCAATTTCAACAGATGGGGCGAAAAGTATGACCGGCGTAAGAAACGGGTTTGTTGCTATTTTGAGAGAAAAATCACGAGATACTTACAATGAGTCCATTACCATTGCATCATCTAGATGCTCTTTGTGCGCAGACATTTTTAGAAGAAATTTGCAAAGTTATGAAACTGGTGATTAAGATTATCTACTCCATTATACTTGAAGCTCTTAATCATCGCCAATTTAAAGAATTTTTAGTTGAGATTGAGAGTGAGTACTCAGATCTTCTGCTGCATAACAAGGTACGTTGGTTTTCAAGAGGAAACGTTTTGAAAAGTTTCGCTGTCTTAAAAAACAGAAATTAAAGCATTTCTCCTTGAGAAGGGTGTTCACTATCCAGAACTAACGAGCGATCAGTGGATCCAGAAATTTTATTTCATGGGAGACGTTACATCTCATCTAAATCAGCTAAATCGTAAACCAGAGGGGAAAGGAGGCACAATTTTTTCGATGTTGGAAGTTATTTCATTCAAAAACAAATTATCTCTTATTACTCAAGACTTTGATAGAGAAACTTAGATTCACTTTCCAAGCCTGTTGAAATATCGCCAAGAAAATAATTCTGATATTGAAATTTTGTATTTCAAAACAACACTTTTAAATATTAGGGAAGCTTTTCTCGACAGGTTTCAGGAAGTCAGAAACAGCAAAGCGACGTTAACTTCTGTTAACAACCTCTTAATGCTACTGTAACAGAATTAAATTTTTCTCCCTTTAATATTGAGCCGGGCGATGGCCGAATGACTAGGGCGCTGGACTTCGGTACCAGAGTCTGTGGGTTCGAGTCCCACAATCGGCATGGATGTTTGTAGCCGCTCGGAATCGGCTTTAAGCAGTAGGTCCCGGTCTAATTAGCCCTCGTGTAGCAAAAAATGACGTAGCGCTCCCAGACCAGACCAAACCAAACCCTTTAATATTGGCATTAGAAACTTTAACCAGTTACTGGATTTAAAAAACGAAGAAATTTGGAGTTCGAAATTTGAACGTCTTTGTGCTGATATAGAAATATTGGAGATAAACAAATGTGAACTTAGTTCACGGCACAAGTTGTCTGCTTTGAAAGATCTGGAGAAGGAAGATATGATTTTTAACACCTAGAATAAATAGTATTGCTGACTCATATAATCAGCTGGAAAAACTAGTGTTTGCTGTTCTTTCTTAATCGGGTCTAGATATTCATACGAACAATCATTTTCAAGAATGAACCTTATCAAGAGTAAATTGAGAATTCATCTTATTGATGAGAACCTCGAACTGTGCCTAAAATAAAAAAAATAAAAAAAACATACAAACTTGACTTACCCAAACTTTCCAAGGAGATGCGAAGCCATTGTTCATATTAGTGTTTGTCTGTCATTGTCATGATTTAATTTTATGGATACTTTACAATTTAATTTTATCAATAAATTATATCGATATTAAGTATGATATCAAGTTTTATTCCACGTACCTAGAGTTTAACTAAGACTTAAAAAAAAATTTAGTACAGTTTATTAAGTTAATGTTAGGGAGTGCTGTGGAGTGATAGAAGCTGTAGTGTCGAGGATTGAGAAAGGTATGTTGAGATGGTTTGGACATACAGAGAGGATGAACGAAAGGAGCCTAGACGAAATAAGTATACAAGACGAGTGTGGATGGAAGAGTTGGAAGGAGTTGACTTCAGCGAACGCACCTTATTCAGATTGAGGACGTTTTTAGCAAAGGCCAGCTTTGGAGTATCCTAATTAAATTAATAACAATGCACCTACCTATATAGTTTAAGTTTAAAAAATGTGGCTCTCAAAAGATATTTCAGTCGTTGTACTTTTGACATTTGGCTCTGCTGACAAATGAGTTTGCCGACCACTGCTCTAGACGATATTAATTCTAAAATTCGAAATTCACCGAACTCGTATGTGATAATTCGTATGTGTGCCTTCTACCGATCTCTGGCAATGCATATCCCACATTTATTGATATTTGTGGTATTAAACAAATATTACTCAACTATTAGAAACTAGTAATTTACAAGTAAAATGTTGTAAAGGAAAAGTGATGAATATGTAAGTACCCTGTGTTAAACGAAGAAGCATAAGAATCGTACTTAAGTTTGCAGAAGGAGGAGACAATGAGCAGAATTGCCCATAGGTTTGAAAAGTATAAATTTTACCCTATGAAGTGCATAAATTCAACTTTATAGCGAGCCTCTATGAGTCCAGATTGAAAAACTATGTATGCATGCAGTGTTTAATGTGTGGGTTTTTACAGTGAAAAAAACCAATGACAATATGTGCATTGATAAATTATGACATTGTCTAATTATTGGATTTTTTTTTTCATTTTTAGTTCAACATCTTTGAAAAACTGCTTCATGAAAATTTAACTCGAAAATTGGCATTTTTATGCATAGTACTTTCGTTTTAAGATTTGCAGGTTAATTCTTTGTGTAATGAATTATCGGGGTATAAAACACATTTAATAAAGTTTTACGTAATTTTTTTTATCTCATTTTAATTCAGATTTCTTCCCTAGAATAACCTACATTCAGACATGTCACGTTTTTAGCTGTAGGTAACTAAATTGGGAATTCTTCTAGGTAGGGTTAATAAGTTTATAGCTACTGATGTGACGATAAACTACTTATTTCAAGTCTCAAGTAGAAAATCACTACGTATCAGCTTTAAAATTCACGTTTCCCTGGTTTACAGCGCAGTTATATTTTAATAATTCTTTTAATATATGTATATTCACATATGAACTAGCACAACATATTTACTTTTGAAAGATATATCGTTTCATCTTAAAAGCAAAAGTCCCTTTTAGAGAAAAAATAGATTAGTCAGTTGAGATAGTTCATATTACAAATTAAGAAATACTTCACATCTTTTCTTGGAAATATCGAGAAAGGAAATGTGATGGATAAAAACGAATAAGCAACATCAACGTGTAAAGGCTTCCTCCTCACACAGCTGATTCTCCACCGAACTAATCTACAATTCTAGGATAATCCTTATCTTCACACGTAGAACATAAAAACGATACCGGAATGGGTGAATAAATCACGACTATCTGAGGAATAAATCATAATGATCCATATTTCCAATAAAAGCATTTTTCATGAGGATACAGAAGGAATTAGTTTCTTCCTCGGAAAATAAATGACACATATCTGCTTTATCGAGTATTTTTGCAAATGTCTTTTTTGTCCGTAGGTTGAAACATATCCAGCTGGATGTAAAATTTGAACTGCCCTTTATGTTTCAAAGTTGCAGAAATATGTAGATTTTAGAGACTATGCCACATAGCTTAAATGTTTTTAAAATGTTTAAATATAAATGTTAAGACACGAAATTTAATTTATATGTGTATGATAATAAAATAAATGTACTTATTTATTGATGACGCCCTGTATGTTTCGAAGTTACAGAAATATGTGGTTTTTAGAGACTATGCCACATAGTTTTAACGTGTTTAAAATGTTTAAGTATACATGTAAAGACACGAAATTTAATTTATATGTGTATGATAATAAAATAAATGTATTGATATATTGATGACGTATAGAATGTTAAATACAGACTATAGATAGGAAATTTTCAATATTATAATATTGAGAACGTATTATTTTCATTTTTTTATCTATTAGTTTTTGAATGTCAGTGTATCGTTAAAACCTATAGCAAAGAAAATGCACAGCAAACTTGGACGGTAACTTTCCACGGTAACTTTATTTTCACCTTTAACGCTCTACGAGTGTCAGTACGGCACTAATATACGGCGCACTACTGCCATCACTGCAAACACACTGAACAACCACCGGCGAGGTCAACCTTTTCAAGGGCGAAGCACAGTGGTTACCAGCTGAAATTAACAAACTTCAGCTGCAGTATGGTGCGAATAACGAGATCACTAAAGAGTTTTCACATTAATATGAAAACACAATACCAGTATCAAACAGTCATTTAATGCTGATAATAACCAAAAATAGGTTAAATTCCTATAATTTTGTTCGATTATGTATTACTAATGGGTTGAATTTTGACAGAAATTGGATACTTGTGAAATTATCCTCTGTTGCGTTGCGAGGTAAAACGGAAAAGCTAAATTTATCACGATCTATGCATTTCAGTATTAAATGCGTAACACATTATAATTATATATACAAGTGACCCTCCTATAACACTGCAGATACGTTCCTAGAAAATGCCGTGTTGTGTGAAACCGTGTTATATGAGACCCAGAGACAGTACAAAAAAGGGGGTTACGTGCCGAAAACGTATTAAAAACAATTTTTTTTTTAAATTCCATATAAGCAAGTTAATTTTTATTAAAAATATAAATTATGTATAACACAAGACGAAAACAAACAAACAATATTATTTTCATATAATGTGACATTAATTTAATAAATTTCTTCCTCATCACTGCTAAGTACAATCAAACGAGAACATGTTTGCGGATGAACGATGTCACCTTCACTTTGAGAACCTTTTTCTTCATTTAGATTTTTTGCACCTTCCATCCTCTTTAAAAATTCTGTAATTTTGGTTTGTTTGCTGGTTCTTACAATGTTATTGTAGATTTCATGGTAAGGAGATAGACAGTTTTGAAGCTCCCTTTTGAATTTCCGGCATCTTTCAGTGGAAGGGTCTGCATTCAAGAAAAATGATTCAAGATATTCAGGTAAGCTTAGGCCTGCTTGCAATTTTTTAGAGTTATAAATTAATATATTATGATTTGTTTATACATTTTCATGTAAAGCCTCTATCGTTTATTGTTCCTTGCCGTCATTATTTTAAGGTAATTTAGTTTTTAAATGTGTTAAACAAAAATCATGATATTCAGTGGTGTAGAAGTACAGTGTTGTACAAAGGTTTTCGCATTTTTTTAATCGTGTTCGAGTGAAACCTTATTACAAGTTGCGGTGTTATATGAGGGTTCCCACAATTTATCCTATCGTGTTAGAGCGAAACCTTGTTGTAAGATGCCGGGCTGTAGGAGGACTACCTGTAACTGAAAAAAAATTATTTGTTGAATTTTATCAGTAAAAGTGTTTTTATTCTATCTCTAGTTTCTCTTTTCTCAAAATAAAGTTATATGTAAAGAAAAGAACAATTTCAAAACTGTGTTCTGAAATCAAAAATCTGTTACGTTCTACAATAATAATAATGATAAAATATGAAAATGTATGAGAATTATTTCTCACTGTTCTTAAAGACACTTTTCTGATTATATGACCGCTTGGTAAATCACTTTCCAGAAAAATAACTTGCACATACTTACAATATAAGTGGCAGAAGTCTAATATTAACTGAAAGTTCTAACCAATATAATCAAAAATAGCATCATCAAGTCGATGAGAATTTGTTGGCTTCGGAAGGAGAAACCTCATAAAGGATTGTTCGTGGGTTCCTTTTTTATTTATTTTTTTATAAATCAGAAATCTTCGTGTTAACTAAGTGACGAGTATTTATCGGACAGTAAAGGTACTTGTCATTATCAATCGATCAGTTCTACTATCAAATAGTACAACGTTTCTTAAACTGTGAGTCGCGAGCACAAATGGGGTCGCAAAGCAAAATTTTGGGGTTGCGTAAACTTAATTCTGATACATAAATTTAATTCTTCTCGGTCACTGCGAGTATCTAAGACATAATTTAAATATATATATATATATATATATATATATATATATATATATATATATATATATATATATATATATATATATATATATATATATATATGTATATATATATGTATATATATATGTATATATATATATATGTATATATATATGTATATATATATATATATATATATATATATATGTATATATATATATATATATATGTATATATGTATATATATATGTATATATATATATATATATATATATATATATATATATATATATATATATATATATATATATATATGTACATATATATATATATATATATATATATATATATATATATATATATATATATATATATATATATATATATATATATAATGTATATTCATTCATGGGATACAGGCTATCTCAACCCGTAAGGAAAAGGCTAATACCCACAATAAAAATAAAATGGAACAAAATTAATTTATTTTTTATTGTTTATTATGTATATTTAGAAGTTGCGTGTTACTGTTAAGCTTTTTACGTCAGTTTCCTTTTAGTTATAATTAAACAACATTTGATTTTTCTTTCGTTAGGAAGAATATCGATTAGAATCCTTCCTTCTGCATGGAATATTGAGTTTTGAACAATGGGTCGTTCTAACTGACTGATGGCCACTGCCGGCTTAACAGGCGTGTATAGAAAGATCCAACCGCCAGACGAAAACGTAATCTATCTCATGTCCACTGTGTGTTAGGTAGTAGTTCAAAAAATCTTATGCTCCATTCCCCCCTTTCATCATATTTCAGACTATCATCCTCCCCTTCCCGAGATTGTTAAACTCAAATGGTGCAATCCAATCAATATGTATATAATATTTAGAATCTTTCATTTAGTTTCTATATTAGTACATTTATATTTATTTGGAATATTTTTGTAGTAGAGACTAACAAATTTAATAGCAATAAAAAATATTAACAATTTTTTAAACATCAATAAAATTAGTTATTTTAGTAATTAGAACTAATTGTTTAACAGACTAAAGATAATTTTAGGAGAAAAAAATAATGCTGGATTTTCAAAAAAAATTTTTTATATTCGCATTCAATATCTTTATCGACGAATTCGATAAACTTTGTTGAATGTCGTAGGTTAAATTAAAAAGGAACTACAATCTTACAGACTGTAAATAACCTACTGGACATCCAACTTTTCTGAATAGTGCCCCCCCCCCCGTGAAATCCTAAAATTCCCCCTAAGGGGGATTCTCTCCCTAGGTTAGGTGTTCATTGTTGAAGCATTAGGAGCATTGTTTCCACTTCAGTTTCCCCCTTTTATGTAAGTTAAGATGGCGGCCCCCTATTATTTATATAAATAAAATATGAGGGGGTATGGATATAGCGACTATATAATTCCTACCCTCAGACTGCTACAGAAAAGCAATAGAGTATTCAATATATCAAGGAGGGATGGAATTATTTTTAAATTTTAGCCGGACCGGATAGCCAGACCCTGTTCCAAACATTGAAAATAGGTCGGTTAAAGATCAAAACGCGGAAATGTCGACTTTCGTGAACATGCTAATATGATTACTTGTTGAAAAATATTAGTTTATATTACGAAGGCACAAGTTGTTTAAAAAAGAAGTGTGAGGGATATTGAACTTTTTGACATTTATTTTAATCTACATTATTTATAGTGCTTTAAAATTCTTTAGGAATCAATGCTCTTATTAGCTTATTTCAAGCAGGATATCTGATAATCAAAATATATTTGATAATTTCCTTAAAGTTTGAATTATTTTTTTATATATGTATGAAAAATAATCACTCTGTTTTGAAAATAAATTTGATTTTTTTCTATATATGTTATTAAAGACCCCTACTTAAAAAAATTATTTACTACATGTTCCGTAAATTGCGTTTTACAATAGAAATGTTAATTATCACTTTACATTTCTCAGTAAAGTTGAGAAAAAAATAACAAAATTTGTTTTTTCCCATACTGTATCAAAGCCCTTCATAATTATTCTCTCTCTCTCTCTCTCTCTCTCTCTATATATATATATATATATATATATATATATATATATATATATATATATATATAATATATATAATGCGGTTAATAAAATATTGGCAGCAGCAGAGAGTGAATGAAGGAGAAAAAACATTAAACCCATCATCTCGTTTAGAAAATATCTCTAAAATTATCTTTATAACATCATCCCTTTATCCTTAATTAACTTTCTATGAGAGACTGTAAAGCGACGTTACAATCTAAATAATACAACTAGTTTAAAATGAAATGCGCTTTAGACGTAATTACTTCACTACTTTAACAGCACACTTAATTTTGAAGCTTAGCAGAGCACTGTCTTTCACATTTTTCGCTCTAGGAACTTTCACTCTTGTTGATGCATTTTCCGTCAAATTTGAATTTATTAGTGTCATGTGACTGTCGGAAAATGCTGTAATATGGCTAATTAAAATCGGATATTCCCCGTTTATAAGCGATTTCTGATAACGTGTTCGAAGAGAAAACATTATAGGCGTATGTGGTGGAGACAAATTGTGTGTTAATCATTTGATGTGCAATTATAATCAGTCAGAAAAATTAGCTTGATCATATTTAAAATATTTATGTTTTGTGAGTGAGAATTTAATCATGATTTTTGTTGCTTAAATTTTGAACGATAGTTATATTTTTATAAACTTTTCACAAATTCTCTAACTTGGCAGCAATTCCGGCTTGGTATTACCTTATTGCTCATTTCTGGTGTTTACGTTTCGCTTGAACACACCAGGATACGGAAATTAAATGTACGGTTGCTGTAATTTAGAAGAGTTAATTAAAATCAGGTGATAGTTAGACACCTGGCAGAGTTAGTCGGAGAAGAGAGTTGTTAATTTCTAAGAATGTCACCAGAAATTTGCGTTAATCAGGTGTTGTCCATACCAGTTGAGGCACATGAAGGGAACGGATTGGTTTAATCGCGAAGGGCTGTCCCGGGCAATAAGAAGTCAAATAGTCCAGATTAAGTTCTACGATTTTGATCTAAAATTCATGTAACGGTGCAGTCTCCTTACCAAGGTACCAAGCCCAGTTACGCGTTGTTAGTTAATTTTATATATCGGCAGTAAAGTGTTTAGTGTTATAATCAATACAGATATGAACTGGTAGGGACCACAGTCATGAAGTTTCAAAATTACGAAAAATACATTAAAAATTTAGTAAAACTGCTTGCGGGTTTTCCGCATTTTTAGGAAACATCATACTTTTCTTTAACTAAGTAAGTCAGCAGAATTTTGAAATATGGAAAAAAAAATGTTTAAAAATTTAGGAAAACGTGCAAGAGAAATTAAACGAAAACTCTATGAAATGAGACCACATTTATAATTACGAATAATTTTTCAAATCAATTTTGTCTTCGAGTTATATTCGGGAGATTAAAACCACATGTCCCTAAGTCTACATATAGGTATAATATATGCATGTATGCAAACTATATGGTATTAAATTATACATAAAGACCTTCATAATGTAGTTCAAGGGAATTGTCTTTATTACTAAAACAAAGAAGTACCTTTTAATTGCACTGAAGGCAAGCTATATGGATACCTTATTAAATCATGCTCAGAATTTCTTTGAAAAAATCTTAAAATTACCGAAAATCTGCATTTCGAAACAGCGAATTTGACAGGAAAATATAAATCATAGACTTCATTTAAAAATACATCACTGGATGTGTTGCAGAGAGGTAACGCTTACATTTCCATAATCAAAACGAAAAAAGGTGAAAAATGAGTATCATGGACACGTCATAGAAAGAAGTAATTGTTTTTATATGTAAACAATGCTCAACAGAATGTAGGAAATATACAGCAACACGCAAAAGAAAGGAAGGTTTTCTTTAATAGTTTGCAAAAAATGTGGTATGAATAATGTATTCCAAAGACAAGAAAATAAACATGATGATCTGTGTCACATACAAAATAGCACCATGTTGCTGTATTTATGTAATTTGCATAGATAATAAAGTTCATACTCTATATACAGGCACCCGTGGCTAATGGCACTTTGAAACGCGTGCTTAAATTTTCATAATTGGAATTAAAGCTAAAATGAGAAACGCCAGCTGACAGTGAAAAATTAAGACATTCAGTTTACTAGGCGAAATATTTTGTAAGGGAGATGATGTGATTTTTTTCACCCAGATAAGGATGCCATTTCTCATATTTTATCACATGAATTACGCTTGTTTTCTATTTTCTCATAACTTATCCTTTAAAATAACATAATTCAAATTAAAGCTCAAATCGAGCTGAAGTGGAACACTATTAAAACTAACAGTGACAGCGTTAGTCTTAATACACTGACACTATATATATTACTATAATAGCTTGATATCCGTGCTTCGCTACGGAGTACATTCAAATTAAATATAAAGGTCAATGTATGCATTTAATGCCAAAAAAAAACAAGAATATATTTATAAAACAATCGCAATAGATATTTTTATAGACAAAATAATGTAGAAGAAAATATTGATATTAAATCTAATAGAATATACTAAAGAATATAGTACTGTTTGAGGAACATTTCTTTTACTGTATTTTAATATATTTTTGGATAATGTCCAATTGTCTGCGACATTAGAAAGAAAAAAAAATGTAAATTTATTTCGTTGTTATGCATGTGAAGCAAAATTAATATAAAGTATCGCAAAAAGAAAAAGAAACCACGTGATCAGCATTTAATAAATTAAATTCTAAAAATTTATCTTTAAAAATTTCTAAAAAATCAGGAAATGAAAGTAAAGATTCGAAAAAAGATTTCATTTTAAAGGAATTTTTATGATCTTTCTCATGATATAAATTTTATAACCCTGAGTTTATTATTTTAAATACAAACTTTAAAGAATGTTGCGAAACAGCTTAAAAATTTAATTCAAGAAATCTAAGAAGAATTTTTCATAAATATTTCCTAGTCCACCCCTACACTATAATAAGAATCGCCATTTCAACCCTTTAGGTCCAGCGGTTTGGTCTGTGCATTACCTGTCACTCAGTCAGTCAGACAGTCAGTTATGGAACTGTTTTATAAATATAGATAACACTAAATATATTATAGTGTAAGTGTAACAGTAATATTAACTCTATCTTCACACTATTTTCACTGCTTTTCTAAATACGAAATTTTATTATTTTTATTTTTCATATTTGTTTAAAATTATAAAAGACTTGTAGTCTCAACGATTCATTGAGAAACATTTGACAAACAAACCCTACTTGCTATTGGAATAAGATTGTGATATCGTGTGATGTTAAACTCTCTGGCTTTATATGATTAAAATCAACCATTGTATAGATAATACTTTTCTCTTACAATATCGTAATAAATTAACATTTCATACCCAATAAACCATAAATTTGATTTTAAGTCTCAAACACAACATATTACAATAAAAATGTGTAAATAAAAATAATTATTGAATTTTTATAAAATAATCCATAAATTTGTATATTTATGTGTGCTGATTCCAGCAAATTTTTTTAAATCTTGGCAAACTTTTTTAAGCAAATTATCAAATGAATATGATATAATTTTCTTAAAAGTCTGAGTACAGTCAACAAATCTTGTTAGGAATTATTATTTTGTTCTTTTGCTCTTCATTAGAATATGTAATATTATAAAAGCTTAGTTCTAAATATTGAGAATCAAATAACATTTTTTGACATTGAGCAAAATAACTGACAGAACTTATTGAGAATTCCAGATGCTATCGTTATTCAAATATATCGAATTATCAAACTAAATTTGATCTTTTAAAATTACGTTTGCCCATGAAGATTATATCTACACGAATATCTTAACGACTTCTGATATATCGAGTAATGACATTATAGAGATATAAAAGTTTATTTAAAACTTTTTCATCTTCAGTTAGCTTATCAGTCTTTTAAACTATTTTTAATAGTTATAGCAAGTACATTATGGTAAAAAGAAAAACACACGTTCAAAAATGTAAACAGATAATTTATAACTAAACTTTGACAAACGGAACTTCCTCAAGGTAAAAACCGTTTAAGGTTGGTTGGTTAGTTGACTGTGCTACTATCGGTTTTTTCTACACAAGGGCTAATTAGACCGGGACCTACAGTTTAAAGCTAATTCCGAACGGCTACTAACATTCATGCCAACAGTGGGACTCGACAAGAATACATGGGGCATACGAGGTTGCTTAAATAAAATTAAACAGTCAGCCTCGCAGAAGTAGATAGTTTAAAGGCTGGAATTATTGTGAATCTACACGTGCCTTCCTCTTTCGTGAGTTCCGCTCCCTCCCACGACGTTATTTTAGAATTTTCGGTTCTCTCTCCAATTTATATATAAAAAAAATCGATGATCCTCGCGTTTGTGAAATATTCATAGTGATACTCACACCTAATGCATATGTGCTTGATTATGAGCTTCCAATTTGTTTGGAACAAATTGCCACCCCTTAATTTTATTGCTGATTTTAGGACTTTGCCTGTTCCTGTTTGAATTTCAAAAAAATCATGTAAATTTTAATAATATGTTATTAAAATTTTTCTTTTGATCTCACATTTAAATGAACCACAAGACGAAAAATGTCCAGATACATCATTTGTCGTTAATATGTTTTAAAAGACTAAATACTATGGAGATGATAATTTAAAACGAAACATCTCAAAATGTCTATATTTCAAAATTGCATTGTTTACAACAATGTTGATCTCGGAGCTCAATAGGCTTTTCTGTTTTAATATAATTTTCTTTTCTCAAAAAATTAAAGAGAATTTCACTTTAATAACATACTACATTTTCTACTTCAATATTTTTAATCATCATATATAAATATAAATGATGTCTTTATGCGTATCACAAAATCATTACATTGTTGAATTATTCAAGTGATCAAACAAACTTTCTGAAGGGCTTCTTTGAAATACCTTTGGAGTTTATGAACGACCCGAAATTAGAAATATAACAAAGGCAGAAAATGATCAGACACAACATCACAGTACATAAAATGTTTTGAAGCAAAGTTTAGTAACATTGTTTGATATAAGTAGCTTATAAATTCGTAAACATTAAAGAGCAAGTCATATTTAGCCTTATAATTTTATAGATTATATATCAATATCAAGAAGATTTATTTACAGTTTGCGAAATCCCCAATTTGATAATAACTTAAAGTTTAATGGAAATCATTGGTCTTAAATGAAATGAGTTATTAAACATGCAAAATAGAGACATGTATGTTATTAATCTGATTGTTTTTAAAAGACGTATCACGATTTATGCATAATGTAAAGAGTTAAATTATCAATTACTGCTGCGATATTTCAGGTAATTGATTCATTGAAATCTTGCAGGATAGCAATTAAATAAAATCATTACATAAAGCTCTAAATCTGGATATTATTCCTGATCCTCCAGAGAGAACCTAAGAATAATTGTATATTTTTATTTGCATACTCACGACGGAAATTTCAACTTGCAATCGGCTGAATAATTAAAAAGCATTATTTCTGCGACTTTCTACAATCCATGCAACAAAGTTTCAATTTGCATTTTAAAATGTAAGGCTATGTAAATCAAATGAAATATACATCATGATGATTGTAGGATCCAAAGTTTATTTTTTTAACAATACTCACAAAATGAAAATTCTGAAGTGAAATTTACTGTTTAGGTAGGATTTTTGAAACGAAACAAAGCTTATTGTATTTTGTAAAACCTTTTATATTAACCATAAATTTTAAAGAAACAGCCAAAAATGAGCAAAGGTGAAGATATGTAGGTTGGGTATTTTGGCACATATGTGGACCTTCGGGCATATACACAGTTACATAAGATTTGCTTATTCACCTAAAACCCACTAGCCACCTCAAACACTGCCCCAAACAGATGTTGGCGGACAACAAGCTATGCCAACTGAATTGAGGCACTTAGAACTACAAATAATTTGAGTTATTAGTCACCAATTGAGGCAACAAATTTGACCAATTGAGGCAAAATTCAAAGTAATAAACATACGAATTGAAAAAAAAAATAATGATGTCTGTTAAGGTTACCGATGTTCGGTAATAGAGGTTGCCCCACTTTTGCCACAAAAATCATGGGACTTAATTAGGAATCCTCTAGAACTATGACCAATTTCGAGGCAAAAGGAAACGACTTAGCTCTTCATGTACGCATCATATATGGGGCAACTACATGACTTAGCGAGCAGGAGTGTAAAAGGCATGGGGCAAACACAGAATTTCAAGCTTGTTTTGGGGTTCAGTTGTCTCATGTGTGTATTCAGTATATAAACTTATACTAAAAAGTAATATACTTACACTAGCAAGTTCACAAGTACAAACTGTATTACCTCGTATTTTTTAGTTGTAACCGTGACGCATCCGTTGAAATTTATAACTTTATATTAAGGTATTAAATATATATATTCTATTGAAGACAACGAATATTTGTCATTACTTACTGAATACATTTCAGACAACCCCTTTAATGTTAAAAAAATAAATAGTCACCTCTACCGATATTTTTTATAAAAAGACTAGCTTAATACCCGTGCTTCGATACGGGGTACATTCACACTAAATACAACGGTCAATGTAACCAATTAATGCAAAACATATATATGTATATATTTATTAAAAATACAACACTCAATATATGCAATTAATGCCAAAAAACACACAAAAAAAATTATTTATAAAAAAATCGTAACGGATATTTTTATAGACAAAATAATGTAGAATAAAATATTCAAATTAAATACAACGGTCAATGTATGCAAATAATTTGTATGTTTAATATCCATAAAACATACAAATTTGAATTATATTCTTAAAAAACCTCCTTCTCAATTAGTCTGGTGGTTAAATTTAATCTTTTACCGTATGTGAACTAAATTTATTGGAACTAATTTATTTTCATTAATTGGAACTAATTTATTTTTTCGCGGAATCCTTCGTCCCCCGTCTTGTTTAATCTTCCTACAAAATGTGGCGTAATTCTCGCAAATAGATCGCGCTACAGAACACTGTGAGCACTGTCAGTTTAATTATGGCCACCCGGTATATATATGATGCATGTAATATTATGAATATGACTCATAAAATAAATTTATAATTACTAAAATATCTTGAAATATTTTTAAATATCTATGGTCGAACAAAATGTCTGTACAGCGTGGCTACTGTGTTAAATAATTTTGCATTTAACACAGTAGCCTACAATCCCAAAGTAGTAGGCTACTGTGTTTTATTAAAGTTACCTTTAAATAAACTTTTCAAAATTATAATGATGGATAGTATATAAGCAAACATATTTTTGTAAAATGCCAGGCAAACGAAAAATTGTTCATTAAACCCTAACATTATTTTTGAGTAAATATTAGATATTTGCTACTTTCACTCTCATTCCTTCACCATCTGCTATCGCACATGTGAGTGAGGGACAAGCCCATTGTTTCTAAAGGTAATATAAATTCAATAACACTAGTCATAATCTATTAGTTTTTTTATAGTCTATACATATATAACAGTTCCATGACTGATTGAATGACACATCACGCTAAGACGAAACCGCTCGACCTAAAGGGCTGAAATTTTAGGCGTGCACTAAGAAAGATTTTGAATCATTCTTCTTAGATTTTTAAATTACATTTTTAACTTGGTTTTGTAACTCTTTTAAGTTTGCATTTAAATTGATAATTTGAGGGTTATAAAATTTATATCACTAGAAAAAACATAAAATTTCCGTTAAAATTAAACCTTTTTCGAATGTATACCTCCAAATTCTGATTTTTGGTGCAATTTTAAATTTTAGTTTTTAGAATTTAATTTATGAAATGCTGATCCCGTGGATAATTTTCTTTTTATGACACTTTAAATTAATTTTTCGTCACGTGCATAACAAGAAAATAAATTTACAAAAAAATATTAAAATACAGTAAAAGATAAAATTTAACCACTAGACTAATTGAGATGGAAGTTTTTTAAGAATTTAATTTCAATCAATATGTTTTATGGATATTAAACATACAATTTAATTGCATGCATTGACCGATGTATCTATTGTATATATATACACACTGAAGTACCACTGAATTAGGGATAGCAAAGCCTATGCAAATTGTGTAGCGCTGTGCATCATGTTAGGACGCTGTGGTAACTGCATATATAGCGCGTACTGTGGTTGTTCTGAATTAGTTGTTGGAATTGCCAGTATGGGTAAACTGCCTGATTTAGACGCCTTCGATCGCGGACAAATCGTAGGTGCGCGACGCATGGGCCATTCAATTTCCGAAATCGTCAGAAAGCTAGGATTTTCAAGGTCGACAGTGTCAAGAATATACCAAGAATACATGGATGGTTGGAAAAAAACTAGCAATCGGGCAAACTGCAAAGGACAATTAGCCTTTACAGTGCGTGGTGAGAGACGGCTCAGGCGTATTGTACGTAGCCAGCGAAGCCAAACATTAGCTCAAATTACCACCCAGTTAAATGACGGTGCCAGTCGTACAGTCAGTAAACGGACTGTGCAACGCTCGCTTCACCGTATGGGTTTCTGGAGCCGTCGACCTACGAGAGTACCATTGCTCTATACTCGCCATCGGGCTGCACGTCTTAACCTGGGCAAGAGAGCACAGATACTGGAGTGTAGAGGACTGGAAACAAGTAGCATGGAGTGATGAATCTCGATTCCAACTACTTAACGCCGACGGGAGGCTGAGAATATGGCGTCTGGCTCATGAAGCCATGGATCCTGCATGTCTGGCTGGATCTGTACAAGGGCATGGCGGCTCAATCATGGTCTGGGGTGTTTTTTTGTGGCACAGTTTGGGATCTTTGGTGCGTGTACCAACCTCCCTCAATGCAATTCGGTACGTAGAGTTGCTGTGTGATCCCCTCCATCCGTTTATGCTGTTCTGTTATCCGCACGGTAATGAAGTTTTCCAGCAAGACAACTGTACCTCTCACAAGTCCCGGTTGGCTACTGGCTGGTTGGATGAGCATTCTTCTGACTTCTCTGTCATGAATTGACCACCTAGAAGCCCAGACTTAAATCCTATTGAGAATATTTGGGATGTTTTGGAACAAGGCGTGAAAGGCCATCACACAGCACCAAAGAACCTTACTGAATTATGGGCAGCTTTAGCCAATATTTGGCAAGCCATTCCCGTGGAACGTTTCCAGAAACTTGTTGAATCTATGCCTCGTCGTGTGGCAGCCGTTATCAAGGCCAGAGGAGGCCCAACTCGTTACTAGGTAGGTATCCCTAATTCAGTGGCACTTCAGTGTATATATATATATATATATATATATATTCTTTTTTTTGCATTAATTGCATACATTTGTAAGGTATACACAAGATTCGATTCACAAGAATCGAACTTTTGAGTGAATGAATTAAAGAAGCTGCTTGAGATATGCTAATTTCGGCTTACGCGCTTAGTATAAATACCATGCAGCGTCATTAATAAAAAAGGTTGTTAAAGTTGATAGATAAGCGTTAGGGGAGCTACGAGTAAGCAGCTCCAGGTTTTAACCGGCACTAGGGCTTAGGGGGCCCAAAGTTTACGTGGCAGAATTGCTGGTTGACTTACTGTTCGTGAGTATTGGAAAATATATTGTTCTTGAAATGTGTATTTCTATTGAATGATAATATATATATTCCGTACAAGTAGTACGTATGGTTATTGCTGTAAAAGCAAATTATATATGTGCAAAGAATTCAATAAACATTGTTTCACGTATAAACTGTGTTTGTATCAAATTCATTTAGAGTGCCACTTCAAATTATATACACCCAAGTCTGGGTAGAAGTGAGCTATTTTTCTCTATACATTGACCGTTGTATTTAATTCGAATGTACTCAGTAGCGAAGCACGGGTACTCAGCTAGTCTATTTATATGTTCAATTTCATATGAATTGCTGCGGCGGCCTTGTGGTACAGCGCGCTTGTTTTCGGTGCTGAGGGTGCTCAGATCGAATCCTGGCGAAGCGCCACTAAAATGCCTCCGTTTGTGTCGCTCCTCCATAGGGGGCAATGCTGGTCCGCCTATATGGCGCCCCCACAATAAAGTGGCCAGCAAAACTGAGGTGAGTTATAGGTGAATGTCTTTGTGGCAAGTGCCTTCGCATTAAAAAAAAGATTTTCATATGAATTTATTTTATCATTATTCTTCTGTTTTAAATAAAAGTTATGTATTTTATATAATTAAAATGTCAATATCTGCAGTTTAAGTTTCAAGTAAATAATTATAAATGTTTAATGATAAATTTCAGGCTAAGTTTAGAATGTGTAAGTAGACGTATTTAACATTAAGAAACAGTCTTGGAAACAACAGCGAATGAATAATATCACTTGAAATAAAACCCTAAGAAGTAATCAAGAACTGGCATTCATTCTCCGCAAGAAACATTACCCACGGAGCTACAGATATACAAAACATAAATGGAGATTAATAACTGAGATCAAAATCGTGATATAACAACGAAAAAAATAATAACTCCGGCTTTCGCCTGAAACCTAACAGAACTTGATAAACCCTGAAGCATCCATTATCCATCTTTTAAGAGATTAGAAATGGGGAGGGAAGGAGTCCTTTTTTCCTCTGCTAGCGCCTTTAATAAAGGGAAATGCCGATCCGGACAGAAATCTTGGCTCTCACTCAAAAACACAACGTTACCTGACTTGAGTGAAGATTAACCGCAATGTGAGTAACACACTTTTATTTCAAAACAATTTTTGCCGCGTAGGGAGGTTTTATTTATTTCAGAAAGTGCCAGTCATGCATTTTTTGTGAGTCTCGGAATGCCTCGATCTTTCTTGCTGGAAGAAAGTATACATCGAATATATATATATATATATATATATATATATATATATATATATATATATATATATATATATATACGTAGAAACATACCTTTGCACAGATTATTTAAATCTACAATAGAGAGAATATTCAAGTTAGGTTTACAAAAGAAACAATATATAATTTATTCAACCCACTTCTAATTTTAATAATAAATAGGAATATATTGAAAATCGACCGTGTTGGTTTTCAAAAAGGATTCGTAAACTGATTATGTGGGCGTGTGTGTGTGTATATACACACCCACACATACACATATATCTATAAATTTAATGAAATAATTAGATACATTTTAAAACCAGGCATGTTTTCGGTAGATCCTCAATAATTTATTTTTTTAACTTTTTTAATAGAGGTATTTAAGAATTAAAACAGGAAAGTAAACTTTAACCATTAAAGTAATTAACAATAGATAATTATATTCTTTATTAAGCAGAACTTACAATTTTTTCCTTTTAATTTTTATAAATTTTAATTTGATCCAAAATCAATTAGCGTTTGCTAATATTCCTCTGTCTTTTTAAAAGCATTTTATTTCCGTTTGCTATTAGTGAAAGAATTGTTACTTTCTACTTTTAATTCAATTCCACGTTTTTCCAGTATGAAGCGTTTCGCTTAGTTGATATTTTCAATGCTATGCACGAGAAACTTCAGGGATTCCTTCAGTTTCTTTGTATTTATATCTGTTATGCTTCGAGTGAAACTTTTTTATGTGTAAAGCGAAGTTCAGTGTCATGGTGTGTTTTAGTTAAAGATCACATCTCTCAGAAATAATACTCAATTTCAATAATAATGTAAGCGCAGTTAAAACGAAATACTGTCACGAAGATTGAAGACTGATAATCAGAAATGGAGTAAGCCTTAACTCATCACTATTTTTATTTTAAAATCATTTTTAATTCACAAAGAAATTTACAACCACTTCAGTTACTTCTCTTTTGATTTATAAAGTTAACTAGCTGAAAACCCGCGCTTCGCTACGGAGTACATTCAAATTAAATACAACGGTCAACGTATGCAATTTATGCCAAAAAATAAATATATATTTATAATAAATGCGATGATCAATGTATACAATTGATGTAAAATATATATCTATCTATATATATATTTGTAAAAAAATCGTAAGGGATATGCATTTTTTGGGGATAATATCCAATCGTCTGCTGCATTAGAAAGAGAAAAAAATATTTTTTGTCTTTTTAGTTGTTACGCACGTGACGATAAATTTATTGAAAGTACCAGAAAAAGAAATCACGTGATCAGCATTTAATAAGCATTTAATAAATTAAATTCTAAAAATTAATCTTTAAAAATTCACCAAAAATCAGGAAATGGAGATAAAAATTCGAAAAAAATTTCATTTTAAAGGAATTTTTAATATCTTTCTTGATATAAATTTTATAACCCTCAATGTATTATTTTAAATGCAAACGTAAAAAAAGTTTAAAAAACAGATTAAAAATTTAATTTTAAAAAAATCTAAGAAGAATTTTTGAAAAATCTTTCTTAGTGCACCCCTACACTATTAGAAGAATCGCCATGCAAAATTTCAGCCTTTTAGGTCCAGCGGTTTGGTCTGTGCGTTGTATGTCAGTCAGTCAGGCAGGCAGTGAATGAATGAGTCAGTTACGGAACTGTTTTATATATATAGATAGATTAACGCACGTAAAAAAAAAACATATTTCAGAGAGGGAAATATAAAGACATGGTAAAATCGGAGTGATTTTACAAAACAAAGGAATTGTATTTCCCGAAAGAATTATTATTTGACTTTTTGAAAGAACCCCTGTGACGTATAACTTAATAAAATTGAATTAATAGTACTCTAAACAATGAAAAAGGCAATATTAAGCAAGAATGACTTTCGTCTCACATGGTTGCAAAATAAAAGGCTATTTTTCTATTTCTATTACTACTACTTCAATAAAAGTGAGTTATTGACTATCGTTCTAGAGGAATTCAAGAGACATTTTATGTGGTCCTAGTTCAGGCTATTTCCGGTACTATGAAGCTCAAAATTTCCATTTTCTTTGACGTAATATACAACTTCACCTCACCTGTGACGTATAGTCCTATTTCGTGCATCAAGACCTGCATTTGTGCATATTGATGTGTCATTATAACTTCCCTCCAATATCTCCCAAATATTTAGGACTGTTTTATCGTGTTTTCTTTCGTAAATTCGACATATGCGACGGAAAAGTGGACCGCAGATTTAAGTCGCTTTGTTACCAAGATGTGAAACTTCTTTAGATCAACGTAAAATCTTTTATAACATATTATTTGTTTATCTTGTTACAGTTGCTTTAAAGTAACTTTAGAGAATGTTCTCACTGAATAAAATTTCAAAACTAGGGGCACATAGATATCTATACCGCAGCTTGGCTGTAAAGTTCCTGTGATTTTGCCGAAAGTAACTGCAGGTTTTGATAAGTTACAATTTTGTATGGCAGATTAGATATCATAACAATAGATTACGATTATATAACAGCTATATATAACGTTTTTTAGATCTTTAATTTAATTTACTAAATACCATAAAATACTTTTACGTTTAACTTTTTTTTATATAACTTAACATTTACCAATAAATTTTACAATAATGCGAAATAGGTTGTGACACTTTTCAATCCATAATATGTATGATGATCGTACAAGGTGCGCCCATAAAGTAACCGGACAATTTTTTTATAAATAATAAATATATTACTCACCTTCAAATAAATTTATCTCCTTCAAAATAATTGCTAAAGGAGTCTATGCAATTTTTCCAACGTTTCTTTAAGTCATCGAAACACTGTTTATAGGAGTTGGAACTAACCGTTCGCAAAATACGCGTAACATTTGATTTAAGATCCGAGACGTTTTCAAATCTTTGTCCTTTCGTCGCCATCTTAAGCTTCGGAAAACGGAAAAAATCAGCTGGCGATAAGTCGGGAGAATATGATGGGTGATTTATCAGTGTAATTGAATGCTTAACAAGATATTGTTGTACAGGAATTGCTCTATGGGGCTTTATTATCGTGTGAAAGAAACCATTGCCCAGGATAAAACAGTTCCTTCCTAACTCGCCTTATCCTTTTTCTTAATCGAAAAAGCACCTTCTTGTAAAAATACTGATTAATTGTTTGATTTTCAGGAACAAATTCGCTGTGAATAAGTCCTTTGTAATAAAAAAATGCACAATCCATGAAAGGACAGAGATCTGAAAGCGTTTCGGATATTAAATCAAATGTTACGCGTATTTTGCGAACGGTGATTTCCTACGCCTGTAAACAGTGTTTCGATGACTTGGAGAAGCGTTGGAAAAATTGTATAGACTCCTTTGGCGATTATTTTGAAGGAGATAAATTTATTTGTAGGTGAGTAATAATTTTCTTATTTATAAAAAATTGTCCGCTTACTTTATGGGTGCACCTTGTATTTAATTAATGTTGATATACTCTTTAGTGTACTTTAGTGTAAAAAAATGTGAAATTTCTTGATAACATGTCTTTCAACGTATTTATTTCTCCCGGAACTATCATTTATGCTAATCATATTATGCAATCGTGTTGCGACGACTGACACTGTCCATATCCCCCAAATATGTTTTAAAATATTACATTTCGGCAGTGTGGCAATAGCATCAATTTGTCGTCGTGGGAGGCCACTGTAAAATATGAGTTCCATCATGTTATAATGTTCCACTTTCGTGATGTCAATATACCGTGCAGTAAATTATATACGTATATTCAAGGTAAATACAAAACTACAGTGTGTACATAAATGAATATAACAACTTTGCAGGACTATTGAAAGAAAACTTAACAAAGTACAAAGTTGCTGTTCATCGGAAATAAAAAAATAACAGTTGAAAGTTTAAATTCGACACAGTTATAAGTGTGAAATGTGAAACCCTTTAGTACAAGAAGGATATCGAGGTGGTATTATAACTCATCCCACACTCTTTTCAGCATTGAAAGCTGCAGATATCTTGGTTGCATGTCTTAAGTTCGTCAACGTCATTTGGTACCTGTTGAACAAACACCTGATGTTTGACGTAGCCCCCAGAATAAAAAAAAAACAAGTCTGTACTTTGTTTAACTATATTTCAATAACCCTGCAAAGTTGAGATATTCATTTATGTACACACTGTATTTTTATCTACTGTGCACTTAGCAATAATATTTCATTAGTAAATGATTTGTGATGTTATTTTAAATCTCTATACAATACAATATCAAGTGAAACACGATTAGCTAGGAAGTATTGTTAGTATATATTTGTATTCAGTATTTGCAAGCATGTAAAATAAAGCAATATTTAATACATGATTTTTGTTGTAATTTGTGTTATTTATATGTTTGCGTAAAAGTTTCTTATACCTTTAATTGATTAAGATTCATGCTATCATTTTAAAAAAAATACTGGAAATGATTTATTTAAAATTAGTCTATATTAAAAAAAAATTAGTAGTATTTTTTTATTAGAATTCAATTAGTTTGTGAATTTAAATAACCCTTAATAATTGTTCGCTGCCTATCATAGCAATTCCTCTGATAAATATGAGCACCGAAACAACCGAAATTGTCTGCAAAATATAAGGACAACAGAAGTTACTACAGGAGCTGACACATAAATTCCGGTCTTCGCTAATGAGAATCAGATAACCTTGTTCCGGATTGATTTTAGATAAATATTTTGTGCAATATCCGGGGACGACACATTTTCAATTTAATGAAGATTTCCAGTTTTAAGTCATTAGAGAAGCACGTAGTCGAATTTAATACATACATACTATAATATATATGTATGAGAAATTTATATATATATATATATATATATATATATATATATATATATATATATATATATATATATATAAATATATATATATATATATATGTGTGTGTGTGTGTGTACGTACATACATACTTAGGTAGGAGTAGTTTAATTAGGGATTAAATTCTAATCAATGCGGAACGAGCCTAAACTTTCCAAGCATATTAATAATCAGTAGTTTCATTTCATGTTGTCTACATAATTGCTTATTTGTTCGAGTTAGACTAAGCCTTAAAATGAATTCGAGTGCTTGATAGTTAAAACCATGATCCAGTTGACCCCGAAGATCTGCAAACTATTTATAATTATACGGCTAGTTGATCTATTAATATTTCTCTAATGAGGCACAAGGAAATACTTATTTCCGAATGTTAGCTCCCTCGCGTGTGGAATAGCAGTGAGTATGTTAGGAAATTTTGATAAGTGTTTGTTAGCTAATTTTTACAAAGCTACTGAAAAATGTATATATTTTAAATTACTTATTTGTAAAAATGAAATGTTTAAAGATATTTCTTGAATAGCATTTGAAATGTAGGGTTTGAACCGCATTTAAAATACGCATTTGCTAATAAACCATTAATTAGCAAGATAACATTAAAAATGCCTCAAATCTCCCAAAGAAAAGAAGGTCAAAGGTACCAGAATAACTGATAAAGACGATCACTTTCGGAACATGTAGCCTCGATTACTGACAAATCCTTTCGTAAAGACAAACATTTGTGGATGCTTAAAAAGCTAATTGAGCAGTAAGCATAGCAAGGGATTAGGGTTTAAGTGAATTTCAACGAGGTAATATAGTTGGTGCTCGTACGATGTGTTATAGCGTTTTGGAGATATAGGCGAAGTCAGGATTTTGTACTACTACCATTTCAAGGGTGTATCTTGAATAGAAACATTCCAGTAAATCATCGAACTTACTGCAGTAGTGTGACTAAAGACACCTAGTCTTAGTCTAAAGACGTCATCGACGAATAATAGTCATAGACGTCATAGAGTCATACACGTCATCGACGTCTAAAGACAAAAACATCGAGTTATTACAATAGTGTAGACTTCTAAAGACTGTTAGTCTTAGGGCCTGTTCACATAGGAGTCCGTTGGGGAGCGTTTAAGTATTGAAATATATTTAACCAATGACAAACCTACAAACGATTAGCAATGGAATTTTTAACGCCCATGATTGGTTTATTTTGTCTCAACGTCATCTTTCCCTTAACGCTACTCAGCGGACTCCTATGTGAACAGACCCTTAGTCTAAAGACGTCATCGACGAAAAATTGGGAACAGATGTAGTATACGCAACGTACCGTCGCTAATTTGGCGAAAAGTTGGCGTCAAAATCCCGTTCGGAGACCTGTTAGGCTTAAACTGCGAAATGTAAACAATAAATTGGAAAATAAACTTACTGCTGGCTTTATGAAACTTGTAGGCGCATACGGGTTCTTTGCTTTGCTCAGATACCCTTGCTTCACACCGCTACGCTCCGTTACGCATCCATCCAAAAACATTACAGAAAATCCCCAGCCCGGGGGCTTCACTACATACCGCTGGCTGTAGTACAGTAAAAAAAAATCTTCCGTTGGCTGTAGCGGTCAATAAAACAAAGCTTATCACACATAAATTATAAAAATATCATCCGATCTTAAAATCCTCCCTTTCAGAATATAAAAACCGCCAAACAACTATCTGATTTGGCGAAAAATCGTCTCTTGGCGTTCGTTGCGCATACTACATCTGTACCAAAATGTGTCTTAGACGTGATAGAGTGATAGACGTCATTGACCAATAATAGTCTTGGACGTCCTAGAGTAATAGACGTCATCGACGTCTAAAGAGACGAAAGCATCAAATCTACTGCAATAATGTGGCCTGCTAAAGATTCTTAGTATTTAGCCATTTAAAGACTTTTAGTCTTAGTCTAAAGATGTCTAAAGAATGACCGTGACAGGTGGCAATTATTTGCCAACAATCATATTAAAGGATATATGTGCAACATATAGCATCATATAGCAACATATAGATGGCGCAAATAGCATCGCAATTCAATGATTGGGGGGTCTCCGCTACCATCAGCGTGAGGACTAAATAACGCTCACTGCATCATATCGGCTTTATTAGCTGATGCCATACGATATATTAGACATGTTTCCCGGTTTTTCTGGCACTTAAGGCATAATCAAGTTCTAAAATTGCATTTAAAAGTAGAAGAGTTTAAGGTTATAAAACCACTAATAGCAGATCTCTTTAAAAGAAATAAATAATAATTTTCTGAAATTTTACCGATTTTCAATATGGTTTGGAATTAACAGCGACGGCAGGATATTTTGGAAACTATTTGTAACTAATCCGGTGATTATTTCGTTCCTAGGAGTAAAGTAAATGGAAATTTTGTTTGGTTTAGTTCTTAGTTTAAGTTTCTGATTGGGAAAATATATGCCAAATTTTAACTATAAACGGTTGCCTTTATGTTCTGAAAAATGGTAAAACTTGGTAAAACTAAAAAAACCATTATTTACATTGCATTCTATCTTACTAATTTATAGTCAGACGTTTAGTTTATTTCTCTGATAATTTCCTGCTTTATACCTTACGTTCGTTAAGGAATGTATGCCCTGTGTGAGCGATTCTTAAATTAGTGGTTTCAAAACTTCGCTTTGGGCGTTCCGCCGCCTCCTAGGACGTTATTCTAGAATTTTTGGTTGTCTCCCCTATTTATAAAAATAGTTTTGATAACCCATGCATATGTGAATGGTCCATGCTGACAATCACGCTTAATGATCTTTCTCCCGAAGATGAACTTTTTATTATTTTTGAACGTATAGCGATACTATTTTTTTATTGTGGATTTTACGAAGTTATGTTTTCCTGTTTCCGTTTTATACAACGTTCCTCTAAATTCTATGATAAAGATTAACAAACCAATGTATTACTCCGAATACATCAGTTTGTTCAGTTGGAAAACTTTAAAGTTTTATACATAAAATAATATGTTTAACCGGACATGGAAGGGGTAATACAGTCTAAAAAAATAAGAAAAAACAGGGGCATAGATTGGGTATTCCAGAGAAAAATAATATTGTTTAAAAATGTAACTGTATTTTTTATTACATCGAATTTCAATTACATTGTACTTTAAATTAAAATTAGGCTATATGAGCATTTTCCATATAAATGTCAATTATGGGGAAAAAATCGTCAATTATGTCAATCATGGGAATACTAATGATTAAATTTTTAAATTTATATATTAGGTTTTCAAGGAGGAATTTATCGAGTCGAAATAATTCTAAAGGAAGTATGTAACTGCACTTAATGAAATATAATTGAAATGAGTGTAATTCTAAGCTGTAATTCAGAACTAAAATGTTTTTAGGTATATTGAAATCCCAGTAACTGATCCAAACCTGTGAGAGAAACTGAATATTTCTCCTTAATATTTCATTTAGCAAATGAGAATCGGATAGCCGATTTCCAAAATTGATTTTAAATTGATTCTGCATAAAAATCCTCTTAGCTACCAAAAACAGAAATATATTATCAAGCTATTCTTGGTCATTTGAAATTCGGGCATTACGCTTAGGTTCCTGATTCTGAATGTGTTTACATGAATCATTGATTAAAGAAGCCATCAAAAAACGAACCAAACTTATTTAAAAAAGATTTATTTTTAGGATATTTCCTAGAAACAGAGAAATATTTAAAAATAGTTATATAGTATAACCTCATTACTATGAAAATATTTTTGTAATGATTATATATAGAAGTGTTTTCGTGCTGGTGTAGCTATTAAATACTTCTTCAGTGGTATATTCTTCAGTGGTTCTACAGTGGTATACATAAATTAATTTAAAATAATTGATTTTAAATAGTTATCTTATATCTATATCAGGTTTTTAAAGAAATACACTTATTTTCTTTTCTTCCTTTTTATTATTTAGGTCCAATAACACAAGTTATGTGATATTTCTGTTTTATGAGTGACGTTTTGTATACATATTTTATTCTGCTTTCAGGAAATGTATATCGAAAACTTCACAGGATAAATAAGACTAATATATTTTAATTGTACTTGTATTTCGACCTGTTGAAAAATCTTTATAAAAAGTATACACCATGGACAAGCAAATAAATGTATAGTGAATTTGACTGATAAGAAACGTTACCGAATGAACACGTTTCTTATGAGTCATATTCAGTTATAAATAATCATGAATCACATCAAGATAATCATGAGAACATTGATTTTTACTTAATATATATGTACTAAAACGTAAATTGTATTAATTTAGAATGATAAATCTACTTACATTAATTTATATGTGTTTTTATTTTGTTAATGGAATCGATGACTGCTAAAGCTTTAAATTTGATGGTCTGATTGACATTTACAAAACACCTAATTTTTATGAATGTTTGAATATACTTTGCTGGTGTTTGAAGTTTATTGATGCACACACTAAAAATATTAAGAACATATTAAGTATAAAAATATGCATCAGTGTTGTGTATACGTTTACAAGGTGAAATGAATAAATTATTTAATTTTTTTATAGAAAGAGTACGTGATATAGAGTTGTATTTTGTTTATTTACACGTTTTTACCAATTATTTTTTCCCCAAACATATCTGTATTATATATCAAATATGTCCTCAAATATGTCTCTGGATGTGTTTGCCGAATCAAAAGTCCTATGTTCTTTTCTTCCTTTTGTTTATGGTAAAGTTTCGGCAGTAGTCTATCTTCAAGATTCATAAAATTTCCTGTTTAAAATTTGCATAAATTTAACATTTAATGTCTGCATAGTTTAAAGTAAGTCTGCCCAAACAAAAGTGTTATGCACCTAACCTTCCTTATCTTTGTTTAGGGGAAAGTTTCGATAGTAGTCTAACTTCAAGATTTATAGAACTTCCTGTTTAGAACGTTTAATCATTTTAAAGAGCAAAATATCTATTGTTTTCGAAGTAATCTTGACTTAAGGGAAATTTTTATCAGAACTTTCTGTCTAAAATGAAAATTCTGAAGATTTTGATAAAAACAGAACGAAAAAAATTTTTTCAGAATTTCAAATTGAAACTTTTCAAGGAAGTAAATAATAGTTTAGTTAAATAGCCTTTTAAAGAGGATAAAGTTCCATTTATAGAGAAAAAATACCATATGTATATATTCAGTTCATATATTAAAAGCACCGCATAAAACTTCTGTATCTGACACATCTATATTTGAAATTTATGGTTCTAAAATCTGTTTAAAAATGTTTTAATCCCGAAGAATATTGTGCATTTTTAAAAATTTTTTACGAGACCTCCTTGAAGTGTCTTGAAGTGATTTTTAATGTTTTCAAAATTTTAATTCAAATTCTTTGAAGTACAAATAATTCAAGATCAAATCAATGAACTTCGTAAAATTCAACCATCATTTTTGTTAACTGAAACTCAATAATAAACGGAAACAATCATTTATTCATTACATTTTCTCTAGAATATTCCGATTTTCAACAATTTATGTCACTTTTAAATACGAATATTTTATAATAAATTTATTTATTGACATTAACTTAGCAGTTTTGAAAAAAAAAATTAAGAATGAAATACAAATTCGTTTTCGTGAAAGAGATTTATTTTTCATTTTTTTATCCTCATCGTGCAGTAATATGGAAATATAAAATGGAAATATTGAGATACAGAACTTCTTTCTGAGTCTTTAATACCACTCAATTTATGCATCACATACATATATGCATAAATCTAGATGATTATTTGAGGCAAACATTTCTCTCTTTGTTCCCTTATATTTTTTTATCTGGAAGCAAGCATTATCAAAATTGTATTTAGGAATAAAAATGGTTGCAGAAAAATAAAAGTGCTGCAAGCATTTGGTTCCTCCAGATTTAAACAGATATGAAGATAACATATTTTCCTTCTTTATGTTAATACTGAATTCTGCTTGCATTCTTTTTATTTTTGTAACATTGTTTACACAAAGCGAGTGTAAAACTATTTTATTATTTCCAAGTAACATCTTAAAATGTAGATATTTAAAAATTTGAGCAGTATTATAAATATATTTTTGATTAACTAAAACATTTTTTATACATCTCCATTAAGTATGTGCAAAACTAACAAATCATCATCTACTTTAGCGCGTTTTAAATTTTTAATCTATTATGTATACATGTATATGTATATATGTATATGTATATATATATATATATATATATATATATATATATATATATATATATATATATATATATATATATATATATATATATATGTATATGTATATATATATATATATATATATATATATATATATATATGTATATGTATATATATATATATATATATAAAATTTACTAATTAATACCTTGTAAGAGCTTTCTTCTTAGAATAATCATAAAATGAATTACTTTTATTGAAATTTAATCCCATTCTCGATCACTACTTTAAGAATTTTAAATGAGCTCAAATAAATAATTTCCACAAATTGTCATTATTGTAATTCTGTGAATATTTCACGTATTTCAGTCAAGTTATTTCAAAGATCTCTTTGTTTTGTCGCATGCCAGTTTTCAAATTCACATACTGAGTTACAGTCAATATATGTATTAGCTTGCATTCTCTGGAGGATATAGATAATTTAATATATATTACAATATACCTAGAAATAAAATCATTTTACTTGTGACATAAAAATTAACAACTTGATATTGCATGATGGATAACCTTGAGACAGATCTCATATTACCATTTGGTAGAGACTACTCTCTATAGTTTATCTCATGGAAACAGTATTGCGGACTAAAATATCTGATGTTCTTTACAAGCTTTTCTTCAAGTGGTTCACAGAAATATAACCTATCAACCTGTCAAAAACAATCTTTTAAAATCTACGATATTAAGGAAAAACAAAAGCTAGTTTTGAAAAAATAGAAACGATTCTATCTGCCATGCATTAGTCTTACAGACAGCATAACATTATTTACGACTATCAGTTTATAGGAAGGTTATAAACATTTTTGATATTGACTCTCTAACGCCCGTTACTATAAGGGGGTTCACTTTATAGAGACCCCGAAATATTTGTACTAACTCTCGCTATGTTAAAGCCATTTTAACAAAAAAATATGAGCTACATGCCCTGGCGTATGTGTAATTGATTGCATTACATGCGATGCTGGATGTAATCTCCATTTTTTGCTAGACATTTTGAAGCGGCGCTCCGTGCTCCTGGACGTATGGGCAAGGATATCGAGGGAATTAGCACCAATTTCACATTGGATGTTTTCCTCCATATCTTCCCCAGTTCGAGGCTTGTTCCGATAGACTTTTCTCAAAGGTAGTCTGGTGGTGTCAGATCCGACGTTCGTAGTGGTCAAAGCCCCTTTGAAATTACTCTGTTGCCAAAGCACACAAAATTCTTCCATTCTCCTCGCCGAATTGTGTGACACATTGCTCCATCTTGCTGGAAGTAACCTTTCGTTAAATCACGATCATACAGTCAATTCTCGAACTGTTCAAAAAATGTCCAGGTACAAATCGGTGTTTACGGTGGTATATAAAAAAATGGGTCTTATGATACGAAACTAAGACATCACGCATCAACTCTTTGATCATGGAACGGTGTTTGATAAGTGACAAAGGTATTTTCCGCCGGCTGTACGAGTGTATTGCCAGTTAACATAGCCGACAACTGGTACCACGCCTCATCCGAGAACCATGTGATGCGATATGCCATCTACTGAAGAGCACATTATACGTCGTTTCGTTCGGATTGCTTTGCCTTAGCGACAGTTATTACAGATAATCCGGGGCCACTTTCAAGTGAATCACTCCATATTTCTGCCTGTGATTTTAAAATACATACCGCCAAGTGAAACTCATGGACCAGAGGTTCGGTCATCTTCACCCCCCCCCCTCGAAATGTCATTGTGAGGGCATATCGAAAGACAGGGGAAATTTGGAGAAGGCTCTGTTAGAATCAATCACTTAACAATTTTTACTTTCTCTGTGATGTGGATGATCTCATTGGACTTAAACTATTATCTACCATTATGAGGCTTAAGATTGCTGTGTACTAACCCTATTGGATTCGCTCACCTTAGTGTTAACCTATGGAGAAAATTTGTCCAGGGATTGCAGACTCGGATTTAAAGTTTTTTATTTTAAATTTTCTCCGTAATAGGGAAAGAAATTTCAGACCTCGGAGAATTTTTCGTTTGATTAAAATGCAAATAATATTTTAAAATATAAATTATTCTGGGGGGATCTAAAAATATGGCATAGTGTGTTTTAGAGGCTCATAATTTCATTTGGTGGACGAAATTTATAAATTAAATCGTGTTGTAAGGTTCAGAAAAGTTCGGGCTATCTCAATATACCATTTTTATTGGATTATCAGCATTTATGTAACTGTAAATAGTAAAAAATTTTTATCCATAGGTTAACATTGAGGTGAGTGAATACAATAGGGTTACTGCACAGCAGTCTTAACACATTTACATTACGAATACACTTGCTGAAACAGGGACAAATATCAGCGCAAAAGTGCACATAACCAGATGAACCAGATGGTAGAGGAGTCATTTTTCTTCTCGGTTTGGACGGACCTCTAGGACTTAATCCAAAACATTTTCTTGATCAATGGTGGTGATAAAATGAGTATTTATAAATGTCTTAGAGCTATCCAATTACGTCAGTGAAGGTGGAATAACAGATAAAAGTTTGACTTAAAAATGATGTGTAAAACATAACCTATGATCCTAAAGCCACATCTAAAGAGGAATTTAGCGCTGCAAGGGATAAAACACAAGACAGGGAAGTAAGTCAGGAAACAAAGGTGGTCCAAAAGAGGAAATTTGGGTAATAGTTTTTTTTTAAAGTAAGAGTTAGATATAAATTCGAGAAGAGAATGTGGGATCACAAAAAAAGAGTTCAAAAACGTTATTTTCCGGGAAGCAGCTAGACAAGAGGGAGGCATGTTAATGTCATAAACTGAAGCATTTTTTTAGGTATAAAGGTTTTACAAAAAGTCCAGTACGGTAAAAGAAAAAACAATAATGAATAACTTTGGCATCAGTGCTTAGAAATATTTCTCTGAAACAAAATTCCTCTCCGTCTGTTTTTGACAAATCACATGTATACAGGTAAAGTTATTTTGAGAGAATCTTTTATAAAATACTTGTTTATCCCTAAACATAGAAAAGCATATGAAAATCTTTTATCACACATAAACATGAATTATATTCAAGGAAATTTATTTTAAAATTGACGGTTAGTACTTTCAAAATTAAAAGCCAGTTTTAAAGGAATTTTTTTACGTAATTACAAAGTGATACATTATTTTCAATTCTAATATATTGAGTTATAATATGTATCATAAACAAGATTCTAAAGGGTAGTAAATCACACTAATTACTTCATCATAAAGTTTGAAACTGAAAAATCTTTAAAACACACACAGATCTCCTGACCGCAAAAAAGACACATTTCGTTTTTCTATACTAGTTTTCTATTAAGAAACGTTATGAATTTACTATTTATATATGTCTTAACAGTAAATATACTGTAAATATAAAAAGAAATCAACATGAAATATGACACTTTACTATCTTTATATGGTAAAATTTTATACAAATTAGCTTAAAAACTTCCAATCTATAATTTTCCAATAATTCAGATTTTTCTTTGTATTTATTTTAAAATCAGCACATGCTTGTAAATGCTGAAAGTTGGATCACAATATTTGCTTGATTTATTATTAATCGATTGATTTCTCATATTATATATATATATATATATATATATATATATATATATATATATATATATATATCTATATCTATATATATATATATATATATATATATATATATATATATATATATATATATATATATATATATATATATATATATATATATATATATATATATATATATTATTTGGCTCCAGTGAAAGTGTTAATTGCATCCCATTCAACGAAATTTCTATTTTTACACACGCCGGGTACCAACACACTTTTATTTTCTTTTAATTCCAATTCTTTTATTCCCTTTTATTGTGATTTATTTATTCCTTCCGTGTACTCATCGGATAGAGGAAAGAAAGTTTTTTTATTCAGAACAAATAGGATGGTTGAAGCGGATGTGAACTTCCGCTCTAAAAGTTCTTCAAATCATGAAAGAAATCTTACGTAGTGATACGTTCTTTATTTCTCCTTTTTGTGCGCAAGGGGGAGACTGCGTAACATTGTTACTGTCTTTGAGAAAAGGAACTTAACACTAAAGGGCAGGCAGAAAATGTTAAACAAAGTTCTAAAGGGAGAAGTACTTTCTTCCTATTGCACCAGATATTCAGTATTGCAACCGGTCTTTCAATCGAATCGAAGCCCTAAAATGTGGAAACATGGGGTAATTGTACATAGTGTGATGGAATTATCCAAATAAAAAATTTTCCTTATTCCTCATATACAAGAATCAAACAAACCCAAACAAGTGTTTTTAAATAAGTATATTAAAGAAAAAAATTTCCCTGTAAGAAATTTTTTTTAATACAGCGTTGGTTTTTGCAGTAAATTGCACTAAGTATGTTATTTAAAAATATTTTGCAAAATCTAATTAACGGGAATAATTTCTGAAATTAATTTGTAGTTCATTATTGAGCCATAGAATATAATTTAAACCTGTACAAAGTAGTTTTTATACTTTTAAATAAATTTCTCCTCATGTAAGGCTTATAAACATTTTAATCCAATAATAATGATGAATGTAAAAAAAGAAATTTCTCATTTCACGTGTTCCAAGGGGAAAAGTATAAATTTTCCTTGTTAATCATCAAAAATTAATTAAATTATGTCAATTATTAAATTTTTTAAAGAGGGTGCAGTGGCCTGGTTGACAAAGGCAGCTAATCAGTAATCTGTGAAGGTCCCTGCTTCGATTCCGGTCACCGACAAATCCACTGTTGCGTACACTAACGGCGGCTGGTGCACGAAAAATCTGTCGTGGCTGCGATGTCCTCCAAGTCCTCAAATTTACCTCTGGAGGTGCGTGGTCAAGTGTCTTCGGTCTCGTCACTTGACTCGGTTAAAAATTACGGGACCGGTTCATAGGGGGGGGGGGCGAAGCTGGGCCACCTATATGGTGCCCCCATAATAAAGAGGCCATCAACACCACGGTGATAACAGGCGAATGTCTAAGGATAAGGGCTACGCATTGGAAAAAAAATATTTAAAGAAAAATTATGTTACTGGAATGCAGAAAGAGTTGATTTATTGAATTATGGAAGAATAATAGTTGAGTATTACCAATAATGATATATCCATTCAGTTTACGATGCTTGGAGTAAATGCGATAAAGTATCTTTGCATACAATTCTAGACAAAGAATTTCTATAAAATAAAAATTTCAATTTCTACTATTGCTGTAAAAAAATACGGGTTTCGCCCCATATTTAGATATTTTAATCACATAGAATAGTTAATTTATATGCTGGTTTCGAAATTTTAACGAATATATTTAATTATATCCATGGAATTGCATAGAAATTAAATAGAAATTTACATTTAGACGGTAAATGCATTTTTGAAGTAAGACTAAAATACCATAAAAATTATATGTAGTTATTATGAAACAAAAACTTACTATTACATGTAATATTCATTATATTTATTCTCTTTTAAAATCATTCATTGAATCACAGAAAATACCTAATTTATAGAAATTTTAAGTACTGATAATACTCAGTGAATGAATAAATTAGTATCGCGTCTTTGCATACCATTTAAATTTAATTGAAAAATATAAATCGCATCAATGTCGTACTAGTCTAATCAAGTATTTAAATACTTTTCGAATGAAGCCTGTTTGTAATCACTTTTAGATGTATGACAACCATTGCTTGTAACATATTTATTTATGACTTAAATTGGTGCTCAACCGACATTATCAAAGTAATTTAATCCGATTAATCTTTTCATATTTAATACCATCGTCTGTGACATTCCGTTACAGAATAGTACGAAAATATGCTTAATTAAATAGCATTACAGAAATTAAGTCCACTATACCAGCAGAATATTTGTGTAAACTTAAATTAATTTTTCGTTGTTTCCGGTCTCCGCAATATATGCGCAAAACATACCTAATTGATTCCATGGTAGTAAACACTAAATAAAGTTACATCCTTTTATGAGAGACATAAAACGTGAATAGAAATATCAAGTAACACACTTTCACACAAGTAAAGAAGTGTGTTAGCGGACTTAATATCTTTCCAAGTTGTTTTGTAAAGGGTGAAAGAGGCCCCGAAAAATCAGTAATAACTCTTTGTAGGGTGAAGCAATCTGAACTAAAAATACAAGCTACACAATATTATGTATGTTTAATCTATTGGATTAAATGCGATGTTGGAAGTGATCTCATTTTTTTCTCAGACAAATTTGGACTCGGCGCTCCATATTCTGGAACGTATGACAAGGATTTCGGGGGAAATAGCAGCAATTTCGCATTGGATGTTTTTCCTCAAATCTTATAAAGTACGAGGTTTGTTCCGATAGATTTTCCCTAAAGGAATATGTCTGGTGGGCTCGAGGTGGCCTTGCGGTATAGTGCTGGATTTCGGTGCTGACGATGCTCAGAACGAATCCTGCGCTGCGGTGTTAAATACCTCCGTGTCGAGGCCGGATATGGGCACGTTAAATCCGTATACAGGAAAGTCCCTCTATGAAGGTGAGGGTGGGGTAGGGCACGATCCCCCCAGATGTTATCCCTGGGGGTTCTCGGTCAAAATTGATGGGCTACTAGCTAAGACGGACTCCGACCCTTGTGGTTCTATTTCAAACCGGAGCTGCACACTTCAGCACGTCGCCTGTATGGTCCTGGTCTGGAACTTCCTACCAGGGGGCATAAGAGACGACATCAACAACAACAGAAGTCTGGTGCTGTACGATCGGACGACCCCTTGTCTCCCAAAGTCCCTTGAAATTACCCTATTACCAAAGAAGGACTCAATATCCGCCATGCTCCTCTACGATGTGGAGGACACTGCTCCATCTTGGTGGAAGTAACCTTCCCTTAACTCACGATCATCCAGTTGATTCACTAGGCGCTCAAAAATGTTGAGGCACACATCGGTGACAAAGAAAATGGGGTCTATAATAATCCGCAACCGAGACATCGCACACAACACAACAACTTTTCGAGCATGGAAAGGCGTTTGGTAAGTGACAAAGGGATTTTTAGCGGTGTTTTACGATTTAACATAACACGCCTCATTCGAGAACCGTGGTGTGTGATATGCCATCTACTGAAAAGCACATTTTACGTTTTCACGTTCAGATTACTTCGTCCCAGCGAGATTTATTATAGATTATTCGTGTCCTCTACCAATTGAAACCATACCATATGTGTATTATAATATATTATGGCAACTTAGATTGATTTAAGAAATAAGCTAGATCTGGTGTTGACAACGGTTTGATGTTTTAAGTACGTGGAAATATTAAATAATTCCCAACAGTAAAAGAAAATGACTGAATTTTAAACACTATATTCGATCAACTAAGTAAAATATTTTAAAAATGGTTAATTCTAAAACAACTTTGTGCATGTTTTTAAGATTAAGAAAATACTTCCATAGAGCCCTCAAGATTATGTGACATTATGTGTGGATGTGTGTTCACACATTAATATTTATTTATACATCAATGCAAACACTTTCCCATATATATATATATATATATATATATATATATATATATATATATATATATATATATATATATATATATATATATATATATATATATATATATATATATATGTGTGTGTGTGTGTGTGTGTGTGTGTTCGTGTTCGTTCGAGGTCTTGACTAATAAACCTCATAGGTTTGAAAGGACCACACGTCCCTTCCTTCAGAAATAACTACAACTCTTTAAAAGTATTGAGTCATTCTTTTAGTCGTTTTAATAATTATATTGCAAAAACCTCTAGCAACTTAAAAACTTCTGATAAAGAATATAAGTGGTATCTTGTGGGGAAGTCTAGAGTTGATATCACTTCAAAAAAAATATATATTACCATGTCGTTATAGCTCACAAGCGCGAGTTATCATACACTTTCTCATACTCGACTTCTCAGGCCTCCCACGATTATTGGGCAAACGAGTAGCCATTCAGTACTTCCAAGATGATTAGGATGGATTGTTTCTGTAAATATATCACAGATAGATAAGAGTTTTTAGGTGACTTTAGGTGAAGGTTTGACTAGCCTTCTAATTGCTCTCCTTCCTACACAAGGGCTGCATCTACTTAATGATCCTTATATATATATATATATATATATATAGGTAGATATATATTGTTAGATTATATATATATACACTGCTGGCCACCCAAATTGCAACACCAAGAAAGACAAGAGATATCACAACAAAATATATTTTGTAGATAACATGTTGACCAAGTATCAAATGATTAAATTTATAGACTTCTGTGAAGTGTGGTTCCTGCCAAAATCAGTAGCCAGAGTAGCCGCCATAGTGGGAGATCACCGCTGCCACACGCCTCGGCATTGATTCAAAGAGACTTTGGATGAGTTCTTGGGGTACAGCAGACCAAGCAGCTTCCACACGTTGACAAAGTTGATCTGCTGTGGCATCTGGGGATGGAATCTGGGTCAATCGTAGAGCAACCATGGACCACATGTTTTCTATCGGCGAAAGATCCGGAGAGCGAGGCGGTCAGGGAAGCAATTCAATCTGGCGATTGACGAAGAACCGTTGGACAATGCGTGCGACGTGTGGTCGCGCATTATCCTGTTGAAATATGGCTGTGGGCAAGCCCTGAAGGTAAGGAACGACAACTGGCTCCAACACCACGGAGATGTAGCGCTGGCTGTTTAAAGTACCGGCAATGCGTACTAGAGGTGTGCGAGAGTGATATCCAATAGCGCAACATACCATAATACCCGGTGCAGGACCAGTGTGGCGGTGCATAACGCAGCTGTTCAGCATCCTCTCTTCACGGTGTCTCCAGACTCGAATTCGACCATCGTGGTGTTGCAGACAGAAGCGTGACTCGTCAGTAAAGACAATTTCATTCCATTCTGCCGTCCACATCCTTCTGTCATCGCACCATTGGCGGCGGAGACGTCTGTGGTTCTGCCTCAAGGGTAGACAAAGCAATGGACGTCTTGCGGACAGACCACTCTGCTGTAAACGGCGTCGAATGGTACGCGCAGACACTGGATGATGCGTTACAGACTGCATGTGCTGTGCTATGGTTCGTCATGTGACTGAGCGATCCGTCACTGCCATGCGCACAATTTGCCTGTCATCACGTGAAGTGGTGCGCTGAGGTGGATGCGATCGAACACGTCGGTCCGTCGTACCCTCCTGCATCCAACGATCACATATCCGCATTACAGTTGTTTGGTTTCGTCCAACACGACTACCGATTTCCCTGAAAGATAATCCACAATCTCGGTAGGCCACTATCCTTCCTCTGTCGAACTCGGATACTTGATCAAAAGATGATCGCTGTTTTCGACGAGGCATAATTGATCGTTTTTTTGAAAAAAACCACAAGAAAAACACAATTGCCGAACTTGAAATCGTCGAAATCTCCAAGCCTTAAATAGCGCTTTGAAGTGGCGCCACAGGCGCGCGTGATGTGCGTCTTTGCTGAAATTCTAATCATTTGCATATCTTACCTCCGCTAATGCATGTTGTAAATTTCATGTTATTTGCATGTTTTCTTCAGGGTGTTGCATTTACAGTGGCCAGCAGTGTATGTATTGTTAGATTCAAACGTGACAATATTTAATTGTCCTTAAGGGGATTTAAATACTGATGCGTGATAACTATGAAAAATTTTGCCTCTTTATTAAAATTTTAAAACATTCCGCTTTGCTTGCGTAAGAATCAAAATCAATTTGAGATAGTATTCTTGAGAGAAGGAGACATTTTTCGAAGTATGCTACATTTTGTATATGCCTCCTGATATATCAGTTCATCCGAAATAGCACCTAATTAAATTGTTTATTACATCTTTTAATTTCTTTTTACATCCTACGATATCTACCGATATATATATATATATATATGTGTGTGTGTGTGTGTGAATACATATATATATATATATATATATACAGTGGTGGCAAAAAGTCCTGAACACGCTTATTTTTTTGCCTAATTTTTGTGATTGACTTAATTTTTCGTTATGAATTTATCGGACTAAAATTCGTTATGAAATTATCGGATCTTTTCTATTGTAATTGACTCTAATGTATTTTTTTATGCTGATTTCAAATCTGTTTGTATAATTCATTTAAAGTAAATAGTTTCATCGATATTTTGAAAAAAACACATGATAAGACAAGCACAAGGTCACTATAAACATAAGTGACTGTTTTTTCAACTAATGAAATGCTCCGTTATTCAACCAGTCAGAGAGCAGTAGTGATAAAGAGTTGAAAGCAGAATGTATAGCATGATTTAGTGTATTGAAAGCAGTTGTGTGTTGCAGTTTGAAGTGCGTGTGGGGAAAATATTGGAATTATGTGTAAATTTTTCATTTCTGCCTGATAACAAAAGGTACAAAATAATACTTTTGAACGAAGAAGTTTATTCTATGCGTCAAATTGCTGCTAAAGTACCATGTGGTCTTTCTAATGTTGTGAGAACGCTGAAAAGATATTCTGAAACAAATTCTATTGCGGACAGGGAGCGATCTGGATGACAGTGAGAAACAACTTTACGTGAAGACAGGGTATAGCACAGGATTTCGCTTTCAAACAGAAAGCTTAATTCATCCCAAATTTTAAAACAATGGACTTTGACATCGAATGTGAATGTGTGCCCAAGAACTTTGAGAGGAAGACTGCTGGAAATTGGATTACCAAGCTGAAAAGCTCGTCCAAAACCATTACTGACCGATTTTCAACGCAAGAGGAGATTGTTGTGGGCAAGGGATCATTCGTTATGGGCTACTAAAGACTAGGATAAGATAATATTTAGTGATGAAAGTCAGTTTTATATTTCTAGTAACCAAAGTAGTGCCTATGTAAGACGGCGCACTCATGGAGAATGCAGCAATCAGTGTCTGAATCCCACAGTAAAGCACCCGACGAAAGTGATGATATGGGGCATGTCTTCTCGTGGTGTTGGAAGACTTCACATCTTAAGAGGA